>OX459038.1:2400000-3000000 GCA_949775005.1 Orthosia gothica
AGGATTATCTACAGGTATTTAACCGTTGGTGGTATACTTTTTGTGTTTTGAAAGCTCTTAGGGATTTCTGTAAGCCTAGTACTTGAAACTTAAATACATTAGTAAAAAATGAGTGTCCTATACGAGAGGCACTTCATTAAGTAAGATAAATTATTGAAAACGTTAATAAACACAGGCATGTTTAGACTCAACTGTCATTATTTTTTAAATCAATGATCGAGCGTTAATTTTTTTTTTTAAATTCATTCAATAAAAAATAATCGTTTATTTAACTTTTATGGCGGTTTATAATTTGAAACTTTGCTTAGCTCTACCGTGCATCCAACGAACTGATAGAAGTTCACTATGGCTAAAAGCTTCCAAAAAATAAAAGATCGAGTCGCCAAAAATGTTTAAATATTTGTAATTATAAAGATTTATAAAAAAGGGCTTCCGGCATGAACAAGAAATTGGTCCATCAAAGTTTTAAAGTTTTAACAATACAATATTTAAGTAATACATGCGTCGTAATTTATTACTTGCAAGATTTAAAATTATGCTCATTATTATACTTGACTGTTGACTAAACAGAAGTTACTTGAAGTACATATTTAATTTGTTGAGACCATTGACTTAAACGGCTCATATACATGGATCTCGAGCATAGATCACGATTTCTTAATCATAGGTTTTATTATAAAATAAACAAAAGTTTCTAACTTAAGACGGCCAAAATATCAGCATTAGATATGAGCATTCCTATTGGTCTAGCGGCACTGGTGGCGTATGAATTACAGTAGTGAATACGCCCAGATTTTAGAATAAAATCTTTATAAAAAGCGAATTTTGGTCTTTTGAAAAAAAAAATACTACAAAAAGTTCGTTATTAAATTGTCTATCCATTAGTGTTAGTACGAAAAATAATTAATGTCCACTTTACGAGGAGATGCATGCTATCAATAATTATTTCTCATTTTTATGTTTTTTTTGGAAGGAGATTAGTGAAATATATATACAACATTAAAAAAAAAACGAAATCAACCATTTTAAAATCAGTATTATGTAGAAATTTAATGTATTTTGATTAATTGATATTTCTTTTTAAATAACGAGTAGATAGCTCCTAAAAACAGCACGAAAAACGGCTTGCGCAGTGTTTTGCTCGGGGTACCGCCTTATATTAAAAGAATGAAAAAATATGAGTCTGGATTTGTTCCCTTTGGTTGGCAATACGTGTCTTCTACATTACAATAGGCCACCCCTTCGGGTTCTGGTTAGGATTAGATAGTTTGGCATTTTAGCATACAACTAATATTTTATTCATGTGTTTCAGAGTATCTTGCTGCCTACGCGGGCCTGGCTGTTGGACGTAAAGACAAGGTAATTAAAACTGTTTTTCCCCTTTTTAATAATATATTAGGTAAGTACTCTCGAAGATAGCTTATGCCATTGTATTATAAGCTTAGGTATATTTTTCTACAGGAAAACAATATAACGGTTGCTGTGGATGTCGTAACAGGCCCTTGGGATTCGAACTTTTTTCTTTGCTGGTAAAAATAATGTTTGTTTGGCTTAGAATCAATGCTGGTACATTCCAAAAAAAAATATAACTATTGTCTTGCAGCGGGCACACTGGCGAATTGTTGTTAGAGATATTGTTACATAATAAATTCATATTAATTCATAGGTTGCGGGAATGCGCTAGATGCGAGACGCACAACATCGGCCAATGTGGTGACGCCAGGGGGAGGCCTATGTCCAGCAGTGGACGTCTTTCGGCTGAAATGACGATGATAATGATGATAATAAATTCTGCACGATGTGCCACTTATTTATTTCCCTTCAATTTAAATGTATGAACAAGAACGCGAGACCCAGAAGACCATTATTTTTATGACTTATTTTATTATTATTATTATTTATAACATTAATTTAAACAAGTACTACAAATAGACTTTGTGTATTATTTCAGACTCGAACCAGCTTCATCGTGATCTAAATCTACAACATTCTCCAAAGTAGTGAACGTAATTTATCATAAAGTACACCAATAGATATTATGCTCCTTACTTTGGATATGTTGTACGAATATTCACCACTTGAAAACCTCGGGGAGCGTGGAGCTGACGAAGAAGTTATAATGGGGAAGATACATACAAGATTTAAAGAAGAAAATCTTCAAGCTATTTATTTTCTGTTTCAACATCACTTTTGATTAAAATGATGATTTTGTTTTGACTATTTTATGCAATTAACTGTTTTTGTAAACATAAATGTTGTGTTTCTGCCTATGCTCTAGTTCAAGGGTCACCAAATGGCAGACCGCGGTCCGGAACCAGACCGGTAGACGGTACAATATAATTTACTTGTGTTACTTGAATACGTTATGTAATTATTTATCACGCGCTTTGTCCATACTGCCGTCGATTCGACAAGTTACGGACTATCTCATCAAAATCTTCATTGATTTTGTATCTATATTTATATTTCTAAGTTTGAAAATTTTAATTCGGGGGGGGGGGGGATTAAACTTTACGGACCGCGACGGTCATAATATTTAAAAAAAATGGTCCCCAAATGAGAAAGTAATTGGTGACCCCTGTTCTAGTTGGTATGGATTTGCATAAGGATGATTGTGTATTAGCTTATTTTTAGTGTGTTTGTTTAGCACTTTTAGGCGAGCTGAAAAGTTAATAGGAAAGTTTTGTCTGTTTTGTCTGAACCTTTGAAGTTCATTCAAGTTTCGAATACCTAATAAAACATTTGACTTACCAGCAATCCGATGAGCAGTATCAGAGCAATAACTCCGATGGTGCTAACAGCGATCGCGACCGCCGCTCCCGATCCATTATCTTCATCACCCAGCACTCTGGAAGACGCTTCAGTAGTCATATCTCCCGCATAACTCGTCAAATCTTCAATTCCACCCGTAGCCTTGGTAGTATATTCTGGTTCAGTTATCGTGTCAACCACCGTTGTGTCATGAATCTTCGCATTTCGCTGCGTAGTCGTTTCATCACGTAGTGTGGTAGTTTGTGGAGCATTAGTTACTTTTTCTTCAATTTCCGTAGTTGCGGCAACAGTAGTAGGTCTTACAGTTTCAGTTTGAGTCGTAGGAGCTTCCATAGTAGTGGGTCTAACAGTTTCTTGCGTAATAACCTCATTGCTTTGACTATTCTCTTCTGTACAATCAGCCTCTTGTGGTTCACTAGATGTTTCTGTAATTTCAGGTTGTGCGTCTGTAGTTGAAGTAATTCTCTGTTCTCTTTCTGTGTTTATTTCAGTGACGATTTCAACTATAATGGTGGTTGTATCTTCAATTTCTCTGGATGTTGAAGTAGTTGATGGGATTTCGGTAGTTGGTATCTGGGTAGTTTCTAAGGTTGTAGTTTCTGTTGTAGGTTGAGTAGTGATTTCCACTGTTGTCAACTCGGTTGTAATCTCTTCAGTTGTTGGTTGAGTAGGCAGTTCAGTTGTAGTTGGAGTTTCAGTCGGAGTTTCCGTAGTTTCAGTGGGTGTCTCCGTAGTTTCAGTTACTTCTTTTGTGGCACTTTCTAGAATCTGGGACGATACTTCTATAGGAGACGTCGATTCAGTGATGATAGTCGTTGATTCTTCTACTGTTTCCGTTGTCATGTATTTAGGTCTGTAAGTAGTGACTGGGCTATCTTTTAAAGTTGTTATTCTAGTTCTTGTTGGAAAAACTGGATGCCACATACTAGGCGTAGTGCTGTCAACAGTCGGCGTCTCTGTTTCAACATCCTCAGTTGGCACATAAGAGAATCTAATAGTGGTTATCTCATAATCAGTAGTGGTGTTAGGCTTCTCTTCAGTTACAGTCTGATTGACTTCGGAACTAGCGACAGTCTCGTCTTGCGGCGTAGTGATATCCGCTGGTAATTTCGTAATTGATTCAAAACCAGTTGACCTTGTTGCATCAACTGGTGGAATTGTCTTTTTGTCAGTATCAGTAACTTGTTCCGTTGATTCATCTGCTTCTGTAACTGGTACCCAAGAGTGATCTGTTTGATTTTCAATAGAATTTGACGTTTCTGTGGCAGCTGGTTTTGCACTATTTTGAACAGATATGTTGCTCTCAGCAGGGAGTCTTAAGTCGGATTTAGTCTCCGTAGCAGCTTCAGTTTGCACTTCGGAGCTTGGTGAAGTTGAAGCATAAATGGGCTGCCTTGGCAATTTCTTTTGCACCACTTCTGTGATCTTCTTAGGAATAATATCGTTGCTAATGGGGCTGGCCGTCGTTGAGGTTGTGGTTGCAGTGGTTGTTTCTTTCTTGTCTGTAATGCACAAAATTTTATAACATAATGAAACCAAAAAATATATACGATACCCACAATATAACTCTTCAAGGTAACAGTCATAAATATTTCGATAATTGGATCTATGACTTAGGTTTCTTCTTAAAATATTGATTTGCATTTAATTGCAAATAGTAAGGAATCTAATATCCGAAATATTTTAAGCAATTGTTCATACAATTAACTCACCTAAAACTTCGCCGACTTTCTGCAGCTCATTTTCATCGACGTTCTTTCGCGCCGACACGGTCTTGTTCACTGCATTGGGTGAGGGTGGTGGGCTGCGCAGACTGGCAAGTGCCCACGCCGTCGACGTCGGCGGTATCTGCCACTCGCTCTCCGTCTCCACCTCCGTCGACGTCGCCGTTGACGTCGCGAACCTCGTCGACCCACGCTTCCACAAACTCGGCACAGTATTATCAGATATCGCCTGTGAATGTACCACCTTCTTCGGTCCACTTATTTCGCTTTGCAGGACAGGATCGATTTCTGAAGATACAGTTGTCAACATTGTTCGACTAGGTGTACGTGGCAGTGGGGTTGTCTTATCTTTTATACTGAAATGCTCGGAGTATATCGTCGTAGGATGTGTAGATCGGTGGTATACCTTAGTAATGTTTCGTCGAGGTACTATCCAAATTGGCCTATTCTTAGGAGTCGTATGATAGAATTTACGAGTTTGAAGTTTTGGGTTTGGACTTGATGAAATATGCTCAGGTTTCACCGTCACACTGTTTGGAGAGTCTTTGTTGTTGTTGATATTGAGACGTTTGGAATAATTTCGATTTCTGTTAAAGGTACTAGAAAACTTTTTCGTTACTCTTTCCGTCGATGATATAGAATTTTGAGTGGATACAGGGATAGAATTAACAGAATCAATATCAGGTAGAACACTGGATAGAGAAAAGTAATTTGTAGGTGATATAGATATGCTTTCAGGACTTGGATCAGGTAGCGCTGGCCTCGTCGCAGCTGGTATGGAATCCTGTGAAGCTCTGAGTGATGCCAGTTCCTCCTCTGCTGACGTGCTTGGTGTAGGAAGAGGTAACGACTCATTGTCGCAGTCGTCATCGTGAGTGATAGCATAGGTCTCGGTAGACAGCACCGACATTTCATAATAAATACTTGTACCTTGTACATCAGATAACTCTTTGTTACTATTAGCACCATCGTTGTCTAAAAGACGAATTTCTTTGGTATTTTTAATGAATACTGATGACTTGTTAGTCGGAGTGTTATTATTCATTTTCTCCATGCCTATATTTTCCTTTATAATATGGACGTTAGTCGCATTAGGAGGAGTAGCTTTAGCTTTAATAGTGTCTAAATTCTTAATAATACTAGTAGAGATCCGTTGAAATTTCTGGTCGAAGTAATCGTTTTTCGGCGTCGTTAGATCGCTGTCGAAATCGAAGAAACTTTCAGATTTAAAAATGTCGTGAGTAGTGTCTTTGTAGCCATATGAAGCTTCACGAGGGAAGAAACTCGAGAAACCTCCGTAAGATGGACTGCTGTACTCATTCTTTACTTTGTTATCAGCGCTCTCGTTATCCGAGTCATGAGTGAAGTCATCTCCATAGCTAGGTATAGTAAAGAAATTAGTATTAAATTTGCTGGAAGCAAATTTCTCAAAAGATTCCTTGTCTTCTTCATCTTCTTCGTCTTCAAATGCTTCTTCGCTATGTACTTCTTGTTTTACAGTCACTGGAGTGGTACTGCTGACGAAAGTTGGCAGTTTAGTTTTCTTATAATTCCGCATACTGTCAACTATTTCTGCAGGCCTTTTGACTTCTGCTGTAGGAGTAACTATAACTAGAGTCGGTTTTTCAGTTGATCTAACCCTTCTTTGTGGGTTTTCTGTGCTTGATTTGACTTGTGAGTGAAATCTAACCCTTCCCCTGTCTTTGTATTTGGCGTTTTTTTCTGTGTGTTCTTCAGAGGTGGAGTCTTTGGGGTTTAGTTCATTAAGTGAGACGTCTGGGGTCTTGGGCTTGTTCCTCGAGAGCCAGGTGCCGTTGACGCGGCCGTACCGTGGCGCCCTCTCATCCTTGACAGTTGTAGATGTGTCGGGTATAGCGTTGCCGCTAACTGTTGTGCTGCTTAACAGTAGTAAGTTTACTACTAATGCTGCACCTGAAAGTACATTGTTTGTGTTTAGTTTTATTTGACGCTCGGAACTAACTAGCCTATGACGTTCCACTGTAAAGCTCACTCTAGCTCTACAATCAAAATGATTTCGTTTGATTTCTAGCTATATTTTCCATTATATTTTTGATTTTTAAAATGACCTACAAATGTGTTTTTTTGTTGTTGTTATCATCAATCGTTTCCTTTATACAGCTTTCAAGGTTATATTTATTTTTGTATTGGAAAGTTTCTATTACATATGTCTTTTGATTAAATTATTGTTAAAATTACAATTTGTTTTACTTATAAAAGTTGTCTCACCTAAACATATTCTCACTGGTGACTCCATGTTCATAACATGTTGTCGATAGGAATACTGTATTCAACTCTGCTTCATCTCCATCCTGTCATTGCTCGCCCTGGAATTAAAAGAAAACATTTATTAATTTTATGATCATTTTACACACTAAATCGTTAATTTGGGTGCCAAACTCTAGTATCACTAAGTTCACTGATCACTATACTTTAGATGTCCGATATTCTCCATACTTCTCCATACTTAAAACAAAAAACAATTGTTTAAAAATATGGACCAACATAGAGCGCTTGATAGTTTTTCGATCGTGTTAGCTTACTAGAACAAAACGGTTTACATCTGCAGTTACATTTTACAATTATCAGTTTACAGATTTATACTAGTGTTTAGCTCGACTTTAATTATTAAAGTTCTATTTATTAACAACAATATTGTGATTGACCTCCAGTCTACCCAGATCTGGAGCATCAGTATTTTTTACACAACAAGACTAATCTAATATCCATAATCAATTTCCGCATTTTTTCGGTCAATTCATACAACAAATCATTCTTCAGGTTTTCGAATACATAAAAAAGGTGATAATTTGAAGAAATATCTCACGATAAAGCGTGAATTGAAGTAAAAGATACGACAGTAAATTACACTTCATTCATTACATGGGAATCGCAATAGTTCACAATGGTGGCCCTGGGAAAACTGTGATATAACCACATGGTGTAATACCGATGTCACGTGCCGACGACACACATGTCGTGGAAAATTGCGATGATTAGTAAATAGTAGTGTGTTATTTATTTAAAGAATGTGGATGGGTACCTATTTGTAATGTTTTAGATAAGTCATTGTTATAGTCATATATCGTCGCTACAAGAGAGCTCGTGGTTAATTGAGGAGTTTATGTCTAATAACAGCCGCAAGAGCCGATCTTCAAGGAAAAACAACGCTTGCCGAGGTCTGTTCGTGGATGGGTGACCATCCAGGTCACATACCGTTGGTCCCTGCTGATGTATAAATATCTTAGTATTTACGGTAATCAGAAGCGTATAAAGTCTGACACTAGTCTTAAGAAATACTATCGTGTTACCCGGTTCCTGGGTTGTGGTCAGATAGGCGTTCGCTCCATATAAAATACTGGTACCCAGCTGCCTCCGGTGAGATTGGAATCCGACTTCTACATACCTTAGGTCACCGCCAGATAACAAAAAAATAAGTCGTTAACACCTGTCTAGCAATGTATTCCAACACGAAAAAAATGTAAAGGCAGTGTCGTTAACACGATCAAAACAAACGTATCGCGGTAAGAGGCGTTCTTGACCATTTCACTTGGTATTCAGTAATGCGTAAACGCGTGGACCGATTGTAAATCGGTCCACGCGTTTTAAGTGAATAAAATGGTTCTACGCCTACAACATTCATTCGAGACCCAAATTATTAAAATATGTCAATAAACAAAAAATATAGTCTTTATTTTTTTTGTTATCTGGCAAAGATTTTAGTTGGGAAATGGTTAGGCAGATTGACTGATTGTTATAGTCATATCTGTCTATTAGATGAAGAGATGGAATTTGAGTAATTACTGAACTGGACGCTGGATCCTTGAATTTAATCCCACAGAGAATATTTGACTAAACAATCGTATCAAATGGGCAAGCTAAATCCTATTACGTATCAAAAGTCAAATGCCACATAGGGCAGTCAAAGACGACTGCCCTGCCCTATGTGGCATTTGGTAGATTATATTAAAGAGATCTATCCCTTATGTAGCATTAAAAACTGTATTACAATAGAAGAATGTTTAGCTTCAAACAAGCTAAAAAAAATACAAAGCCCCTATTAAAATTCCCCAATCACGTATCCTAAATGCAACTAATTGCTATTACAAAACAAAACACTAGCAGCAACAAAACAGAATCGACCTTCTATATTCATCAAAACAAAACCTTGTAGGAGCCAATTTTTAACACATCTACACTAAAATTACCGAAGTTATGGTACTCCCTGGCCTACAAAGGAAATTATCGGTCCACTCATACAGTCGAAACGGTAATTACCAAAACAGAGTAGTGGTAATTGGTCAACCGAGTTCAGTGGGTCAGTTGGACTCAGTTGTTAAAAGTTGGGGTATAATCTTTGAGAATTATCATCATGGTTGATGAAGTCCGTGAAGGAAGGGTAGGTAAAAGGGTTGCAATTTTCATAAATTTGGGTAACAACGATTTTTGTGTTCATAAGTTTTATGGGTTAATGCTAGCTAGGATTAACCTAGCAAAAACTGGGTTGGACTGATTATCACCGACCTAAGTGTATTTCGTCGTTTAGTTATTTTTTGTGTTAGCCATGCGTTTGGTATAGTATAGAAGAGGGATATTTAGGCGGTAAGTTATTACCTGAATCAATTCACTATACTCTACGGTTGGAGTCTACAAACATAATTTGCGTAGTAATGCCTCATTTGTAGGCGGATAGCACCACCATCAGGTTGGACAAATTAATTTGACCAGACAGATAGCCGGCTGTCGTAAACTCCAAATTAAGCGCGAAAATTCGTATTTACTTAACGCGTTAAATTATTACGATATTTATTGCGAAAGTAGCAAATGATTAGATTAAATTGACGAAGGTCAGGATCGGAGTCAATTAGCCAGAACGTTTGCAAACAATACGGTGTCAAAATCCTAATTTGCATGCAAAATATGCGTTTATCACAAGGACATAGAGGACATTAAAAGTTTTCTATAATTGTGCTGAATCATTTTTCTTTATTCATAATGATCCCTTGACCTTGATCTCGTCCGTTGGTAAGCGATGGATGAGGTCTACGATGGATCGGGCGAGCCTAGAAGATTCCTGTTCAGTCATGCTTTGAAGGTTGACTGGTCATCATCGCAGCGTTGGAAGGTCTCCTACTAGGTGGGCCGATGACCTGGTTAAGGTTACGGGAGTGCGCTGGATGCGAGACGCACAGGACCAGTCGATGTAGTGACACTTAGAGGAGCCCAATGTCGACGAAAATCTAGCAGTGCTCGTCTTTCGACGGAAATAATAAATAAATTGTTTATTGGAATTATAACATTTGTAAAGTCTGAAATATTATGCTAAAACAACAAATTCATAGCAGCGAGTAACATAACAACGTATGTCAGCAGTATTTGTATTGAATTCTGGCACCCAAAGAAAGATTTAACTTGTGTTATGGGTACCAGGATCCTCACACTTGTGTTGTATATCAAACGTTACATCAGAGGGTCACAAGTTGAAGAAGTTATGAGACAAAATAAACAAGAGCAGCAACAACACAACAAACAACAATATCTTTCTCTGTCACCATAGGGTTTGCTGTAAAAGAACTCAACATTGAGTAAAGATCGTCTTTGTACATGTACTTTATTATCATGTACCTATGTTATGTTGTTTTCGGTGTACAATAAATAATTAAGAATAGCCCTTTAATATCATATGTAAGGCGTGACCGCTCACAATGGATCTCATCAGAAAGCTGACATTCACCCAAAGGGCAATGGAGATGGCTATGCTCGAAGTTGCCTTGCATGATCGCATCAGAAATGAGGATATCCGCATGAGAACCAAAGTTACCGACAGCCCGAAGAATTGCGAAACTGAAGTGGCAGTGTGCAGGGCACATTGCTTGCAGAACAGATGGCCGATGGGGCCGAAAAGTTCTGGAATGGCGACCGCGAACCGGAAGACGATACGTCGGAAGGCCTCCCACTAGGTGGACCGATGACCTGGTTAAGGTTGCGGGAATGCGCTGGATGCGAGACGCACTGGATCGGTCACTGTGGTGGCGCTTGGGGAAGGCCTATGCCCAGCAGTGGACGTCTTTCGAATGAAATGATGGTGATATGATTTTGTGTATTTGTTTGCGTATAGAGGAGAATTCATGAATGGTCGTGTATTAGAGAAACGACAACTTTACGAGACCTTCTGTTTCATCATAGCTCTGACAATATGATGGTTATCATCATTCTCTTGCTCTTATCTCAATTCATTTGGGCGCAGTCCAATATATCTTCTTCTAAACTTCTCAATTATTTGCCACCACAGTTATCACTCACTTTCTAGCCATGTCATCCTCCATGTCTCATGTTGTCCTTCACATCTCTCTATCAATCGTTTCTTTCTTTTACCCTTACAACTATTCAAATTCATTCTAAAACCTAAAAAAACTTGCTATAATAATATGCAAATTGAACACCAATAAAAACACATACTTTTCATACACACCAAATACATTACTGGCTGAAAACCACAAGAGATCTAAACTAGTGGTTGCAAGTACGCAATGGAATGCTATTCGCTAATAAAACCACGCACCGTTGGGCGATTCCGTCTAGATTAGGTAGTCGTCCTAGATCTGAGCGAGGCTGCACTTACTGTAATGTACTTTCTAATGAATATGTTGGTTAGAGATTAAGAGGATTTAATAAGATTAAACGTTGTGGAAGCACGCTTTGTGTGCAAAGGACAGAGTTAAGGAAAAATATATAGAGTTTAGCTGGTGCGTGCCGAGAAATAGAGAATTTTGTATATTTGTAGAAAAGCAAAGAAATCTATCTGGATGGAAGTGAACCCTCATAATAAGTATAATATATACCCTCATAATAAAACTGTTACTTGTTGTGTATTAAGTGCTTTTTTATTTTAATCTTATATGCACTCTTAGCTCGTGGCTAAATAATAACAGCCGCACTGGTCGATCATCAAGGTTAAGCAGCGCTTGACGAGGTCGGTCCGTGGTTGGGTGACCATTTCAACATACCGAGTTTCCTCCGTGCCTCGGCAAGCACGTTAAGCCGTTGGTCCCGGCTGTCATTTGAAGATCTTTGAAAGTCGTTACGGGTAGTCAGAAGCTTGAGATCTGACACCAGTCTTGCCAAGGAGTACCGTGTTACCTAGTTACTGGGTTGTGGAGGTCAGATAGGCAGTCGCTCCTTGTAAAACACTGGTAACCATCTAAATCCGGTGAGACTGGAAGCCGACCCCAATATAGTTGGGAAAAGGCTAGACAGATTGATGCACTCTTAGCAGAACTGCGTCAATCATCAGTCATCCCGAAAGGTTTTTTTGGATTCATCAACTTTTCTGAACCAGATAGTGCAGGTAAAATATTTAAGAGGGGACTCTAGTGAGACTTTCTCCATACAAACACATTCTGCTGTTTTCTTCGTGGATAATGCCTCTAGAGCAATGATTTTTTCCATAAAATTTAGGTCTAATTAATACGTGCCTGTATCATTTCCTTTTTTCCAAAACATAATCACAAAAAGAAATATGACAATCCAAAAATCCGAAAAAAATGCCCGTTTTACCGCCATGTTCAGAAGACTTTCAGACAAAATTTATAAGTTTTTAACAAAAAAGGAAATGATGGGAGCATAGATATACTTTTCCGATATAAGAATTTTTTAGATCAGACCAGTTTTCATGAAGAAAACAGCAGAATACGAAACGTCTTTTAGTCAAAGTTTTTGTAGGTAAAATCAGCCTGAGCTGCAGTTGTCCCATTCGCACTTTACGGGTTGAGGTTGGAGGTGACGCGACGGCAATAGTTTCTTCAAATACCTATTTATCAAATTCCTGTTGACTATAGTCCGCTGTTAATGCCGTGTAAAATATGTCTATTGCGTGTGTATTTTCAGCGGTAGGTAATTTGGGTCATTACCCATACCTTTAAAACTGTATTCCAGATACACCATAACTAATTTCACAAAAAACTCTCTATCAACAAATATTTACTCGTACCTATTATTTAATAACTAAAAAAAAAAAAAAAAAAGATACTTCTTCTGTTTCTAAAAACCGGTTAATAAAGCCGGTACCCAAACAGTAAGTAGCCCACTTACAATGTTGACAAACACTCAGATCCATAAGATCCGCCATCACGTTTTTCTTCGCCATAACCAGTTACTTACATATTAAACTTGATGACTTGAAGTTAGTAAGTAATGTCATCATACAGAACATTTCGACATTATTGCACTAACCGGGACTTGAACACGGAACCTTCAAATGATTTATCATGCAAGGAGACCGTACAACTGCTGAACATGGGAATTTGGGCTTCTTTGTTACCGGGGGTATGCTAGCACGGGGTCCCAGCACAAAGAAAAACGAAAATAAATTACACTAGATGCGTGTAAAATTAACATTTTCTGGAAATGATCATAAGAACACAATTCTTATTATCAATTCCAGAAAGTGTTCATGTTTAATCAAATTAAGAAATATTGGGCTCTTATTATACACTTATACAAGGATTATTTGAACGGATCATTTAAAATTGACTCCAAAAAAAAAAGCGCTGTTTTATATTTCTGAGGCATGCCACTGAATTTTTTTAATTTGTTTTGTAACATATTTTGGTACAATAAAACTGTAAAAACTTGTAAAAAACCTTTAAAACAAATCGTCACTGTTTTTAAAGCAAAAATAGTCACGAAACTAGAAAACCCTTTTACTTGGAAGTCGCTGCTAACACCATCTATGGCCATGGAAGGGAACTGAACACGATCGAACTACTTATTAAAATAGTTATTAGTTTCTTTGTAAGGAAAGAGGCATCTGTATGCTAGTAATATATTATCTGTACCGGGGGGAAATCATCCATTGGCACCTGAACTAATGGAGAAAATACTACTGACTGGCTTTTTTACCTCACTAAAACCACCCCGGTAATCACCATCATCACGTCGAACCCAAGCCCACCCCGGAACCCAAGAGAATGTGGCCAAATCTAATTTTTCCTCGAATCACCTGTGGCACTTGAGTGAGGCTTACGTCCAGTAGTGGATATCTTTCGGCTGAAATGCTGAAGATGATGTTCACCTACAGTGACATGACTGGATATAATAACCAGTCGTATCTTCTTCTTCTTCCTGCCCTTGTCCCATGTTACTTGGGGTCAGCGCATCACGTTTTCTTCTTCCATACCGTCCTGTCCCCCGTCACGACATCACTGACTCCCTTTTCTTTCATATCACTCCTCACACGGTCCATCCATCTTTTCTTTGGCCGTCTTATCTTGACAAAAAGTTTCGAATCTAACAAACATCCAAACAAAGACTTGTTCTGTTAAAAAAATCACTTCACTCCACCAAGTACTAAATACTTATAATCACGAACTTCCATAAATTGAAGTATCTATTGCGTTTTGATTTCAAATAAAAGGAATGTAACGCGAACAAAAAAGGTAATGTTTAGTGAAACGTTCGATACAGTCGTGTCGGAGTACGTGGTAAGTAAAACACGACGATCGTGACAGAATGCGCCTGAGCACCGATTCATGGCTTTTTTAGTGCTGGGACGTGTAGCTATCGATTGTTAGGTTATCGATATGATTTTCAATTTATGCAATTGAGACTTATTGTTAAGTTATATATTTTTAGGACAAACTACTTACACGTATGTATTATTGTAGACGAAAATCTTAATTTAGGTATTCATTATTTACTTACCTTGTTAGATTTTATGTAAAGGAAATGCTTTATTAGTATACCTACCTTTATGAATTTCATAAAAATTGTTACTACTCTTATAACAGGTACTATAAGCTCATTAACCCCCGACAAAATAAGAGGGGTGTTATAAGCTGTTTGTTTGTGTATGTGTCTGTGGCATCATAGCTCCTAAATGGATGAACTGATTTTGATTTCTTTTGTTTTTGTTTGAATGGTGACTTTATTAAGAGTGTTCTTAGTTGTTGTTGAAAGTTTGACGAAAATCGGTTCAGCCGTTCAAAAAATTTGGGCATTTTCGCAAGATATCGTGTCGTAATTACGTGTTTAATAGATTGTCGATCGAAGCGTGTCTACTACTAGATAAATAATGTAGCATGATAAAAAATGGAACAGTTTGTTTTTTAATTTTACTTTTTTTTTCAGATGATTCCATACCTACTAGCTTATTATCATGAGTCATCCCACAGGAACTATTTTCCCTATGATTCTAAGCGATATTATACTCGCTTAGCAATCGAAAGAATTTATAGAATAATGAGGCAGAACCACATGTTCAATCAAAAACAAACAAAACGTATGTAAACACTGAAATCCAGGTCAATTTATGCCATTGTACAATTACGTGATTCAGCCCATCCCTATTGCATGAAATTACATCGACATAGAACCGGCACGTCGACGTCGACGCGCGACTCGAATTTTAAACCGAAGTCACTAGGTACAGGCGAGGAAAAAATACTTATATTCACAGAATTGATTTCTTTTGTTTCTTTTGCATGCAGATTATTCTGTTATTAATGGGTGTATTGACATTTATCAGAAGGGTAAATGGCGATAATAGTAGATTATTAACCAAGGGCTGTATGACATCAAATGCATACGAGGTTTTTGGCGCCTGAGCGAAGCGAAGGCGCTAATTAACCCGAGTATGCAATTGATGCTTACGCCCGAGATAAATACTCTGCTTTACATATCGATTGTGAGGTAAGTAAACAACAAGACAGCAGGTTTTAATGAACATTTATTAAGAAGAAAAAAATGTGTATTTAATTAAAATTAATAGTAAAATTATTACAATTTGTAAGAGATATGGTCACGTTCTTTTTAGGAATATTTATAGTTTGAATATGAGTTTGTGATGATAAGACTTGAGTTTGAGTGACTTGAGGTTCTTGCATCGTAAATGGCGGCAGTTGACTGGTACTATTTTCTTCATTAAAAAATGGCTCAGATGATGTGCTTTGACGTGGTGATTTCAAGTTTATATTTTCTGTTATTTTAGAAGTAATTTTGCTTTTGTTTGCCATCGAATCTTCGATATAACCTTCGGCCACTTTGCTGGACTTCCAGCCGCCGTGCCTTTTTAACAGAGTGAGGTTGGCTCCCGAATCAGCCAATAGAGTCGCTGATGTTCTGCGAAAGCAATGCCCGGTGTATAACTCTACGTTACTCAGTTTTAAATATGTGGCTATTTGGTTTGGCATGCCTGTAAATTTGTTTTTTCCTATTACTTGTCTGTGGCATTTTCCTTTACTGTAATTAAGAAAAAAACGATTTGTATCCACGTTTTCAGGCCGAAGAGCTTGATATTTTTCAACATAATTTGCAAATTCTTCATGCACAACAAATGACCGGTCAATTTTAGTTTTCGTGTTAGGCAGTTTTATGAGTAGTAATTTGTTATGTTTTTCTACATTTTCTATTGTCAAGTTTGTCAATTCCACGGTTCTGCAGGCTCCCGATATCCCAAAAATTAGAACAACCTGTAAAAAAGACATAAGTTGTATTAAAGGCACCAAATTCGCATAGTATTTTTGTGAAATATTTTGGTAACTTATTAAAAAGGGCAAGTAAATACGTAGGTACCTTTATTGCTAAATAAATTTCATCCGGAGCTTCATTTAAGAATTTCTGTACTTCTTCTGCAGTAAATACCTTCGATTTCTTGCTTTTAAAGCCGTCAGACTGCCTTTTCAAGAAAGCAGTAAGTTTAGAAAAATCTTTCAAATTCACGTCATGTTTTGTCATCATTGTAGATTTTAGCATGGAATAAAAGCACCATAAACTGGAAGGTTGTAGCCTCTTAGATAATTCATCAAAATATGATATAAAAACACTTTCAGAAAGAGATTTCACTTTTTTTTCTGACCGCCATTTCATAAATTCGTCGTATGCCTTTACATATCTTTCTTTCGAGTTCGGCGGTAATATATTTTCGACAACTGTTTTTGCCCTTTCTTTAATAAAATCGGGCGTTAGATCTATGTCTTCGTCACTAGACATGTTTAAAACTTTTGAAAAAGAACTCAAACAAGAAAATTAATTATTTTCGCGATGCTTTCGCGCCTACTAGTAGACTGCCTTTTTTTTTTCACGCACGCGAGCGCGTCAAATCTTGCTGGCCAGTTTGATTTTTAAATCGATTCCATCTAACATACGATGTGGAAACAAATAGTTCCATATTTAAAATAAAATCTTTATAAAATAAATTGTCTAGATTCCGATTCGAGTAATTAATGGATACCGAGAAAAAAATATTAACTTTTTAAAAATATTCTTCGTGCAGTAGAGTATGACAGTTCTTTTTTCAAATTCCAAAACCTATGCTGTAATGATAGTCATACACCCCGGCATTCAGGGGTGTAAGGGTGTACTTACAAAGCAAGAGATATGTAAAATAATAAAGTAGTGTTAAAAAAGGACATTGTCGTTCCGTGGGAATACAGGGATAAAAAGTAGCCTATATCACCCGGGGATAGTGTAGCTTCCCAAACGGTGAAACAATTTTTGAAATCGGTCCAGTAGTTTTTAAGTTTAAGCTTTACATACAAAAATACAAATCTTTCCTCTTTATAATATTATATAGTATTATAGTATAGACATAGATTGACTTACCTTTTTTTTTACTTTTGTAAAGTAAGCGACGACCAACTAGCTCACTTTCACCATGAATTGTCATGAATTTTCAACACTAATTCAATATTCATTATCATCATATCAGCCTAAAACGTCCACTGCTGGACATAGGCCTTCCCCAAGCGTCACCACATTGACCTGTCCGGTGCGTCTCGCATCCAGCGGATTCCCGCAACCTTCACCAGGTCATCGGTCCACCTGGTGGGAAACCCTTCCAACGCAACGTCTTCAGGTTCGCGGTAATAATATTATAAAATGCGAAAGTAACTCTGCTGTCTCTCTATGTTTTTTATACCTTTTTACACTTTAACGACTAAACGAATTAGTATAAAAATTGACACGGGAGTGGAACATGACCTGAATTAGACCACAAAATATTTCTTTTTATTGTGTTGCGTCTCGCAGGTCAATCCGAGTGTTGGCTACTACTTAACCGGGCGATCCTGTGGATAATAAACTAGAGCCTCCAGCCAGTCATACCCTAACTTACTATTTATACCGGTTTTATATTCCCTTAGGATAATAAAACACAAGAAGTGTGAGGGGCAGAAAGCCACGTTGAAAAGAGCCATTTTCGATTTTCCCGACATTTATTTTAGCCACTTATTTGTTTGCATACGTAATCGTTGCCTACAGCTACGTGACTCAAACAACTTACTTTCAAGGTTTAACACTTGTCCTCCCGTCTATACATCCAACATTATTTCATCTACGTGCGGCTTACGTGAGTTAGTCTATGGGCCGTATGCCCTTATTCGAGCAGTGGTACAACACAATACAAGTAACCACTGATGCAACATGCCGTCAAGGACTTAGAAATCTTCTGCAGCAATCTGTTTGATGCTGTGTTGGTTGGTACCCAGTCGAGAGGGTAATGAGATTTTCGTCATTACTTTATTGCTTACAATTTTTTCAAATATTTTACGGCTCGTAGCTATTCTAGAGCTCATGTACAAAATGGCATCCCTCATACTAAAATAAATAATATTTTCTAAACTGAGAGTATGATTGATTGACTGATTTTTTTAATGCGATTTTTAACCGATTTCTGAATCGAGTATTTGGAGTTTGGAATGTCTCAAACCATAATTTGACACGTTTACAAGCTAAACTGGTCAAGTCATAGCTCCAGAGTCTTGAACATCGTCGCCGAGTTGCCAGCTTGTCGGTTTTTTATCGGTTGCATTTCGGGGAGTTTACGATGGAATTGCATGATCTGATTCCGCCCAGCCCGTTCCATCATCGGACTACCAGACGTACGGCGTTGAGTCATCGGTATATGGTGGATATCCCACCCATACGCACAAAACGTTTTGGGGACACTTTCATTATGCGTACAGCTAAGGAGTGGAATACCCTCCCGGAGTCTGTGTTTCCCGATAGCTACAATCTTAGGGTCTTCTAAGTCAAGAGTGAATAGGTTTTGTCTAGGCAAGCGTGTTTCACCGTCGACCACATCATCGCTTAACCATCAGGTGAGATAGTGGTCAAGCGCAAGACTATAAACGATAAAAAAAAAGTAGAGTTTGACAAATCGAAAATAAAAAATAATTTTCATATTCATAAAGCCGGGGAATGGCACGAAAAGAAGAGTAGCCGTCCCTACTTTTATTCACCATTAACCATGTTTATTAACATTTATCTATGCGTCAAAATATTGATAAGTCCTCAAATGGGTATATTATTGTAATTAGCTCCAGACAATATCTGTGCCTTGAAAATAGGTCATCATCATCATCAGCTTTATAGTGTTCCCACTGCTGAGACACAGGCATCCTCTCTATGTAAGAGATGATGGGCCTTAATCCACCACACGGGTTGGTGGATGTCACATGTCTTCGAATTTTTGGTTCTAGGACATGCCGGTTTCACCACGATGTTTTCCTTCACCGTATTAAAAGCAGTGATGTTGAAATAATTTACACAAAGTAAAGCGAATGCCTGGGCTCGAACTCATGACCTACGACACGTAATTCTGGACCACCACTGCTGACAAGATTTAAATAAGAACTAAGACCAATCATGAAGCTTCAGGTATTTTTATTTGAACAATGAAAATGAACACTAATAATAAAAAGTGTAAAGTATAAAATGGATTGCTTTATTTTAAATATTTTTCGTCACCGATCTGACCTAAAGTCAAGGTTTCTTTGTTTTAGCTTTGTTGCTATATTTGCTAAGTTTACGCTTAGATATTTTTTGTAGGCTTTATTTAATGCCTCATTTATTTTCTGATTTTACACAACTTAATTCTGTCAATTTTTGACAGTCAAGAACAAATAATTCACTAAACTAACAGATTGGTAAAATTATTTATTTTGTTTGTAGGAAGTAATCTCTAGAAGCATATATCTGATTTTGAAAGCTTTTTCACTAATTGTAAGATACACCATTGCTTAGAACCATAAGCTACTTGTTGATCTGAAAAAATGCACATTTACTGTGAAATGGTCACCACGGGCGCAGGCCGCGAGACAAAGATAAGTTTTTTTTAATTGCTTATGCTTAGGCAGGAGCCTTTTTGGTCCCGCACAGTCTCTTTTTTTATTTATATTTATTTCGTTATTTTTATTATCGCGAATCACAAATATAATATGTTTCTTTCGTTCTATTATAATTTAACTAGCTGTCCCCCGCGGCTTCGCTCCCGTCAACCTACCAACCTACCTACCCTACCCTACCTATCCTAGCCATCTAACAAATATTTTTTTCGGACTATAAGTAGCCTATGTCCTTCCTCAGGATGCCATCTATCTCCTTGCCAAGTTTCATTGAATTCCATTCAGTGGTTCAGGTGTGAAAAGATAACAGATAAACAGGCAGAGTTACTTTTGAATTTATAATATTAAGTAAGGATATAAACTGTCCCTTCCTTTCTTAGACCATCTAAGCTACAAAATGCATGTTATTTCAATATTTATATGCAGCGGCACGCTTGCACACATAGTAGCGAGCTCAAACATAACGTTTTGAATATTAAAACACACAAACCAAGTGTTTAACTTGCTAGTTAAGAGTACCAAAACAATCAGGTAAAACAAACGTTTGCAAATAAAATATCGCTGCATACTTTTGTAAAGTGAAGTTAAAATATTAACTTATAGCGTTTGCAAACAAGGTTTTGTGAAGCTATGAAAAACACTGCGCATCGCATTTCAGTACTCGTTTTAGGATTGCAGGCCAATAATGATAATGATTTTTTATCAATTCACATGATTTTATTTGACGATCTACCAACTAAAGTAAATTCGAAAGCACTACTTCGAAAGGTTAGGTTAATATATTTCGCCCGTAGTAGGTTTTATTTAGACCCATGTCAAATTTAAACCAGACTGCAAAGGCTGCTGAATGTTTTAAGATAAAACCCAAAAAATATTTTGACTATTCCGGTAATCGTACCCGGATTTTTTAGAAGTTCTAGCTACTATAAGTATTTTTTTTATTTTCTTATCTAGCATTTGTTTGCACTAGACTCGAGTCTAGGTCAGAGGTGACAGAGACAGAGTCGACGATGGAGTGAAGACGCCTGTTCACTCTCTTAACTATGAAGAGAAGTATGCTAAAATCATATTAACAAAATTGTACTGACAGAGTAGAAATAAAGTTATACCATCCAACTGAGGAGAGACGAAGTCAATACTCATGACGACATTTCAATTTTCTTACTCATCCACGATGTTTTTCTGCTACATAAGTAACTCTTCCTAAATCTATCATCAAGAAAATTCTCAACAAAAGCATTAGACCTACGTGTCACCATGACCCATTTACCAGCTCTTGTCACAATCTCCGCGGTACTAGGGCATCATAATTTAACAGTCATGCACACGTAGCTTAACTGCGACCACCATACTAAATTACCCATAAAAAACACATCGTTAAAGACGTGACATCTCGTTATCGTGGCAACTAATGAGGGAAGCATCTTCACGGGATCATTTTCTGTCAATATCACGATCGAAATAAATAAAAAAAAGTGAGGGAAAACAAGAACGTAAAAAGAAACGATCATTTGGAAATGGATTGTATTGTTAGATCATTAGATGGGTACAGAAAGTGAATTAAAGTAGACATAACTATAGGCGTAGAAAAGTATGATTTGATGATTCATCATCAAAGTTATGTGGAGTAGTGACGCATAACGCAAAATAGGTTTGTTGCTAGATCTTACCTAAAACTAGCTAGTCATGTAAATGCTTCATAACTTTTAAGTAAATGTATGTACGTGGGACACTCAGAAAGTTTTGCGAAACTAAAAAAAATTGTTCTATACGTACATATATTTTTATTAAATCTTTTCAAAGTACTTTCCACCAGCCTCTATACAAAGATTCATGCGCCTAAACCAGTTTTCAAAATACTTTTTCCAGTCCGCCGCAGACACCTCGTTTACAGCCTGCTCGAACGCAGCCAGCGCATCTTCCGGCGACGAAAATTGTATCCCTTTGAGCTGATTTTTTATTTTTGGGAATAAAAAGAAGTCACACGGTGCTAGATCAGGGCTGTAAGGAGGGTGACCCAGGAGTTTGACTGGCGTGCTGTCCAGGAAGTCCCTCGTTTTGAGTGCGGTGTGCGCAGGTGCATTGTCGTGGTGGAGCAGTAGCCCGCGGAGCCCTGTGTTTGGTCGCTTGTTGCTTATAACAGAGAAAACTTCTGGCAAACATTTGGTAGTATACCATTCGGCATTAATGCTTCTTTGATCCCGTAAGGGAATTGATACCAAGTGGCCAGTCAAATTAAAAAAGCTAGCGATCAAAATCTTACCCCCGCTTCTAGATCGCTTCACTTTGGTAGGCGTTGGCTCATTTTGAAACACCCAAACAGTCGACTGGCGCTTGGTTTCTGGGTCGTATTGATAAATCCAGGACTCATCACCTGTAACGATGTCGTAAACACGCCGAGACGAGCCTGCTTCAAATTTGTTAAGCATATCACGGCACCATTCCACCCGGGCCTGCTTCTGAGCATCGGTGAGGTTGTGCGGCACCCAGCGTGATACTATCCTCCTCACGCGAAGATGGCTGTGTAGAATCTCGTGAACGCTTCCCGATCCAATCTTCAATATGTGTTGAATCTCCTGATATGTAATTCGCCTATTGTCTTGGATTAAATTTTTCACTGCTAGCACGTTTTCTTCGGTAACAGCCGTCAAAGGGCGACCGCTTCTTTCGTCATCCCCCAAAGTTGGTCGACCGCGCTTGAATTCGTTATACCAACGATACACGGTTGCCTTGGAAGGGCCTTCATCCATGAATGCCATTTGAAGTCTATCGTACGATTCATCCGGTTTCAGGCGACACTTGAAATCGTATAAAATCATAGCTCTAAAATGTTCCCGGCGCAGATCCATATTTCAGTGAGACACAATACTTTGAATTAACTCGCAAAAAATGTGGAGGGAAATTTTGAAATTGGAACTTACTTATTTTTACTTATAAATAATCATATTTTCGAAAAACATTATAACTGGCCAGTCTCCCATATATAAAAACTTTTTTTCGCAATACTTTCTGAGGGGCCTGGTATCTTTGTCGAATGGTCGATTTACTCGTAAGCATCATTCTCCTCTTCCACTGCTCTTAAAACGGTGAAGGAATACATCTTGAGGAAACCGGCATGTCCTAGAACCAAAAATTCGAAGACATGTGACATCCACCAACCCGCAAAAGCCCGCGTAGTGGATTAAGGCCCATAGCTCTCTCACGAGAGGATGCCTTTGTCCCAGCAGTGGGCTCATTATAAGTCTAATGACGATCATCCTCCTGCCTTTGTCCTTTTGTTTTGTTTATTTGGGGTTGCCACAGCTTTTCTTCTTCCACACATATGCCTTCCTTCTTTCTAGCCATTTAATCTTACACGCAAAATCTTTCTTTTCATCTCGCCATCGTTTCTATGTCTACATTATATATATCATGTATTAACAGGTAGTCTTATATCATCTGGTCATCATGGCAATGGCAATGAACATCATTCTAAAACACTGCAATTTTCCAGACCTTGAAATTAAGAAGTTCGATGAAATAAAAGCCAGTGCCAAGGTCTATGTGCCAGAAAATATAAAATAACGCAACAATGTTTGTTAGGACATCCGCCTAACGGGACACAATGCTACGGTTAAATCGAATTGCATACAATCATTAAAAATATCGAGACCCCCGCTGCGGTCTATCGTCGATCAATTATAATAGTTACAAAACGGCTAAATACTTGTTTTTCTGAACACAACGCAATAAAGGCCTTTAAAGAATTATATTTCAACGCTTCTACTAATTAGTTTCACCAATTATGCATAAAAATCAAGCCTGAGATTTCAAAACTAAAAGAAATGTGATCTAGCAAAAACCTGTCCGTGATTTCTGCGTTTTTCGAAACTCTACGCTTTAATTGCAGAACAATCATATTAGTTGGCAATTGTTTTTAGTTTCAGTGTCAACGAACCGAAATGTAACAAACAAAAAATATTCAAGAAAAATATTGGCTTATAATTTGATATATATATAAGACAAAATTTGTTTTTACGCAATTGTACTTTAGTGATTGTAAAACATTATAAGTTTTTTTTTTATAAATTGTAAATATTGCATTTTTTTTTTAAATTATGTACCTAATATTAAAGGCTGTTAAAAACTTTATGGCACTATTAAACCTACCCTGAATTTTGATATTTGCACTCGATGTTGGAATGAAGGCAAAACCATCAAAATACATTAGGATTCTTCATCATCATAATCATTGCAGACAAAAGACGTTCTCTACTGTACATAGGTTTCCTCCAAGCACCGTCATATTAAAGTTTATTTATTTATTTTATTATTAATGTACACACAGAAAATACATATAGAAAACACATCATGACAGAGGAGTACAAGGGTACTGCTTATTTCTTTAGAAATTTCTACCAGCAGACCCGCGAAAAGGAGATATGAAGAAGAAATGTAAAGTTCTTATCCTACACTTATTTTTTTCCCCTATTTTCCCTTCACAACCCATAGCGTATTAATTTATTAAGGACCCTCTCCTTAATTAATTCACAGTATTCAATTGACTATCATTCAGTTATTGCTCAGCCCAACAAGTACTTGTAGGTAAGAAGCCTTCGCGGTCTGTTAATTACAAATTACAATATAATTTTCACTTTTACTCAAAGTCCGAAACTATATACAAATTAAGCGAAAGTGAATTCCTCTTTACATTCAACGCTCATTTAGATACATTATGCTAACTTTTAATCACTTTTACATACTCGCATTATGAAGGTCAATGTCTTGAAATAAAATTAATTAATTGAAGTAGAAACCTTCAACAAAAAACTCATAATAGAGATTGGAATTATTTACCACGACATTTTTTTTTACTCGTGGGCGGCACCAAATAGTGAAAAGGTGCTCAGTAACTACAAAAAAAAAACTATGTTATATCATTAAACGATAAAGTCTACTGATACCAACTTGATTTTCCATGCTTTAGTGTGTCCTTTCAAATTCAAAAGCCTACTTTCATTTCATTTTACAGACAGGGCTGAAAACTTGTGGCGTATAGAAGTACTATTTCAGCCCTACATATTTCTTAGCAAAACTCTATTGAATCTCTACGCAATTATCATCATCTTATGCAAGAGCTATATTGATACAAATCAGAGAAAAGTTAATGTTAACATAAAAATTACCATAATTTCAATTACTTACGAGTGTATTACACCAGTAGGCGGATACTGCGTCGGTATACGTATGGTTTCGGAACTTACGAGTCAGTAAGTCATTACGGCTTTTCAAATTAGTTACTACGCCATAATTTGGTTTTATTCGGTGCTTTATCGGTTTCACTTTCAAATGAGTTTGCTCAACCACACATTTATAATGAAACTTTATACTTTTCTTATCACGATGTTTGTATGGTAGGCCCTGTTGGTGTCGTGATCGCAAACTAGAGCATGAGGGATCGTGGGTTCTATTTCCAGGTAGGGCAAAGGGTTATTGGGTTTATTAATCATGAACTTATCAGTGTCAGCTCGGAGTTTGTAAGTTAGATTGGCCACCATGACTGAAATTCGATCAGGAGGATTAGATAGATATAATATACTTTATTGTACACCGAAATGGTACAATGGTAATATTCGATTAGGTATAACTATTATTTGTATGGACGTTGATAATTATTTCACAATAAAATGTTTCTCATTAGTAATACAAATTATTGGCAATGCTCCAATGGGAGTATCCCCAATGAATCAAAAAGGAGATAACAAGTTAAACTGTAGATAGATGACAAAGTTTGCCATCACCACGGTGGGCGTACCACTCTCGGGTTACCGTCTGTTGCAGCCCGATAACATTGATGAGCATCACTATGTGAACATGACACAGACTGATGTAATTGGTTCGTAAATAGGCACGTAGTCAATTGCGTTAATTACTTCCGCCCTAAGGTTCAGACGCGAAGTAACTTAACGATTTTAGATATGACAGGTCATCTTCAGGATCATGTAAACCACCAGCTTGATGAACCGACAGTACTATTTGCTGTTTGATTTCTTTAATTAGGGAACTCGGAAGATAACTTGTAATCTTGAGTAAAGAGATGAATGAAAGACCCGAGTTGCTCGTGAACGGGTCACCAATTAATAGGGTGTCCACTTTTAAATACCTGGGGCATTTTCTAGCTGCCGACCTCAGGGACGATGTGGACATTGAGAGGGAGCGTAGGGCTCTAGCGGTCCGGAGCAATATGCTGTCCCGTAGATTTGCGCGGTGTACAGACCTAGTAAAAGTAACACTTTTCAAGGCTTATTGCCAAAGTCTGTACACGGGCAATCTATGGGTCAGATATACGAAGAGATCGCTGGATGGCCTGCGCGTCCAATATAACAATGCTTTCAGGATGTTGTTGAGACTGCCCCGTTACTGTAGCGCGTCGGAGATGTTTGCGCAAGCCCGTACAGACGGTTTCTATGCTGTTATCCGCAAAAAAACAGCGTCGCTACTGAGGAGAGTGAGGGACAGTCAAAACGGCATCCTGAAAACTGTAGCTGAGAGCTTCGGCTCTTCGATTGTACAGCAGTTTGTGCATAGGTTGATTGTTACTAACACTAGGTAATAAGTTTTTCTATGTTACTAACGCTATATAATATGTTCTGCTATGTTACTAACACTAGGTAATAAGTTTTTGTATGTTACTAACACTCTATGGATTTTTGTGTCCGAAATAAAGATATTCTATTCTATTCTATTATAAAACAAGTTAGGATAAACCTGATGGTAAGGATGACAAAGCAATAAAAGGACTTGGTTTAAAAACATAACAAAACTAACAACCAAAACAATGCACTTTTTGCAACAATTGCAAAACTAAACTGCATGTAACAAACTTACTTTGTAACCAAGCTTAAGTAAAACCAGTCGTGAGGTACCAGGAGAGCATAGCTCACAACAACGCACTACAAAGCAGAGAAAGTGTAACATAAAAAACTATTACCATCTGCGGCTTCCTTCATAATAAAGTAATCCATTGTGAAGACTGGAGAGCAAACCGAGAACTATGTAGTAAGGTACTCAACCTTTGTGCTATTGAACGCGAAGTGAACTTACTGATGCGGTGCTTTTGAAATGTTAGTGCCGATGTTGTTGGGGCTCTGCAATAAATTGTGTTCCATGCTGTTATGATAAGCGATAGACCATTTGAAGCACGATTGCTATATGTCAGACCGATAGAATATGGTTTATTGAACACCATGATTGTAACACAGCTTAAGTTACAACATCCATCTTTTTAGAAGTCTTTAAAGGTTTCCATACACAGAGTCGTCGCGAGTTCACGACATTACGACAACGATATCATACATAACGATAAAATAATATATTCACGACCATAACCATATTTTATACAAATTATTCACGAATTATATCTCTGGATAACAATTTCTTTAAAAAATGTGTTCCATTCTGGAGTTGCTGTTGTCTGAGGTAGCCCTTAATAAGCCTGGCCCTACAGATTTGGTAAATAATGTTACTAATGCACTAAACTCATTAGCAGAACAATATAGCCAGTAAAATATATCATTTCTACCAAATAATAAGATGAGTTCGCTATCTGCGTATACTCCAAAAGATTATTATACAGTCAAAAACATTCCCATTGAACTACACTGAAAAGAAAAGTGAAGAGCGAAAGTATCTCAAACCAAACATAACCTAACCGTCACTAATATTGCTCAAGTTGAATATTTACAATAGAAAAATTTATTGAACAAAGAGACTAAGGGAAAGTACAGTGAACCGCGTTGACGGTGTGGCTCACAAAACTAATAAGGAAACGACGATTTGCTTGTACTCTGGACGTACCTTGCGCAATGAGAGCACTGCGGTCTTTAAGATGAAGGATTTCTAGAACTGGTATCCAGGAACGGCTGATGAAATTAATTCCTTTTGGATTGTTAAACTGTAGGAAGGTTTTTGTGTGTCAATATTCCCTTGTACTATTATGTTTGAAGCCACATTACCATGTGAAAAAAAAAGGGATCAAGTTTTCTAACTCTCTAATTTAATATTCTGTCCCCCGATTTGCAAAAATCTCTCTTTGTTGCTTATCTAATACAGAAAAGTACTGACTGATTTCTGGACGAATGCATCATCTAGCAGCTAGCTCATATTTTACTCAAAAATAATTGCAGTAGTTATTTAATTATTTCAAACAGTCTTAACAAGAGATATTCGGTGCTCATTAATATGCAGGCACATAATAATATTTACCCAAATTCAATACATTATACAAACCTAAACCACCAACTGTTTACAATGAGAACGAAAACTCCACGGCCATTGATACAACAGTAGTTGCATAACACCAATTGGTAATCGTATCAAAAGCAATTGAAGGGTCAACTGATCGGCTCGATCCGAACGATGACGATGATCCACTGCGTTTGTAAAGCGTTGCGTAAACAACTGTTGTACTGGATTGTGGGCGTTATTTTTTTAACCGACTTACCAAAAAGGAGGAGGTTCTATGTTTGACATTATGTTTGTTTTTTTAATTTTTTGAATGTATGTTCACGCATATCTCCGTCAATTGGACCGATTTTGAAAATTCTCTTTTTGTTTGAAATAGTATGTTTCGAAATTGGTCCCATTTAAATTCGAAATTGGTGAAGATCTTCAACAGAACTCTTCAATAAATTATGGCAAATCTCTCGGGATTGCTGTAATCGTATGTCTGTTTATTGTTTATAACACCACGCCAGTACGCTCTTAAGGGGTACGCAGATCTCTCATTTCACCGGTTATATTCAAGTTTTATGATATTCGGTTAATCTATTCTGGTGTTATAGATACCTTACTAAACAACTTGCTGATTAGTTAGGTACAACTAAAAATTGAAAAATATAAAAAAAAATACAAAAAAGACTACTGCCTTCCAATGACAAAAACTACAAAGTGAAAAATGACTTTATTTTTGGAAGTCGGTGTCCATAACGCAAAAAATTGGTACCTACGAAAGACGCCTTGGATTCAATTGGAAGTCGGTAGTATTTTTTTGTAAAAAGTTTTTATGTGGTTCCCTTATTAGACGAGATCAATTCTATAACCTTGAATAGGTTAATGGTAGCAGTACAAATATTGCACCTGTATGCACTAAAGGATTAAGCAGAGGGGTATATATATTTTACGCCCACATTATTATGTTAAAGTTTCATGAAATGTGACGCGAGCCTAATACCACTTATTTTATAGACTTCTATATCTAGTATTAATTAGCTTCATTTATATTTTGGTGTATTTTCATTTACTCTCTTTAGTTTATTTTTGTTTACATCGTTGTCTGTAAACCTTGTTGTTTACCCTTTTGATATAACATTATCTTCACCCAGATTTTGTGGCCTATAATCCTATTCGACTACATCACACTGATTAGGATTCAAGAGTTCACGGTACTCAATCAAGACGGTTGCTAAGGATTTATTAATAACTATCAATGGACAATCGTCTTAATAAACAATAATGACTTTATCTTTAGTTATCTCTGGATTATAATTGGCATTCAGTATTATAGCAATATGAATAGATTTATTTCAATATTACTTGTTTTATATGGATGTTACTGCAAAAAAATTATATAACACATGATTGTGTGCTGATGCATAATTAATTGCATTATACGTGATACACGTGCATAATGGTACAACACGATCAGTATTATTCCGTTAGAAGGCATGTCCTGCGCACATCGGGTACCTATTACATCAATGTTGGCGATATAATGTTGGACAGATTGGGCAAACATCGTCTCATCATCTCTTATACTAATATCTATCTGCACATTGTAATGTATCTTCAAGATCTCGAACAGTTTGTTAAAACTAAAGTTATTGGTCTACTCATTACTGAGTAAAGATCAGGTTTTGGAGAAATGCTATGCCAGAGTCTGTTCCTGACTATTCACTAAGGTGCCTGTTGGCTTGTCAATTTTATCTACATCATTTAACTACGTACATAATTATGTATTTACGTGCTTAAACCCTTTGGATTATACTTAGACCATAACATCTGTGGAAGCAGAAATAGAAAAAAAGTACTAAGTGGTACCTGGATGCAGTGCATTTTGTTGTGCATGTCTTCTTCCATAATCCTCTACTATTCATCATATCAAAGGCCCTTAACCCCCTTTCTAGCTATAAAGCCTTCTAAAAGTCCATCCATTATTTGATCGCTTCTTCTCCTACATCTATATTCTTATTACCTTATCTAAATTAGCTAATAAAATATAAATACCATAAGTTACCACATTATACATTCTCTCGATTGCTCTAATTAATTCAGCATTAACATTAAAATGTCAACAAGCTATAAAGAAAGTTATTCAATCAACAGGAAGTTTTAATTGCTTATTTATATGTAACATTCTGACATTTCTAAATCACCTCTTCTAGGATTACGTTCTTTACAAATGACATCTTCGGTCGTCGACCGTGTTTGCATAACGTTACTAAATATCGATTTATCTACATTAGATACAGAATTATCTTCTTAATAGTGACTTAATCAATTCCTCTACGGTTTAAGTGGTAAATCACTTCTTCACGGTTCTTCCTCTTCTTTATTTCCATTATTAAAGTCAAAATTGTCCTCGTAAGTGTACTAAATGCCTGACCACGCTTCGATCAGTAGCTATCAAATCTCATAGTTGACCAAAATACGAGTAACAACACTTAAGAGCAGCCTAGCCGGGCCGTCTATCGCCAACGCGAGCACCGTCCAAAAGCTTGTTTTTTCATCCAGCGCAATGCTTGAAAAAGAGGCAAAGCGAAAAGAGAGAGATAGCGCCTGAACGCTCGGATGTCATTCGGTAACTTCCGCCGCTCAGTCGCGGGCGCTCGCCGCCGGTCGGCCGGCCGCTTGTGTGAGTGAGTGTGCGACCCATTCATTCATGAATTCATGATAATAATATCGCATCGCGCGCTACATTTAGTACGGACGTAGCCCTTGGCCCCGGGAATGCGTGTTTGTATTTTTACCAATCTAGGTACCGTACGTGCGCAATTTTTTACTGCATGTAAATTATTTAAAATATATTAGTTTTGTCGTAATTTATGTATGATATCTACATAAAGTACGAAAAAGTAAAAGTACCAAAATCATTAATTCTGCTTATGGAATAGCACAAGCAGAACACATTATTATTATTTTATCTAACTTAACCAGGCAGTATTGAGGCAGCTAACATTAGTAGGTACAATTACAATGTACGTAGGTACCTACGACGTACAGGCGGTTGATCAAATAAAGTAGTCTAATTACAGTTTGGCATTTTTATTTATTATAATTATCGAAAAATTCATCCAAATCGAGAAGATTCCGATTTCCGAAAACAGACATTCAAACATCATTTATTTTTTTATCTTTTGAAGTCCTTATGGATGTCCTTCACCCTGGGGCAAACGAAGGGTTTTTTTTTAATCGATGTCGCACTCTATGTAGTTCTTCCTGTATCGTGGGTGCGTTTACAAACATCTCACATACACAACTACACAAGACACCCAGACCCGGAACATCTCATATTAGTTGCTTGCGGTAATCGAACCCGCGACACGCAGCACAGCAGTCGATCGCTCAACCTCTGCGCCAACCGTGTCGTCAATTCGACACGTATTTATGTAATATTATTGGAACTGCACAATATTCACATAGCATAATTATATATTCTTCTAAACATGTGTGCCAATTTTCATTGCATATTTGTATGTATGTATGTTTGTCCACGCATTTCTCCGAAACTAATTGTCGGATCGTGATCATTCTTTTTATGCTAAGTATCTCTCAAATTAGGGAAAAGTGAGCATACAACCGTACTCCTTAGCGACAAACAGCACGAATTTGTAAATTGAGTTATAGGTTTTTTATCAATCCTTTAGGTACCTTATCATAGAACTTACTCATTTTAGTGATGGTGTACTAAAACTATAAAGAGCGAAATAAAAACATTTTCACAAAAAAATAAATCGACTTCGAAAGAAAAAACACTAAAAAGTACAAAAAAAACTTTAGTTTCGGCAGTCGTCAGTAATTATACCTATAAATTTTAGCTTCCTCAATACCTGTGTCAATACGGACTGAGATAGATAAATAATAATGTGTTCTGCTTGTGCTACTCCATAAGCAGAATAAATTATTCAGGTACCTATACTTTTTCGTACTTTATGTAGGTATCCCACATAAATTACGACACACATGGTTACACACATGTTAGTTGGCGTTGTGGTTGAACGATCGGCTGCTACTCTGCGTGTCGCGGGTTCTATTCCCGCACGGAAAAAATATTTGTATGGCCTATAGATAATTGTTCCGGATCTGGGTGTCATGGACAAAATACCTATAATAACTAAATGTACACATTCGTGCTGTTTGTTGCTATGGAGTTAGGTTGTATTCCATATTTTGAAAACTGATGTACCGATTTTGAATAAACTTGCACTAATCCCTAAGTTGAGAGATACTCAATCCAACACAAAAAGAATGATCACGATCCGACAAGTAGTTTCGGAGAAATGCGTGGCGAACATACATACATACAAACATACATACACTTATGATATTTTGCAAACGTGTTTAGAAGCCCAGATAGCGTAACTTATTATGTGAATATTGTGCAGTTCCAATAATATTACATCCATACTTGTCAAATTGATTATCTCTTTATTTTTGAAGTCGGTAAATAAATAACATCTGTTTATTTTTTGTTTGTTTTAGTGGTCTAAAACCATCTGTGCTTTATTGCCATAATGAAACCGGTTTGGGCATTGACATATATATTTAGGTTTAGGTCACAACGGTTGGATGGTTTCAAGCTCTGTAACGGACGTAGGAACAAACTATTTTTGTGTTTTATATATTAGGACAAATGGCTACCAAAACTTATTTTTTTGTTCCTTGGGAAGTCCCCATGGATGTCCTCCGCCCTGGGGCAAGCGAAGGGGTTTGTCAGAGTCTAACTAAATAAAACCACACGGTGTTTTGCAGGTACCTTCGGCCGGGGCGCTGGAGTGCTTGCGCTTTTAGTCACGCTCCCCCGCTCCCCGGCCAGTTATTGGCCATGGTTACTTTTTGGGCTGGGTCCTTCTGGTTGGCGTAACAAGTTTTCTTCTTCCATATCTCCCCGTCTTCTGTCACTCTATCACTAACTCCCTTTTCTTTCATATCACTCCTCATACAGTCCATCCATCTTTTCTGTTGCCGTCCCCTCTCTCTCCATATTTGTAATCACACGCACCAGGTTCGGATGGTGTTCTTGGTCGACCATGGGTCAGCAACAGTATAATTGCAATGCGAAAAGTGCTGAAATCGTCAATTTGAGTATGCAGATAGCATAGTTGCATAGAGGTACTTGTCCAACGCAAGGGCTACTAGGGCGAGATCCGGTCTCTTCGTGAGACTATGGTGAAGCGCTTGAACCAGTCCTTGACGACGGGGAGGTCAACACGCAGGACCACATAGTATATCGCGAGATCCCACAAGAGATTTTGTAAAACCGACCCCTGCAGAACCCCACAACTAGAGGAGAGCCATAGTCAGAACTCACGCTTGGCCAGGGACTTCATCCGTGCCTGGTGCGTGTGCCGTGTGGTACGTATGTGAATTTTGGTTTGTAGTGATTGGTGTATCAAGATGGCTGTTTGTATTTTACCTAAAAAGGTTTTTTTAGGGTTCCGTACCCAAAGGGTAAAAACGGAACCCTATTACTGAGACTCCGCGGTCCGTCTGTCTGTCTGTCTGTCTGTCTGTCTGTCTGTCTGTCTGTCTGTCTGTCTGTCTGTCACCAGGCTGTATCTCATGAACCGTGATAGCTAGACAGTTGAAATTTTTACAGGTGATGTATATCTATTGCCGCTACAACAACAAATACTAAAAACAAAATAAAATAAATATTTAAGGGGGGCTTCCATACAACAAACGTGATTTTGTTGCCGTTTTTTACGAAAATGGTACGGAACCCTTCGTGCGCGAGTCCGACTCGCACTTGGCCGGTTTTTTTCGTTTGTTTCTGTTTGTTCCTATACCTATCATACCTATCAGAAATAGAGATACATATAACAAAACAGTAACATAAAATAAAAAAAGCAAAAATGTAAAGTAATTAACTTCGTCTAAATCGAGTGTAATCGCGTATTTTTTAAAAGAAAATGGTTGTGTTTTGTAGATAGGTACTTACAAAACAAAACCATTTGTCTGTAACTCGGTGTAGTCAGATATAAATAATCATTCTAATTAGTCCGTCAGTTAGATTATCGAAAAATATTGGACACGTATTTTTTTATTTATTATATCATTAAAAATTGATAATGATAAAGCTCGTCAAAGCTTAGGAGTTGGGATCGAGATGACACTTTACGTGACGTCACGCGGAACTTCAACGCACGTAGCAAGAAACTTGTGAATGCGATGCTTTCTTTTGATTATTGATTGATCAAATATACGCCGCACACTGTTGCCGTTCCGTCACACGCCAAAACTGCGCGCCGTTCGCCCGCGCCGGTGATGAGCGATCTCGCAACGTTGCGTTGCAGCCTGATATACTTACCTAGTAATCAGTACTGAGTATCGATAAAAATATCAATAATTTTATACCTATACTCAAGGAAGTATTGCGAGCATCTGGCGGGTGTTTCGAGTGTCCCTACCTAGGTACATACCTACTCTACCTGCCCTTCTTACCTTACCTACACGACCTACCTACCTACTCATCCTATCTACCGGATAGGTAGAGTGAGTAGGTAGGTAGGACCTACCCACCCTATCTTCTTACCTAACTACCTTACTCGTTACCTAGTTACCTAACCTACCTACCTACTTACCTACCCTACCATCAAAACAAATTCGGTTTCTGTATTAACTAATGCCAGGTTCGTTTCTTATAAAAAAACAAAATCTATTTGAAAGCAAAAACGTAAAAGGTAAAACAGAATTCTCTAAATAAATGAAATAGATACGATGCACACTCACGTACGCGCACAGTACTCAACAAATTCATTCATTACCTATTCCTACTAGCCGAGCGAGCGAGGGGCCACGGGATCTTCATTCACTCCCCCGTCTCACCCCGCCCGACCCCGCACTACTCGCCTCCCCGCGCCCCTCTTACCGCCTTGTTCACTACCAAGCAAGTGAGAACGCGATAGCATTGAACGAAAAATTGTGGTTGAAATTTTCATAAAACTTGTTCCAGGAAATACGTGTTTTTGAAAAAGCCTTACAAGTTTGTGAAATAGTTATTGGTCATTTAGAATCTCTATTACTTGTGGAAGGTTTCTAACGTGATGATTTCTTTACTTTTACAATTTATGAGTACATTATGAACGGCCAAAGTTGAGGTAAAATTTGTGCAAAAAAGCAGATTTTTGGAGGCTGATACTGAATTGGTTTCTCCAAATTTTTATTTTCTGCTTTGATAGAAACCTAGATATAGTGCACAAGATACCTATTAGTTCAAAAAAATCAAAGATAGATGTGTTACAACGACATAATCACGTACGAGCGTTTGTATGAAGATTATGTCGGCTTGCCTGCTCTTAAGACGACGACTAACGCCAACGACCTTGGGGGAACAAAACGCGCACTCGTTTAACACCCGCGCGACCCAAAATTTAGTAGTTTTTTGTACTTTCCTTCTTATTCTATGACTTTAAAAAAAAAAGTTTCAGATCAAAATATAGATAATTAAATTGTCTTTGAGATGGTGTCGATTTCATTAAAATACGCCCAGCGGTTTTGGTGCGATTGTCGTGTTTTTGTCCGTTTTAGATATAACTTTACAAATTAATTACACTATGTTATACGAATAAAACTCGAAATGTGCTCAGATGAAAATATTAAGAAAATGGTCTAATATAAAATATATTTTTTCCAAAAAATTACGACTAGCCGTTTAGACGTGATTCTCATTTTAAAATCAGCTACTCAAGGGAATCGGCGCCTTAAGATAGGGTGATACCAGAATAAACTGCAGATCAATAGAGAGAGGTTTTCAGTAGACAGTGTTGTATGTACTTGCGACCTTTCCTTCATATATATCGATAAGCGATTTTGGAAGTAAGTTCATATGGACGCAATGCGATGCAATTCGACGGCTTTGCACTTACAATTTGCATAGAAAATGCGCGATATTGCCTATTGTAGAAAATTAAATTGCGTCGCGCCATCACGATGATCCCTTACAGTTCAAGTGATATTGCTTAGCCGTCTCCAAAGACACATGGTAGCTGGTCTTGGCATATTATCTTTGCCAATAACAATACACATATTAACATTAACAAATAACATCATCATCTTCTATCTTTCACCGATTGTCATACGTTTTTTGACATTGCCAAAATACGCAACATATAATAACAATACTTCTTTTGTTTTTCCTATAATTATTACAAACATCTTACGAACAGCCAAAATTAAGTAAATCGTATTTAAATAGGCAGAGATTACAATCGCTATTAAAATAAAAAAACCCGACTGCTTCAAAAGCGAACTAAAAAGACGTAAACAAGGAAAAAATCATGCTGTGCAGTCGGAAGATACATATTCGCGGGCTGGCTGACCAAAATCTGGTGTATCCTCCGCCTGCACAGCATGATTTTTTCCTTGTTTACGTCTTTTTAGTTCGCTTTTGAAGCAGTCGGGTTTTTTGATTTTTTGATTTAACTTTTTTTATTTATTAGTTTTTAGTTAAGTTTTTTTTCGAATTAGATACATTTAAACATATAAGTGTTATATATTTTTGAAATCACCTCTTAAAACCCTTTATTTTGATACCCCACACAATGGGTTTGGAAGAAAAAAAAAATTTGGGACCCCACAATATGGCGCCCAAAAACCGCCATTTTTCTATTGTCCAATTTTAACGTAGCCTATGACACTCGCAGGGTTAAGACGAATCGATTGACGTATGAATCATCAAAATCGGCCAACGCGTTTGGTCTCTGGAACGCCACATAGGAACAAACATACATACATACATACATACATACATATATACATACATACATACATACATACATAGACTGATAAACACATTACCCTCCTTCGGCAGTCGGGTAAAAATAAAACTGTTCTTCTACCGTTTCGCAACGTGTCGAAAACTGAAATGTTACAAGTCGTATGCATAATGCACAGTTGCCAAATATCATGACATTATACGGATGTCTTAAGATATAATGATATCGTGATGACAAACAAATAATAATATAACCTGGTTTCGTAGTTAAACAGGATGACGAGATATTACAGAAGCTTTCAGCTAATGTTCTACTTAATATAATACTTGAAAGCATCCGTTCACTGACAGACAGTGCACAGCTTAAACGGAAGAGTCTAGAAGTCTAGAAGCATTCAATTTTGCAGAAAATTTTCATAATATGTGATGGACGTAAGGAAGTAACACTAAGGACAACAATTTCGAAAATTCAATCATCAAAGTTTGTATAGATGTTCACAATTTTGTTGTTGGGAAATCTTACACGGCACATGGCTTGTTTAATGGTAAAGACGAGAAAACAAAAGACGTAAGGCCATGAGTTGTCATTGAAACTTGATAGAAGCAATTTTGTCAGCAGCCCGTTTGACGATGATTTAAACTCACACTTATCACTAACTTTCATTTGGTGACAAATTGGCTTCATTAATTTAGATGTCAAGTTTAAGATTGTGATACATTGTCATGTGTAAAGAGATATTCAAAATGTTAATTGACCTACTAATGCAAAAGATTTCACTCTTATTAAGCTCAATGGGAAACGTAAAATAGAAGGCTTTTGGGCTAGGTGGAGCAACAATGTTCGCAGGGTAGCAGATGGATGAGAGTTAACGAAAATCAAGATGACTGACTACCGATTGGAAAAGGATATGTTCAGCAGTGGACTGCTTTAGGTTGATGATGAAAAAGATCAATGGAAAACCTATCAAACGATGCCTTTATAAAAATACAAACAACAAAAAACATCTGCATGAATACAAGCATTGGGAAAAACCCATTACAAAATGACAACTAAAAACAAACAATTGACAGTCGCTATGGAATCGTTCCATGAACCATTAAATTACACATGCAGACGTAGCCGACACCAACATACAGGCATGAAACTGAACTACGATTGAAAACCAAATAGAACTGCGTTTCTGCATGCACTTGTGTCAATAGACAAACACAGATGACACAAAATAGATATACACAAAAGGCCCAGTACTGCACAAAATAATCATAAGGCCGGAGACAAAATAATCTGAGCGTAAAATAGCAGCGAAACGCTTAGATTTTCAAATCAGAATGGCCCCTTGAAGAACTCCAGAGCATTTAGCAGCTTAAATTTTTCCCTGCTACATATTACCAGCACACATTGTTAGTAATTTCTCAGCTACAATATGGGCTTCTTATCAATCTTATCAAAAACATCTACGATATAAGTGTGAATTGATATGTAACGTGGCGCATTAAATATTTTCTTGTCAGCTAGTATTTATACGGTCAGAAGAAAATCCTAATTTTCTCGCCAGCCAACAAGAACTATTTCTGATACTTTGAAGTGTTGATAAGATATTTACTTGATTTAAAAGTGTACAGTTCCGAACTACTGTAGTCCCTTGTTAGCTCACCCGTCCCTTTCTTGTGGTGATTTGTCCACCTTTCGTCCTGTTTTGTGTTTTGCTGGGGACCTTATGGCTGCTTCAGCGAATTGTATTGCTGTAGCCAATACTGACCAAACATAATATTAAAAATCTGTATTTGCCATTAACACTCTAAGAAGAAGAATATTGTGATTTGTGCTAACTGAACCTTCGTCATTTGTTTACTCAACGCCAATACTAGGGTAGGCAATTTGGAAAAACACGGGACTAATAACAACTATCGCTCACGAATACGTTGCGACTCCTGTAGGGTTGACACTGGCTAAATCATGAAGATTTATTATTTTGTTAATGTATCTATATCGGTCTTGTGTGTCTGCTATAATTATGTGTATTATGTCGACCTATGAATCATTTTGTACAAGTGTTGTAGTACATCAGACACTACTAATATAATGTGTGTCCAGCGGAGTTGTGACGGGCTGTTAAGAGACTACTGGGAAATGGACTTAAAATTTACTTTTCTTACAGAAATTAGAAATAACCAAGGATTGGAAGAAAAAGGTGGTCTGGCGGCGAAATAAACTGAGAATTTGTTGCCATCTCAGATAGATCCTGGATGAGGCTAGCGTAGGATCGTGAGGTTCGGCATTAGAAAAGAGAGGCCTAATACAAACAGTAACGTTGCCAGATGTTACAGAAAGTTAGCATTTAAGATTTTCGGTTAATCGTAAAAATTGTTTGGCAATAAATACAATACAATATTATACAGTGCGCAAAGTCGTGCTGTGGTTTATGTTTGTAATAAGTCATCTAAACTGATCTAGATGGACACTTTGCCAGAAAAAACAAAGCACACAAACGTCTTCTTTCAGAGCCAAAGAAGAGATGTGCTTTCTTCCAGGGGCTTATGACGTCTTAAATTCATTCATTCAATCATCATGGTTCCTGTGTGATGACGCGTTTACATAAAGTCGGCCACCGTATACGGCCACCGCTTTCGGTTGAACCGGATCGGTGAAGCGAATTGAGTTGTTTATTCGTTTAAGTTGTCGGTTTATCGGATTCGGCAACCACATTCAGCTGAACTGAATACCTGTTTACACTAGTCGTTGACTGAATACGGGCTGTGGTCGAATACGGCTAACTGAAAACCCGTTCACATTAGTCGGTGACCGAATACGGGCTGCAACAGAATCGGTCAAAACGACCTAAAACAGTGGCGGAGCTATACAGGACGAATATCACAATACCTTTTTCACAGCGGTCGATGGTATTTGGGTCTCCAAATACTTAGCATACCGTCACACAACCTAGCGTGTCACCCCAACACAAATAACAAGGAAGAAGCAAGTGCAATAGACAATAAATCAGTTATCGGCAGTCGACAGCCCTGCCGTGTGATGAAGAGCGTGGGTCTCGGTCCAGCGCACCGCTTTACGCTTTCTCCAGCGCAGCCATTCCTCGCTGCTCTGCACGACATGTGTGCATACGATGTCACGTGGCTGTGGAGCGGGGACAATGGCCAGGATGCCGTTGGACTATCGCTATTTCTTTCTGGTAGGTAACAGCAGAGCATCAATTTGCCTAGCCTTTATCCAACTGTGTTGGGGTTGACCTACTGACGCTTGCGAATGTGCAACTAGATTCATCTTTTGTTTGACAATTCAAAAGGTCCTTTAATTAAATAAAATATTTTGATTTTGCTTTCAGTGTAACCAGATGCTACTCGTTACGAGTATTTTAGAGGAAGGGACTGCCTATCTGATCGCCACAACCCAGTAGCTGGGTAAAAATATTCACCCCTTGGCAAGACTGGTGTCAGCTTTGTCTTCGGCCTACCCGTAACTATTGTCAAAGATAAAAGTAGAAAGAGACGAAAGAACAAAAATTGTTCTCAATCCATTTTCTCCGTTTTACTTGTATCTCATCTTCATTCCAGCGCAATTGCACCTCTTTCTAGCTGGTAATTAAAACAAGAAAGAGATGAAAGAAGATCTGACCACTCTAATCTCTTTCTATCTTGTTAGACAGATGATTAGGCAAGCGATACCGCGCAGCCTCATGCTGATTGTTGGATCCGCTACAATAGTCAGGATGCCGTTGGACTATTGCTATCTTTTTCAGGCAGGGAAAACAAGACAATATTGGAAGTAGAATTGAGTAGTCGAATCTATCTCTATCTCATCTGATCTAATGTTGGTTGTTAGACCTGGTATAATAGCTAGGAAGCCGTTGGACTATTGCTATCTTATTTCTGGCAGAGAAAATAAGAAAAATCGACGAACTGAGGAGTCGAATCTCTCTCTATATCATCTCATCTGATGCTGGTTGTTGGACCTCGTGTGATGCCGTTGGACTATTGCTATTTCACACTCTCTTCTCCTTATCCTAATGTCCCAATTACATTCGGCGCAACATGTTTTCTACATCCATATTATACTTCTCCACCAGCAGTCAATTCGTCATCACAGAAGTCACCCCTATCTAAACGTATTATATTTTATATTATTTATCTTTGACAGAATTCATCCATCGTATTCCTTCCACACACCTTCCTACCCAAAACTGTCCTCACAACATTTTTCTCATTCATCCACGTCACCTGCCTATTGCTAGATTATTTCTGGCAGACAAAACAAGAGAGAGAAATGATTTTAGCTGTCAAATTCCTCATTAATTGACCTGTAGTTGAAGACGGCTGGCAAAAGATAGAAGGATATAGTAGTTTTCCGGGAAGAAGTGTCCTTATATCGGCTTTCACCAGTGATTAGGATGTGAAGATGGCAGTCAGACCATGTTATTATAAATTCGACGCCACTGCTTCTTGTTATATTTGAAGGGTTAGTTACCATAATAAACTAGACGTGAGTGTTTATCAGCTTAAGATTAGAGATGATCGTTTACTTTCGGTTACTTGATTTTAAGTTGTGAATATTACCTTTCTTCTATTCTAGATTTCCACACGCATTCTGAAACAAACAGTAATAAGTATTATTAGCTAAGTTTTTAGATTTTTGCTGCTGAAAATCTGACTGACCAACACGCAAATCCCTGAAAAGGTGCTTACCCTCAATTTACCTAAAAGTGTAACAAGCTTCATAAAAAATGACGTGAACAAATAAAATAAATACATGCCTAACCCGGCAATTACCACCACCACCTTATTCGATGATCGCGTGTACCAAAGTCAACAATCGGGACATGTACCCTATGATCAACCATTACGAACTGACCTATATCCCCCCAAAAACTAAAACTAATCATAGGTCATATAAAAATGGATGATCGTCACAATACCTTTAATACGAGTTTAAACACTATGACCCACATGATAAGGGATATTTTACCATGTAATCTGTGTGTTAAGGCTTTGACAGACAAAGGGGTGGACATCAACGGTGATCGACCTATTTTTTACACGATCGTCGGTCAACGGCATTGAGGTATGGTCAATTAAAAAGCATTATTTTTATGAAGAGATTCCAGCCGGATATTGGTTGTTAAACTCTTTAGATAAATGTTGTAGATTGTTAGTTTTACATGCGATCATCGCTTTTATTCAGCTGAGTGACTTTTATAAGTCAGACATAGATGAGTAATGACAATATTGTCGGAACTGCTGACAATTTTTATATGCAAATAATATTTCAAGACAGGATAGTTCTTTGGAGGTCTTACTTACAGAACTACCATAACACACCGGTATTTGTAAGTTAAAGTACCAGGCTCGCAGAAACGGCAAGAGTTTACGCAACAACCAACCAGACAGGCTAGTTGGGCAATCCCGGCTGTAATTAGGAGCAAAGCACAGAGCACTACCCATGTTTACTAAGCTTAACAACCGGTACAATCTACTTCTTAGATATTCTATAGGAATGGAACCAAATGGAACTAAAACTTTGTACTGGGCAATCAATTTAGTTATGACAATCGCTGTCGCCACGCTTTCGATGAAATGTCAATTGTCTAGGGCACAGACATAAATCTAACTAGATGACGCGATTGTATGTATTTCGCGTGTCAAAAAACGGAGTAAAGTTACGATCAATGATCGTAATCTGTGCTTTTCATTTAGCATTATCGGCAACGGAAATCCACCGAAACCTAGCAAAATGCCTTTTTATGCCATATTGAGATGTAAAAACTGTATAGAAAAAGTTGGCCGAGGCGTTGGAAATGTTTTCTTTCATTGTTAAGTAAATTTGTTTTTGAAAAAGTGGCACGCTTGGTTTTCATACAGATGGAGGGACTTGCGTTATCTAGTTAGATTTATGTCTGTGGTCTAGGGCCTTGTTTGTACTGGGCTTGGATTGGAAAAATCTTTGAGATTAAAAACTTTATTTCCTTTTTTTACAAATTATGTGACTTCTTGGCAAATATAATCACCACCATATTTATGACTGACTACGTTTTCGTCAGTTCACGAAAAATAAAATGTTGATATTAAAGTTTAGTAAAAGTGACAACATGCTTATTGTGTAGATCATGTCAAGACGACAGAAAAAGTGTGTCAAAAAATCATTTGAATCATCATTCTAGTAAAAGTAAAGAAAAATAAAAATAATCAATACCTAGGAAGCTTTTAAAACTTAGGTTGAAAATAATAAAGGAAAACCGCAATTCGCTTCCTAGTCTTTTGTATCACAAGAGATGTGATATAATTTGGCATTTCCTTGACCAGGAGAACAGAATCAAATACTAGGAATCTCAAAATCGCAATTTTCGTCCTTTTCGTGCTTTCCATTTCCAAATCACACGTACATAATCAAATTAGGGTTCTCAATTCAATTGCAGTGTTTCTCCAAGAATATCTGCGACCTGCATTCTATTTTCAAATCACAAGTAGATACCGAAGTTCATCTGACTAAAGTGTTTCGGTGGCTCAGTTGCAAAACTTTACAAATGGCGTCTTCGTGCAATCGCTTCGACTCTTGGCTTCACGTTCACTGACGCTCAGCTTGCCTAACTGATCTCAGATACCAATACCTATTATTATGTTTAGGATCATTTAGTACGTATTGTTTGTTTGGGCATGTATTTCTCACGATGTTTTCCTAACCGTATAGGTAATCGTAGAAATATAGATAGGTACTACACAATTTAAAATGCTCATATAAGCAGTCCTATGTGCATATACATAGAGGCCGAATTTGCTAGAAAGAACCACAGATCAAGTTCAAGAAATTTTCAATATATTTTTGTATTTGGCAAAGCCCTTGAAAGGTCAACATCAGCAAGTAGTAAAAAATGTATGTATCTTTTCTTAGATGATATTTTTAAACAACAGGAAACAAAGACATTGTCAAAAGTGAGACAAAAGTACTACAGAAGAGAACGGAAGTTTGCTCTCTGTAGGTACCCGGAATCATGGAAGGCCAGCGGCTTCGAGCCTTGCTTGCGAGACTGCGACAGTGTTATGAAGTCTTGGTACTTTTAGACTACTACCAAGAGAACCAATCGTAGTATCTTTCATAATAAACTATTGTGTTCATTTAAAATATGGATATCTAATGAAGAACCAGACATAAGTGCCTAAACCACATCTAGGGTAGATTTGTATTTATCTTTTTACTGAATTTAGAAGGATCCTGGTATATGGAACAAGAAACGTTTTTAATAAGGCTTATAGGCTAGGTTAGAGTATCAAAGAATATGTCAAGCCTTCATTGTTTCCTCGCACGAGCTACATTGAGGAAGGAAAATCAGAATATGTAAGGGCAGGGCAAGATTATCTACCTACTCATGTTGGACGTAAAGCCTTGCTGAATATAAACGATGTTTTTTAAGAAATGGAATCTTCGACCGAGGGTTTTACCACCGTACTACGCAAATAAACAATAAATTACAAACAGGCAGGTCTAGTAATCAAAAGATAAAGTTCCTTCTGAGTCATTCGCCATTAAACGGGTACCACCGAGTTCTCCTCATTTTATGACTCATATAGAAATAGCTGCACAAAATGTACTTATTTTTAGGGTTACGAAGGGTCCAAACGGAGCCCTATTGTTGCCACTCACGTGTCTGTCTGTCTGTCCGTCTGTCTATCCATATGTCTGTCTGCCGTCGTCAGTCACATAGGTTTTACAGCTTAATGATTGGAGCTACAGTCTTCAAGTCTTACAGTATAAGCATATTGTTGCCCAAAGCCTTACAAATTGCCAAAAATATTTTTTAATGTTTTTAAGGGGGGCTCCCATAGATACAGCTAAAGAGAGGCGCAAAAAATAATAATATTTTACCGCATCGAGCGTTGTCTAGAACTCGTTTAGCAGATAAATACTGTATTTTTGTTTAAAAAATATAAGCAAGCACAGGAATGAGAAGCCATCAAAGTCAGCCTTTTTTACATAATTTTGTACCGAAGATTTTTTAATATATTGATAAATCTGATGTTTTCTTTGAAATGCCCTCATTTTTCCCATACCAACCAACTTGATTTTGCGGTTTGGTAAGGAACCCAAAATGTGCGAAGTCCGACACGCACTTGGCCGGTTTTTCTTTATGTAATTCTACGTAGGTAACATGGGTATGTCTCAAATCTGGGCCAGCCAAATATGGGCCAGTGCATATTATGACAGGCTGACTCACCGACCAACCTCATCACTTCAATCTCGAATCATATTTGACCCGCCGTTTATTGCATTTCGAATGTCAAACGAAATTGATAGACTTTGATTCCTCTAAACATGTATCTACGGAATGGTTTCAAACTGATGCTCTTATTTATAAGTTATAGCTAGTAGAAGTGAGAGAGTGAGTGAGTGAGTGAAAAGAGTAGTTTAGTTAAATTTTTCATTAGGTTTGCCCGAGGTTTCACTCGTGTGACCTACGGGAGCCATACATTTTTCCGGGATAAAAATCAGCTTACAGCACTAAGCGCTGGTGTATCAGGTACTTTTAGAAATTGCCTTCTACTAAGCAACAAACAATTTTGTACTACTAAATAGTAATAGTTAAGATAATAATTAAACGATTTATCTAAACAGGAAAGTTTAGCATACTCGGACTACTCTATCGGAATAATCTAATTACTAATCATAACTGACAATAAATTATCTTATCAATAACTTTTAATACATTTATCAATATCCTATCGATCTTAGACGTAACGGGTTAGTCCAATTCCATAGACACTAATTAGAATTTCATTAATTATTTGTTTATCGTTTCTAGAATCGTAGATCTAACAAAGTGTAACTTACCTGAACTTTTGGAAAACAAGTAATTGTATTGTGGTTTACACATAATAAAACCAACTGCATAAAAAGGAAACTAAGAGATGGAAACAATGTTACGTAGAAAATAAAGGAGCTGAAAAAATAAACCGAGAAGACAATGACAATATAAGATAAGATAATAATGTCAATATACAGCCTAAACCTTGTGTTTGTACAAAGAACTTCTTCCACAGAAAAGTATTTAAGGCAACAAACTCCAAAAAGTAGATCACGGTATCGACCAACCACCAATGATAAATAGACCCACAGCTTCAATTCAAATAAACGGCAACAATAGTTTCTCCCAAGATAATATTAACAAAACAATAGTACATTTATATTCACGTACATATTACTCGTAATATAATGTTAGTGGGTCAAGTTTGACATTTATATTCCGATCTCTCCTTATAAGCTATTACTTAGCCGTGTACAGATAGGATTTGTAGCCATTTATATCATGGACGTATTAAATATAAATGCATGAGCTAAGTGCATATACATTAGGAGTGTAGAACATATTTAAATTTATGACAAGACTAAATTAGTACAGTCTGTGTCCGAAGTAAAAAAAATACGCAGAAAAAAGCCTCCACCACAGATTTTAAAATAGCCATGATCTTTTCAAATGCTAAAAATAAGTGCATGGAGCTCGAATTGTTAAGGTTTTCAATATTATTCATATTTCGCGCTGAATCTATCATTTGTAGAATCACGTGAATTGACATTCTTTAGTCATTGTTAACTTCTGTGATATCATATGTTCAATAATATACACAGTTTATGCAATTGCAATTATCTCTACAAATAAGAAGGTTAACAACATTTAACTGTGTGGTAACAACAATATCTCTCGTGACATAACGATTGGAGATTATGGCTTAATTATTAAGTTGTATATAATCATGGACAACAAGAGTTAGTTCTTTTCAAATTATGTATTTATCTTTTTCTGATCAGGCACTAATAATGAAACTGTACTTGAAAAAACTCCAATCTACATATCATATTTTGAATAAGTTCAATTCGAAGCAATAAAGCAACAATTTTAGTAGCAAAAACACTACTACTTGCAATATTCCCAAATTAAATCATAACTATTCAAAATTCAAAAGAATATCTCTAAAAACTAAAATCACTTGACTGTAAACAAGCGTCAAACATTATAATATGTCCGTACATAACATTTCCTTATGAGATTACAACCTTGAATTTTTTGCTCTACGACCGCTTAGATGTTATATAAAAGCTATCAGCTGACTTTAAAGTTCCGTTTATTATTTAAATTGATAATCATGATGTGCAAAAACCTATTGGTTCTAATGGGTCCATCTCTGAACATAAATCCGCTATGGGTTGAGCTTTTTGAGATGAAAATTTTACAGCAAAAGATCGAATAAAATATCGTCAATTGAGCACAATCTAAAAAATATGGAATACGCACCTAATTCATAAACTGCACGCTGATATTTCACAGAGAACGATAGACTTGCTAACAAGGATCAAATCCTATAAAAGAATATGGAAATAAGTGTGAAAAATATAGGAACGGAATGTTTTACAAAAATCATTAAATCTGCCTTGTTGCCATTTATATTCTCGTATTTAGTATAAACATTGATCTTTAGGTAGATACCTGATATTTTAGTTTACCTTGTGGAAGCCACAAAACACAAAATTGGTGAGGTATTGCTAAACATAATGCTCTCCAGACTTGATACGAAACTATGCACATTTATAATTAACAAGAACAGGCCTTCACACACTGAAAAAGATCTAGACATGTTTGTTTTTTCGTTTTTTTCTAGACTTGCTTAATATTTGAAAACGACATATAAAGTACTAAATATATACTATTCGGTAACTTAGAACACAATTAAACCATAAAGTAGATCTAATAAAAAAGAGGTGATGATTCGATAGTATTTTCTCATGAGACTTCGGGAACAGTAAAAGTTAACGAAACGTTTAAAACCAATCAACATGAATGTATTTATCATAAAAAATTGTAAAAAAGCTCAAAAACACTTTAGAGTGCTGGTATAAGCCGGTGATGAAGACACCATCATCATCATCATCAGCCCAAAGCAGTCCACTGCTGGACATAGGCCTCTCTAATTGCACGCCATTTGGTTCGATTTACGGCAACTGTCATCCAGCTGCTACCAGCCACCCTGCGAAGGTCGTCGCTCCACCTAGCCTGAGGGCGTCCTACCTTACATTTACCAGTTCGCGGTCTCCACTCAAGAACACGTTTACCCCAACGGTCATCGGTTCTACGACTTATATGGCCGGCCCATTGCCACTTCAGCTTACTTATTCTGTGAGCTATGTCGAAAACTTTGGTTCTCTGCCGGATCACCTCGTTTCGGATTCGATCCCTTAGAGATACTCCGAGCATAGCCCTTTCCATAGCTCGCTGAGCAACTTTGAATTGATGAACCAGCCGTATTGTGAGTGTCCACGTCTCAGCACCGTAGGTCATAACAGGTAGGACGCACTGGTTGAAGACTTTAGTCTTCAGGCTTTGTGGGATACGCGACGAGAAGACTCGACGAAGTTTTCCAAACGCCGCCCAGCCCAGCTGTATTCTTCTGCTAGCCTCCTTCTCAAAGTTGTTCTTACCAAACTGCAGAGTTTGCCCGAGGTAAACGTATTCTCGAACAACTTTGAGAACACCGCCATTGACCACAATCGATCCCGGAGTGACGTGTGAATTGAACATAACCTGGGTTTTGTCCAAGTTCATCCGGAGACCGATGCGTGCTGAAGAATCAGCCAGGCCATCCAGCATCTGCTGCAAGTCTTGCAGTGACTCTGCCATTATGACGATGTCATCCGCAAATCTCAAATGTGAGATGTACTCGCCGTTTATATTAATGCCGCGTCCTTCCCAGTCCAGCGTCTTAAACATATCCTCCACCGCGTTACTAAACAATTTCGGGGAAATTACGTCCCCTTGTCTAACCCCTCGACGCAGTGAGATATGTCTAGTTTGCCGGACACCACAGGGTTCAAACTCGGTGGCATGAGAGCGCAGAGCTTAAATGATGATTATAAAGCAAATTGCAGTAAACCATACTACACATTGCAGAAAACTATAATTAAACACCACACATTTCGATAGAAAGTGGCATCAACCTTGTCCTTACTCTAAAAGCAAGGATACCACCAGGTGTGACGTGTGAGTCACGGCTCAACTCCGCAGTAAGCGATCGAGCGTGGACCGGTCAAGCTTATCGACCGTTGTTTCTAAATAACAACACTTTTGTCCAGCTTCATTGGATCATCATCATCATGTTGTTGGCCTTAGTCTGGTCAACTATGCTTCTCCATGCTGACCTGTGTCCAATCTAACTCCAGTTTCTTACTCCAACAGTTTAAATATCTTGGTCTACGCCATCAACCTCTTGGGCAGACCTTGCACTCTCCGACCATCCGATTCTGTACCAAGCAAAGGTTCATTGGATGCATTGCCTTTATTTATGAGTCCATCGGTATGGTAAAGGTTAAATCGGATACCTTACGATGAGTGATGAGAAGTTTTTGTCTGTCTATATGTCACGGCCGGATCACTCAGCCGCTTTTATTGTTTTTATCTAATTTTTTGGCTTTTCATGTTTTGACTAGTTTTTGTGTTAGGAAATTAATTCAAGATTTAGAATTATGTGCAAATGACGTAAATGGCACAGCATTGAGAAAAGTTGTTTTAGGTGAGAAGATTATATTTTCTGCGCATCATCTCCACATTGTGGCACTGATACAAATATGGACCAGGCCAGATCCAAAGTCACCCAAATGGCAATGGAGAGGGATTTTCCCTGGGTGATCGAATCAGAAATGTGGAGATCCGCAATATAACCAAGGTTACCGAAATAGCCCGAAGAATTGTGTGATATGTTGGCCACGTTACTCGCAGAATACACATACCGAAAGTTTGTGGCGCAGTTTGTCTGCGCAGCAGCCTATGTCCAGCAATGGATGTTTAGAAATGGCAGTAAAACCAAAATTCTAGAGAAATAAAAACTGCTAGAGAAGGAATTTACACAATTTTCAAAAGAAATAACTAAGGACAATTGAAGATAAAATCTGTGAAATTTGGGCGCCTCTTTCGTAGAAATCACTTAAATAATAATATTTGCAGCTTTTGATTTAATCTCTTAAGGAAAATCACAAACAGTTAATTCGCGCCATTACTTGACGTTGACATTATTAATATAATTAGTGATGATGCCGTCTAAAAGCCAATTAATATTATCTTGATTATCTAAAATGATAAAGTAATAGTTAAAATCAAGATTAAAATCTTATGATAGGAATGTGATTATCAACATTATGAATAATACTTTAATTTTGCACGAATGTGAAAAAATAGTTAAGTAAAAGGAAAAACATGAGAGACCGAGTTAGACGTCAAGATCCATATACAACAATATTGAAAAAGAGGTCTGTTATGATTTTGGTGTACCTAACTATAATAAAGTATAGGTTTTCTATCAGTATCTTATTGGTTTTTGAATTCAAAGATAATGAAATTTTAATACGCTTAAATCTTATAAATATTAATTAAAATGATTTCACTGTAAACTAAAACTGTATACAAAAAAATCTAAAGAATTTCCATCGTACATCTGTTGTGTTTTATGGCTCGATCACTCGATGAAATAACGATTGAAACATAAAAATTCCATGCCAGGTGGATTCAGTTGTAATTATTTTCTCTAGCTGTACTTTTATTGTTTAATTAATTTCTAGATTTTTCACGATCATTCCATCAGAATGTCTTTATCGACGATGGCCAGTAGAAAAGATGAAATAACTGTCAAATTAACAAAAAGCATAATGGTAAGCAATACACAATACATTACACCATAGCATGTCTGCAAAATTGTTTCGGGAAAATTCATGTTCATTTTCTACTACACATCTATGTTCTAAATGTTTTTTTTAATATTCCTAAAACTTCATATAATTATAAATAAACTACCCATAAATTAGTCAACAAAACGGAGTTACCGATTGTACAAAAAGAAACCTGCTATGACCATATAAATCAAATGAGTTGGTTACTCAATTCGGGTGCGCGCGATCATAGAGAAGAAAACTCACGCGCGTCCTAGCGTGCACAGGGAGAAATCATCGGAGTTATGCATATGTATAGTCTATGGCTTTCTCCCTCTAGTATTTGATTTGCTCACACAAATAATGTAATGTGTTTAGCTGTTAATTCGATTATATCGATTGCTTTTATTATTGTTGGTGATAGATATCATAGCTTGGTTTGTTTATTTATATGTATTTCCTTATGTGATAACGCAATGACCAAATTTTCTACGGAATTATAGCAAGAAGATAAATCACCTGTTTCTGGAAACTTTTATTGTATATTGCCACTTTTTATTGAACTTTCGGTCAATAAAAGGCTCCTAAAGATGGCCATAAATATTTAGAAGACGTCATATTTGCTGTTAAACTAACTCGTAAAAGTTAATGACCAAGACAAATATGTAATAGGTCGTTGTTTTAGTAATTTTGAAGGGCCCTTAAATCTTTTAGATGAACAATAATATGACGAAGACTACCATTTTATTGATACTTTGTTTAGCTCTCTCAAAAGCATTGCAAAACATTGTATGCCAAGAAAGAACGTGGCTGGTGCAAGGGATCATGTTTTTCAAAAGTCAGTCAGAGATAGCATGACAGTTGACAGGACGATATGGAGGGAAATATGGCACAGGCCCTAGACAAGTGGCATTCAATGTCAGCGTCGGCACAAAGTATGTAAGCGGCGGCGCGCCGTAGACAGAGAGGCCACTTCGAACAAAGAGCCATTTTGCACGCACACATTGACATTACGATTGTACAGGGATTCTTGGGCAATATTGGACCGAGCTAAGTCGCGGTTGACGAAAATATTTCTAAGTTAATAATTTGTAAAAATCTGTGCACTATTTTTAAATAATATTCTAATCAACAACTCTTTGATTTTTTTAAACACATCAGATGTAATTTTTTTACTAAAATAATGAAATAAACTTTCTTGTTTTCAAAATAGTAATGACAATTTTAATTAGTTTTTATTTTGAGGAATAAAGGGCCTCACTCATAATTTTCAAGGAAACCTAAACAAAATTCTAAGTCCTATGAAATACTCGGCACGGGAGTCCGACTCGTACTTGGCTGGTTATTCTTTTTTTTCAATTATATTATTGGTTATATTGTCGGCAAATGGGTAGAATAATCCTAGACACACTTCAGTGAGTGATGTAAATTCCTAGTATAATTATGTACAGTAAGGAAGCCTGAAATTACATAAAGATCCTTGAAGACATAAATATTATCAAGGTGACTAGTTAGAAATTCAATATCTGAGAAAATAATAAATTACTCTAAGTCCATAGGCGAAATTTTTCATTGTACAGTGCGACATAAAAGAGTAGAAATTAAATATTTGGGAACTAAAAGTTTTAATTTTCTGGCAACATCTAAAATGAGTACTTGAGCTGTTAATTCTTCTCGATCGATTTCGATTTTCGTAAGAATTTTGGTTTTTGTGTGATATCTCTGTGTGGACAGAAAAACAGTGGAAAAACATGAATAAGGTAATTCGTGGAGGTGCCCGTGATATAGTTTACAAAGTTTATATGCGGTGTATAGCCGAATTCCAAGCTGAGAAGCTTCTATCCAACTTAGAAGATGTTTACCATCGTACAGCAGATTTTACTGGTAAGTACCAGGCCCCTCAGAAAGTATTGCGAAAAAAAGTTTTTATATATGGGAGACTGGCCAGTTATAATGTTTTTCGAAAATATGATTATTTATAAGTAAAAATAAGTAAGTTCCAATTTCAAAATTTCCCTCCACATTTTTTGCGAGTTAATTCAAAGTATTGTGTCTCACTGAAATATGGATCTGCGCCGGGAACATTTTAGAGCTATGATTTTATACGATTTCAAGTGTCGCCTGAAACCGGATGAATCGTACGATAGACTTCAAATGGCATTCATGGATGAAGGCCCTTCCAAGGCAACCGTGTATCGTTGGTATAACGAATTCAAGCGCGGTCGACCAACTTTGGGGGATGACGAAAGAAGCGGTCGCCCTTTGACGGCTGTTACCGAAGAAAACGTGCTAGCAGTGAAAAATTTAATCCAAGACAATAGGCGAATTACATATCAGGAGATTCAACACATATTGAAGATTGGATCGGGAAGCGTTCACGAGATTCTACACAGCCATCTTCGCGTGAGGAGGATAGTATCACGCTGGGTGCCGCACAACCTCACCGATGCTCAGAAGCAGGCCCGGGTGGAATGGTGCCGTGATATGCTTAACAAATTTGAAGCAGGCTCGTCTCGGCGTGTTTACGACATCGTTACAGGTGATGAGTCCTGAATTTATCAATACGACCCAGAAACCAAGCGCCAGTCGACTGTTTGGGTGTTTCAAAATGAGCCAACGCCTACCAAAGTGAAGCGATCTAGAAGCGGGGGTAAGATTTTGATCGCTAGCTTTTTTAATTTGACTGGCCACTTGGTATCAATTCCCTTACGGGATCAAAGAAGCATTAATGCCGAATGGTATACTACCAAATGTTTGCCAGAAGTTTTCTCTGTTATAAGCAACAAGCGACCAAACACAGGGCTCCGCGGGCTACTGCTCCACCACGACAATGCACCTGCGCACACCGCACTCAAAACGAGGGACTTCCTGGACAGCACGCCAGTCAAACTCCTGGGTCACCCTCCTTACAGCCCTGATCTAGCACCGTGTGACTTCTTTTTATTCCCAAAAATAAAAAATCAGCTCAAAGGGATACAATTTTCGTCGCCGGAAGATGCGCTGGCTGCGTTCGAGCAGGCTGTAAACGAGGTGTCTGCGGCGGACTGGAAAAAGTGTTTTGAAAACTGGTTTAGGCGCATGAATCTTTGTATAGAGGCTGGTGGAAAGTACTTTGAAAAGATTTAATAAAAATATATGTACGTATAGAACAATTTTTTTTAGTTTCGCAAAACTTTCTGAGTGTCCCACGTAACTATTGAAAGTTGCACTAAACTTTAATTACAAACGATTAATACTATCAGGGAGCAAAATTTTCGAACCACATATCATTTACAAATTATCTGTCTACCATTTTTGAGGTTATGCTAAGATAAACAAATAGCATTGTAGTTATGGCGCGACTTAACAATGTTTGATAGTAAGGAAACAAAAATTAATGTAATTTATTGCAGATACGATTTTTTTTTTTTTGTGTACCATATTTTTTGATACAATCGACTAAATGGAAAGAAACAATTTTAAAATATATTCACGTTTATTTACCGTGGAACTTCTTTCGTCGGACTGACAGTGATTCTTTTCTTTGCTTGTTTTAGGTGTTTCTGTAAGCACTGTGCGCCGAATCATGCAATTAAAAACGTGCGTATTGAAAACGCTAAACAACACCAGCTAAACACAGGAAGGGTCGTCCCCCAAAGGTATTGGACGACTTTATATTGAAAGCAATTGATTATTAAAAATACTTATTTTTGTTAAGTTATTGTTTTATTACTACTACATATCAAATATTTAATAAACATATTTAATATATTAACTCATTATTTATACCCAATAAATAAATAATACTATTCAAGTATCAAGTTCAGCTGGGGCGTACTGACTGGGTTGCTATCTGAGCGATTGTGGCGCCCTCATTTAATTTCTACTCTTTTATGTCGCACTGTGGCTTTGTTAATTACGTAAGGGCTAAGAAACTTGTCATCCTTCTGGATCTTAAGATTTCTTCGTTAAATTTAGCTTCTTTTTCATATTTTTGTTTTTGTTGAGCTTGGTGCCTTTTCACATTTTATGTTTTTGGCGGGATTATTACTTGGTTCATCATTACGTATGTACGTTATGACGAATCGATGTATTTGTGTTTGAAACTTATACTACCTACTCCTTTTAAAATTCAGAAACAATATAGTAGCAACCCTGGTGAGTCTGTCAAGTTTAGATGTCAATTTTCAAAACGGCGGGAGTAGCCCTTCTAGGCGACTTCTAGGCGTGTCAAAATGTAAGGGATTGATGTCGTAATTTTTCGATACCTATTTCATTTTTGGCATTTCGAAAATTGCCATCACTGATATGATGATGACACTATGTCTAGAAACCCAGGAAGATGATGATCATGACGTATTTCCAAAATCAAATCAAGAATAATAATATATGTAGATGCTGAATTAAAAACGAAACTCAAACGCAGCTAATATAAAACAGCCTTTGTCATACATTTGAGAAACCAAGTACTAAAGTTATGATTAACGGTGAACAACGCAATGTAACCTTGGTCACCGCTCTCCGCAAACTGACCATGAAATTAAAATGTTGCTAAAATTATGTTTTGTTTACCATTGTGCCTCTGGAACACTTGACTTCTCCGACCAATTGTTGGGCAGATTTTTATTGGAGAGCTGTACTTTACGCAATATTGACATCGTGGACATAGGTTACTGGTGAAGAAACTGGCAAATAATGCCGGTGATTTGGTATGGCTGTTACAAAATTTCCGTCCGGTAGTGTTTTAAGTAGGTAAATTCGACTGAACTGTTGTTAAGGTTTTTGGAGAGTCTGTATTTTGATGTCGGGAGATCGATTCTGGTCAGATACTCAGCCATTAAGGGAGTAAAATAAAGACAGAAAAAAACTTCCAAATTATAATGAAACATAAATTTAGTTTCTGACACACAGAAAAATTAAGTCTTATCTCAAAATTCTAAAATAAAAAACTTTAACTAACAGCAAGTAAAACTACACAAATTTTCTCTAAATTTCCCCATACGTCATCTCGGTCAGCATGACTGCGAGTACCAGGATGTCATAAAACGCAACAGCATTTCTAAACACTCGGACGGCTTAGTATCCCGCTATAAAAACCCAGGTTCATTCGCGTTGGCCCCGTGACCAATGAGGCAATGATGTTGCCATTGCATAGGTGATTACTGTTGAGTAACAAGTAATAAATTGGGAGCCTTATTACGTGTAGCATTTTTAGACACTGTATTATTTGGACACAAAGAAGTGTCAAGCAATTTGATGAAGTATTGCAGACGAAGTCACAGTAATGTAAGCGAGGTATTGCAAGGTATTTGAAGCGATTGAATCGTCTTAAGAAATCGTTTTCTACGGTCACAGAACAGATTGGCAGTATACTGAAATACATTATGAGATTTTCTGTAATACTTTACAACACTCGATGCCTAGGTAGAGAATCTAACATGAGATTTTTTACAGGTTCAACTGTCCCATCAGTAGGTACAGCCGTACCTACTAGAATCGAAAACCGAAAAACTAAGAGAATAATTGGAATAGAAAAATTCTTGATTAATCTGGAATACTGGGAGAAGGTTTCAGCCTCTACAGAAAAGAGACATTGCATTTTTCATCTACCAGGATCGCATAGCTGTCCAAAAGATAGACCGAGACAGACTTTTCGCTCTCAAGTGGTGCCAATTTTCTCACACCACACGTATAAGATTACCGCACCAAGTTACAGCATATTGCATTAGAAAACATGGACAGTGATCACCGTAATCTATATAACGAGCTTTCCCAATAATGTCGTCGTGTAATAATAATAAAGAGTTAGTGAAAACGCCATTAGGCTACACTGTCTCCTTTTCACTTTCAATGGGTGGACTGGTTCCTTTTGTGATCTCAGAAGAATAATTGACAGATACTTTTGATCGGTGTGAGAAAATACTTATAATTGATGAGGATACCTATGTATTTGTATGGTATGGTCTATGTATAACTAGAAATTTTGAGGCTTTTGAAGATTGGCAAACGAAGACATAAAAGAATGAAGTATTTTTCCGTCAGCCTCCGGTTTTTGAATCGAGAATTCGACGTTGAGTAGTAGAGTTTGACAAGTCCTTAACTACAAAATTATTTCATCAGATTCCTGAGGTAAGAAGTTAGAGAGGTATGTGGAACAGTGTATAAAGTCTTACCCTCTTACTAATAAACGCGGAATAAAGTTATACCAAGTATAAACCTATGAAAATGTATGGTTATACCTTTGTTATACCTGGTATAACTATATTCCGTGTTTATTAGTAAGAGGGTTAGTTTTTGGCCAACCAGACAATCAGATAAGCCTCTGAATGAGCTATGCAAGATGTTAAGTATGACCATACTTCGAGAAAAAGGGTCAAAGTAAATTATGTCTTCAAGCCATCTCTGATAATGGGAAGTTACATCCAAGGCCTGTAAAATAAAACTCCGCCACTCATACCATAATCATAAAAGGGCATAAAACCTCAAAAATACAGAACTCGTACTGGCAGGTAATGCCTCAAGCGAGGCTAGCACGTCAGTAACTCAGCACAATACTGAATGAATTTGACACAAAGGTCAAGCAGTGTCGACCGCTGCGTGCGCGCATACAGCTGGTATTTATAGAACGGTGACAGACGGACACATTATGGTACTTGTACTGTAAATGGTGGATTGGCTTATGATTAGAGTCACAGTGCAGATGACCGGCTGTGATTCTATAAACGATTGAATTAGAATAGGATCTAAGAAATTATTAATTCTGTAAGTCTTACGGCGGGCTTTTGAATTGAGAATTTGGAGTTAAGAAACTTAGGTATTAAATAAGGCTTTAATCCCAAAGTATGATAGGTTTTCAGGCTAAAGTATTTTTGACAATACTCAACTTAAAATTTTTTATTCAGAAATCAGAGATCGACTTCTATGTAGAACTTGTAGTTTGACAGTTGTGTTACAGTGGCAAAGCTAAGCCAAAGTACGTGCTAAGTAACTTTTATTATCTCACCTGTAGAAATTTATGATAGCCAAAAAAGCTGACTTTGGTGGTTTTTATTCATTATTTTTCCAATATAAAAAATGCAGTATTTATCTACTCAACGAGCTCAAAACAACGATACCCCACTCGATGGGGGAGGTCAAAAACATTTTTCACGTTCCACTTTTTAGCTATGGGAGACCCTCCTAAAAACATTTTTTTTTTCATTTTGTATGTATTTGGGTCAACAAGATGAAAATTTGAAGAGTGTAGCTCCAACCGTTTGGCTATAAAGTCCGTGTGACAGACGACGGACAGACGGATGGAAACCTGAGTGACAGCAATAGGGCTCTGTTTGGACCCTTCAGGTACGGAACCCTGAAAACGAGTAAAAGACCATAAATAAATATAATAAAACTTAATTCAAAAAATCAAAAAACCCGACTGCTTCAAAAGCGAACTAAAAAGTCGTAAACAAGGAAAAAATCATGCTGTGCAGTCGGAGGATACATAGTCGCGGACTGGCTAACCAAAATCTGGTGTATCCTCCGCCTGCACAGCATGATTTTTTCCTTGTTTACGACTTTTTAGTTCGCTTTTGAAGCAGTCGGGATTTTTGATTTTTTGAATTAAGTTTTTTTATTTATAACTTTTTAGTTAATTTTTTTTTCGAATTAGATACATTTAAACATATAAGTGTTATATATTTTTGAAATCACCTCTTAAAATCCTTTATTTTGATACTCCACTCGATGGGTTAGGCAGAAAAAAAAAATTGGGCCCCCACTTTATGGCACCCAAAATCCGCCATTTTTCTATTGTCCAATTTTAATGTAGCCTATGACACTCGCAGGGTTAAGACGAATCGATTGACGTATGAATCATCAAAATCGGTCGACGCGTTTATTCTCTGGAACGCCATATAGGAACAAACATACATACATACATACTTACTTACATACATATATACATACTTACATACATACATACATACATAGACTGATAAACACATTAACCTCCTTCGGCAGTCGGGTAAAAAGGTCGTAACAACGATTCTCAGATCAGGGGGATCCGACCTGAATAAAACGAATTAATCCATTGTCAAAAGCTGCTATCCTGTTTATATTTACAATGGAAAAACCTAACACCAGTTTTGAAGCAACTTGCCTTTAATATTCAACAGGACCTTTAAATCGCTTCTTATCTTGGCTTAAATCATTGCTCAGTTTAATTGCACCTTGCAACTCGTTCTTTTATTGAAGAGTTAATGAATTAAGCTTAATAATACTAATTTATCCTTTCTTTGCTAAGACAATCGTTTAAGATTATCACGTCACAATAAAAACTCCTAACATCAACTGCCATTTAAGTCTGAACTTTAGCGTTTAAGTCATAAAGTTCTATTTACTGTTGAGATGAAGTGGTCGATGAATCATTTTGTTTTTGCCTCAGATAAGCAGCAAAAAGTGCGGTTCCCAGGTCTATTGTGTAAAGTATATCAAGGCGTTTAGTAGTCCAATTACCTACGTACAAGAATAGCATTCACCAATGACAAATTTAGCAATACGTAATTGAGTCTTTTGTAGGTTCTTAAACAGAGTAAAGGCTGCTACAGACAGACGATACGCAACAACATTGCTACACCGATTCGAAGACAAATTGTTCTAGGGATGTTTTTTGCGAGAACAATTTCTGCTATAAAAGACTGTACTTTACTTGATTTTTTAAATTAATTTGCAGTGGAAAACAGCTTTTACGAATAATGCAGTTCTACGTATCAAATTAACTCGTTGAAACTTAATTGGCTAAAGAATTATTTTGGCTAACAGTAGGTGAATCTAAACTAATACATTAAAGAGGCAAAGTTGTTAGTTTATAAAAGGAAATTTCTGGAAAAACTGAATTGAGTAAAAATAAATTACACGGTTCACCGTACCGGGATCACGGGAGCAGAGTCAAGGGAAAAAGTTAGTTAATAATATTAACTTTATGTGAATAATGTGACTACTGTTAACTGTTTATTTTTTACACTATACGTCTTAACCTTTAAAAAGAGTCATCAAGATAAATATCACACAACAAAAAAGAGTTTGTTATTCTGAGGAAAAATAATATTTATCTTGAATATAATGATTCTGCAAAAAGTTAAACTCGTCTTTTGATTTTTGCACTCTCGGGGACTAAAACAGGTATGAATACATTAACTACATGATTATTTAGGCAAAGTTCCTTAAAAACTACTATATTATTTCTCATCTTCGTATTTTCTTTTCAGATTGATAATATCTATATCCATTTTAGTCAGTGATGCTATAAATAGATACAATCACTGCACTATTAACATTCTATTGCTTTAATGCATATATATGTGTATATCAATCTTAAGGCGGTACCCCGAGCAAAACGCCGCGCATGCCGTTTTTGTGCTGTTTTTAGGAGCTATCTACTCCTTATTTAAAAAGAAATATCAATTAATAAAAATACATTAAATTTCTACATAATATTGATTCTAAAATGGTAGATTTAGTTTTTTTTTTTAAATGTTGTATATATTTCACTAATCTCCTTCCAAAAAAACATAAAAATGAGAAATAATTATTGATATTATGCATCTCCTCGTAAAGTGTTCATTAATTATTTTTTGTTCTAACACTAATGGATAGACAATTTAATAACGAACATTTTTGTAGAATTTTTTTTTTTCAATAGACCAATATTCGATTTTATAAAGATTTTATTCTGAAATCTGGGCGTATTCACTACTGTAATTCATGCGCCACCAGTGCCGCTAGACCAATAGGAATGCTCATATCTCATGCCGATTTTTTGGTCAGGGTACCGTCTTAATACAGATGAATGTTTTTTTAGATTCTTCAACGACTTCTTTGTGATAAACTGCTGCACGTCCGTCACAAGGGTCAAAGCCGGCTTGTCTTGCATATTCATTCGCCCAACTAGAAACTGCTCTTCTTCTCCTTTCATGTTACTTAGGGTCAAAGCAACAGATTTTCTCCCTTTCATTCTCTTCTGTCAGCCGTCACGATATAATTTACTTTCTATTCATTCAATTATATCCTACACAGTCCATGTTTTCTTTTTGATATATTTTGTTTGGTATATTTTATTTTGGTATCTCTTCGTCTTGTCTTCTGATAAAAGTGACATTTAGCATAAAATAACCTTTCATAAAGCAGCGTCAGAGTGTTACAATTTCGCGGAAGTAAAAGTGGAAACGCTCAAGGTTCGCTACGTTCAGAGGTTACAGGTTAACTACCATGGCTTTGTGCTGTAATTACTGCTACCTGATTTGCAACTGCCTGCTTACTACCTGGACAACAACAACAATTTACGTATCTGCTTGTCATTGGATTATATTATTCTCTATGACACTTTAAAGCTTAAAGACTCACACAGACTGGTGCGGTAAATGGTCTTTCTATGAAAATGTTTAGTTGTATTGTCACGTCTCGTGCTTGTCTGCGAAAGCCTTGTATATGTATACTCAGGGATCTAGGAGTCAGCAGCAATAGTCATTTCTCAACAAATAAAACGTTAAAAGTGTTGTCATTCTAAATTCTCAATGTTCTTAAGATTGTATCAAAGAAAAGTAAAAGTATATCCTTAAATTAACATCAATGGTTTCCTAACGAATTTGAATTTCGTGCAATAAAAAATAATTTTGTTACATAAACCATCACTTTTACCCAAAATCATAAAGTACCACACGTCCGTAACACGTTTTGAGATGATAATTAAATAACAGGTTTTTGAGGGAAAACATAAGTTTGAATAAAAAGTTACACCATACCATATCGTCATAGCAGATTTTGTAAGTCGCAGAATTCGCAAACGCACTAGCGGAGGGAATCCCAAGAAGTCTTCATCTATGTTTAAAACAAAGTTTACCTGTAACAGAATAATAACAGAGCTTTAATAAAACGATAAAAGTGTCTCTTGTCAGAAATCTAAAGCCTGAATTAGAGCTACTACGCAATTACACATTTAAGAATTTAATCATCTAGATAAGTTAGGGTCAAGGAGGGCCTCATCATAAACAGTTGAACAAAGGACTCTCTTAGACATTGCCATAGAAACTGGACGAGTCTGTGGACTCTCCGGCAAACTAACAGTTTAATTATATATTTAAACTGTAAACCACCAAGTCATCTAGATAAAAAAAGAGAAACAGACAGCCCAAAGAGACAAGCATATATCAAAATCTACACAGCACCATCTTGACATTGAAACATCAGAAACAACACGTAGGTGTGGAGTACTGCTCGAACCGGTTCGATTCCCGGCCGGTGACTGACCCACTGCACCCAAAACATACTGAGCAATACATGATTCATGTACAAGGATGTACCGACAATGACTTTTAACTGTTTTTCAAAATATAACCGTTGTTTTTAAGAAGAATTTAGTCAGTCATGGAGACGCTAGTCTGAAGCCTGGTTGCATATTTTTGACCGCATTAGTGAATACTCACTTTGCTGTTTTCAGGAGAAAATGCGGTCAAAAGCTTTGGTTAGAACAGATTAGTCAGAAGTGGAAGCCTGGTTGCATATTTTTGACCGAATTATCTGTTGAAAACAGCAAAGTGAATGCAATTCTTTGGTCTCGGTTGTTACAATATTTTCTATAGACAAGACTGACAGAAAGAAGACAAAAATAACAAAGGATACAATGGTAAAGTACACACCAAGGTTCTATGCAAATATAACATTTAAAAACCAATTCTTGGGGTTTTCCATCTCACGTTGGGGTTTTATTTATATCTTAAAGTTGTTATCCTTTAAAATGTAAACCTTTTTTGCTCTTATAATGTTTTTATCCGAATCTCAGACTCCTCTTTCCTTTTTATCTTTATCTTTCATATTATAATAATGAAATTAAATTTTCTGTGTTACGATTAGAAAATGAATTCTTCTGAATCTGAATCATTTTTAATACCTAAGCCCTTGCTTTACTTGTAAGGAAAGGCGACCACTAGTGTTTAGATAATTGATAAAAATCTAATTTAATATATAAATATTTTTTTCTTTTTAAATGATGCTCATATCACAGGCGACTCCACTATTTATTTGTAAATATTAGTTCGGTAGTATTTTCATTATTACAAAACCCACGGTTTAAAACAGCGCACCTTTCAAGTCCGTCTTCAACTATATCAACATCTTCTAATCCACTTATAGTTTCATACCCATTTACTGTCTCTATATAACACTATAACAAACATGCTCAGGCTCATACTCGTATTTCTATAGCAACAATCACATTTAATTTACTTTTTATTAAATCTCCGGCCGTGGCTAACTCGTTACGCGCAGTCGAGTGGAGAATCATTCTCACAGACGGTTTCAAGTAACCTATGATAGAAAAAAGGGACCTTACTATCTTGGCTAATTTGATCACCTTCACGGGGTACTGAAGACCGAATGATTTCGTCTTACGCTTCATCAGCTTCATCGTCCGAAAAACTGTTTTCATCATCATCTGAATCTGTTACAATTAATTGGGAGCCTTCGATTCACGCGAATAGAACGACATTGTGTGTTGTTTCTTGTTGTGGTTTTTATCGTGTGTCTTTTAAGAAGTGGTCGTGATCAGGTGTTAATCTTTTTTGTTTGGTTTGGTTGTTAATACACCGAAGCGTTATGTTGGTTTTTATGCTGCTTATGTTTTCAATATTTTGTACCTATGTAGAAAAACTTCGCCACTTCTTTAAAACTTTTGTGAACTCATACAATGATATGGATCCATTAATTATTATTGGATGTAAGCACTATTTGGGGTGAGGAATGCCATGAAAGGTAGAACGAAAGTAGAAAACGATCGAAGATCGAATCGATTTCAAATAATATGGGACACGGACAGGAAGATTATGATTGTATTTAAAACATTTAAAAAGAAGTCAAAAGATACATGTCTGTAACTGTTAAGTTTAGCATACGATGGCTAATGACCTGTCTCTATCTACATATAAAATACATATATATAGCGATCAGACACATTACCCTACTACCTTTCATTCTATGGTCTTGAACTTTTGAACCCACACGACTCCGCTCAGTACCACGAATAACAAAGTTTGTACCAGAATGTTCAGAAATTGTGTCAATCATGGCACTAATATTATCATAGGTATTTATGAAATAATCATTTATCACTATCAGGACTTCAGGTTATGTACCTTATTCTGTTAATACCCTGTCAAATCTTTGTTTTATTCTAATAAAAGAAATAAAACATTCTATTGTTTCTTCTTCCTCAATCAGATTTTCGATAACGACGCCCTTCATACTTTTTACAACATTTCATAAACAACCTCTACGGGCAATCAGCCATAGACAACAGCAAATGGACAAATACGTTGTCTTTTATTTTTATAATGCTCGCTTCAATGGTTTGTAGCTCAATTAATTAACTTTTCTTGACACTTACTTAATTCTAATTATTGCTACATTTATTATTGAAATGTTGTGTAAATCTATTGTTAGTTTCATCTTTCGTGTGGTAGCTAACTTTATGTAGAACAATTCTATAAAACTAATTTATGAATTACAATGTAAATTTTAATTTATGAAGTTGGACCAAAGAATCGCTGGGTGGATTGTGTGAAAGATATATACGGCTACAAAGGATGTAACTACTGACATAACAACTTATAGAGAAGAATGAAGAACAAGTTGAGTAATTGAGAAAAGGGCTAGAAAATGATAAGGGTTTTATAGAAATCAGATAGGGGATGGGGCTATAAAGTTGATAACTTTGGTGATGGCGGCCAATAAAAACGTACTTAAGTAAAAAGAAAATTATGCTGCGCCGGTCTCAATTAAATAGGAGTATGGGCAAGATGATAATGCGTTAAGAGGTGAGGCCGACATTTAGCAGTTACCAGAAAGCCAAAATCAGCAGTGGCAACCACCAGAATAGCGCCGAAGCAATAAAGCGACAAGACCCGAAAAATAAAATCAATCAGCAAAATTACAGCGATGGAGAAAAAACATAATTCGATACATATTACCGAACAGCTCAGGATATGTCGGTAAGCTTAATTCACAGCCATTAGTAAAAAAAACGAAACGTCTGCTTCCTCCGGCATGGCGGTATTTCCTCTTTCCGTCAAGTTCCACTTTCGTTTAAACTAGTCGTGCACTTAATTAGCAAACAACTGCGAATTCAATCAGCCATGATGTGACTAATTTCCGAATTTCGCGATAAAAAAATCATCGTTCCATTTTTATTGGAAGCATTTCTTTGCTTTCAAGGAAACCGGTAGTCGGTTCATCGGGTCGAGGCAATCTTCCTTCTTCTTTCTTCACTATTTCTACTTTTTATCCTTTTTTTAGATTAAAATAAACTATTCAGCTATCACCATTCATTAGCAGATATCTCCTACATCTTCTGCTCTCATTAATTAGAAACCAGCTTTGCAATAAATTTCTTGGCCTAGGCAATACGATTCCCGCAGCAAGCATAGCTTAGTGAGTTAGCTTTGCTTTGCATCATCATCACTCGTAAAGATATTTTGAATATTCCAATAAGATGACGATGATGATAGAATCAATGAAGAACATATAATAGCTTGGATGACCATGTGGTATAAAGGAGGATGCGAATTCACTTCCTAATTATATACTCCTAAGTCGCCTTCGAAGCTAAGGCCTATAGTTGTTCCATTAATGTCGACATTACAAGGTGATCCACAGTACCTTTCCACGATTTGATAGACATTTGTATGTGTAATTAAATCAAATTGAATCAAACACAAAGATCCATTGTGTACCTTGCAATTCGCTCTTACAATTCACTTCGGAGCAAAAAAAAGGCATTGGTTGAATAAAATAGAGCCTTGCTTTTTAAAAGCTGTACATACCATTACATCAAGCCCGTAATTCCTGAAAGGCATAGATTACGTCCTGGAGGGAGGTAATCTCCTTGAAGGTGCTGAAAGGCTAGATAGAAGAGTACCTATAGAACACCCTACATCAATCGGGCACAAACTCAGCCTCCGGTCTGCTACTAAGACATTCCAGATGGAAAAAACCCAACTACACTTTGCCCGTCCCGAATCGATCTTAGGATCTCGTATATACAGAAACAAGTTAGTCCATGGGAGACTAGGATGGCATGATCAACCAGAGAAGTATCTGCCTGCAAAGGAAGCCAAATTACAGTACCTACACCTTTTTTTTCATCATCTTCTTCCCGTTATCCGAATGGCCAGACATTGTTTCTAATAATATTTATTTTTTGTTAGTTATCAAATTTGCTTATTGCAATTTCGTAACCAACAATTTTCTGGCATAGTAATCTTTGATTATCAGATTTCGGTTTTCAATACCGTTGCCAATACTTCAACATTTAATTATTGTTATACAAAAAACATCTGTGGAAATTAACTTTAGCACACTTTGTTATAATGAATAGAGCAGTCTTGTATTTATCGTTTCAGCAACTGTTTATGTAATCAAAAAAGTCTCAAGTCAAACATCAGATTATTCACTCACATAATGGACATTTTTTTTTGCATAGAATCTAATCTATGAGGATAAACTCGTCAAGTTGGTTTAAAAATAGTTTCTAAAGAACTTGAATTAATTTGCAAAACAAGTTCTATTGACTTCATATTGATGATGATGTTTTTGTTAATATTTTTCATCCATCGATAACTCGAGTCGGTTAATCCTCTGTTTTTCCTTGATTAGTCAAGGAAGAAACGGGGCATTCCCTTAGGTTTTTGAAATCAACGAAGCTATAGATACGAATGAATATAGTGATCTTGTGGGGCCGATAGATAACAAAGATGTTACAAAGGACCTACGTGAAAGTCAACGTGTACTTTATTATGACATATTTAAGACCTAAAGAACAGCCCCATTTAAAACTGTTCGTTCTGTCAGAGGTATCAAGCCAGTGTTACATCGCAAAAAGAATTTTGCTGGAACGGTACCAACCTATCTATAAAACCAAACGGTATAAAAGTGATACCAATACAGCGCAGGCACGTATTGCATTAACAGATTGAATTAAGTGACGGCTAGAAACCAGTCATGCCGGTTGAGAACCCATCTTGTCCATCTCTGCGCCATACGAAATCAATTTCCCTCAATTCAGATCTTTCTATTAGAAAATAAAGCATTAAAAGATACACAACGGTGCAAAGAAAATGACATTATTTTTACTTTTATTGGAAGCTATAAATTCTTGGAAAATGTTTGGGAAACAAAGAGTATTGTTATAAAAAGAAAATTTTCAAAATTCGAAAAATCTTCATCTTTCTCGTTTTAATATACGACCGAGTGAGTTAAATATAAATATCAATTCGAAACAAATGATAATTATTGCTTCCTTCCTCAGTTTTAATTAACGATTCCATCATGATAATATGGGGATGCTTGGACTGATTATGATGCTATTAAATATATCATCATTTCCCTTCATTTCTATTCACAATGTATCTGGGGCCGGCGGCTCACGACGGCATACTCGTACCTAACTTAAGTGTTTTCCTTTCATACATAGCTCTCGACTTCTCATCTTGATGCACACTTACTTCCTTCCTACTCATATACATATAAAATAACACTCCTCTTCACTTAGAAGCCAGTAAACCTTGAATCCATCCTCTACTCCATGACCTTAATCCGTAATAAACTCTACACTTGTATGTAATTAATGTGGGTACTATAAGTCTACAAGAGTGTAATGTAATTGATTAGGCACAGGCGTATGGCACGGGCCGGCACGGCGGGCATCTGTGCGATAGCATTGTTGACGCAGGTCAGGGAGTACATTGTGTTTTGACAGTTGATTTTAGAGGACAAATAAGATTTGTAGTCAACAATATTATTGTGATAGTTGATGATTAGCAAAAGAGGTTAATTAATATGCAAAGTTCAAAAAAGGAGCCGATTGTTATTGGAGTCAATCATGAACACTTATTGATGGAGTTATGGATAGTAGCTGCATGAGAGTGGCCGAGAATAGAGAAAGAAGGCGTGTGATTGGAGAGGCTATATAGCAGTTGATCTCTGCAATCAGATGAAGCTAAGGAACTGAATTTCATTATGTTAGTTGTTTTGAATAAATGCCCGTATTTACAAAACACATATTTAAACACAAACAATGCTTATACATACGACAAACACCATCTGCGAAGCTGCTCACCTAGAAGTGACTAGAACGAAAACCAGTTTCAAAATTGTCGCTCCTACATTGATGTTTTCAAAACCCCGGATGTCCGTAGTCAAAACTGTGCGTCTAAGTTTCCCACATTCTATACATGTTACATAAATTAAAACAACCGGCATAACGATAGACATGAAAGAAACATTAAAACCAAAATGAAAAGCCTTGAGAACGATAAGCAAGTGTAAACGTACGTGGTTGGTGAAGTATAAGTAGCAACAATCAGTTTTGTCTACAGGTGTTCAGATTCAGCTGTTGTTATGCTTTGTAGGTGAAGGAAAAGAGTGCAGCTTACGTGATTGAATTTTCTAAAACCATTGCAGTGCCTTTCAGTATCAAAAACTCCACCAAAAAACAAAATTGTGCGGTAAAGGGAGATGGAGGAGCTTTGCCCTGCAGTGGAACAATATAGGCGAGTAAGATCGGAATGTAAGAAAGAAAATCTAGGCATCTAGAAAGAGTTAGGTGAGGCCTTTGCACAGTTATGGCAAAGCAACGAATAGTTAAACGTAACAGAGAAATAAATGCTACGAGGACAGTTCTACCTAATTTAAGTATTATTTTATTATTATAACGATGAAATGGGTCGTAAATATCAACAAGAAAGTTAAAGATTCCGTTTAATTTAAAACACCAACCGAACGACAAACACAAGCAAAATGACCGGTTGAACAACAAGATGGGCTGTCTTAGGCCAGTTAAATATTTAACTGGCAGCAATCAAAATAGAAGCCATATACTCAGAAAAACCTTCTGTATGAGAGATTTAAGTAGATAATGAACGAAGTGAATGAGCAGTTGCAACACCATTTAATACGCCACTAATTTCGCATCCTTGTCCGAGCATGGAGCGTGCGACAATGGATTTCCCAGCGCGTTTCATTGCATCCACTGCTCAGTGCTAGTAGACTGCATTTATATTCGTCTCAAGGCCCTTAAATGGAATCTTATTCATGCATGTTGGATTATATTAGATTTTCTGTTCCACTGAGCTTTAATATAGATTAGCTTTAGTTCTTTAAATAATCTTACTTAATATTATAAATGCGAAAGTTTGGATGTATGGATGTTTGTTTGTTACTCAATCACGCCAGAACGGTTGAGCGGATCTGGATGAAATTTGGCACAGATTTAGATAGATTATAGTCTGGAATAGCACATATGCTACTTTTTATACCTGCAAAATGTATGGTTCCCATGGGACAATTGCCGACTTTCACGCGGACAGAATATAGTTTATAATAATTGTGTGAAAGCAGGAATATTAAGCCTCTTGGATCATATGATTCAAGAGGCACCATCAAAAGTTCGAAGTTACCATGGAAAACTTTTCTGGCAGAGCAACACTCTCATAACTTTCACTATCATCCAGCTCCGGAACTTGGCTCAACCACTGGCCCACTGTGCCTCTCTGACCCACTAATACAATAGGTATCAATTATGTCACACCTCGCTCCCCATTATGGCGTTCCTTACGACAGGTGTAATCAAGTCATTGATCATTCGCGACACGTGGCTTTAATTAAACAACTACGCTCTATTGTTATTGATCACTTCTGTTGCATCGTAGTCATCGTTAATTCATTCATTATGTGTTACAATAATGTTGTTAGTTTATTCAATGTCAGTTGATACTTCGTTCTCTTCGTCGTTATGTTCTCGTTTCATCGTCTTTCAGCCCTTGTCCTATTCTTATGTTACTTAGGATCGACGCAACTTATTTTCTTCTTTCATGCTTCCTCAACCATCACGTTTATTGCATGTCAATACTCATACAATTTAAAAAATCTTAAACATTTATTGCTAGTCTATCTTTTTAGCAGGATATAGGACAAATATATACTTATACTGTTTAGAAATCTATTTTGCACCATATTCCACACTACTACTTAAGTTATTTAAAGCTTTTATGAGAAGTAATTTTTACTCTTTGAAAATTTTTACTTTAAGCAGATTTTAGGTATTTCGAAAACAGGTTCGATTGGGAAGCGCCATCTCCTCCGGACGCTACAGGATATTTCTTTTGTGAATCATACCCTCATGCTAGATTTATTACTCATGTGCGTGCTTCTAAGACCATATTATCACATGCATCGTTAGTAATGTGTGTTTCCATGTCAATACCCCACAAAAATCCATGAACGGAAGTCGAACTACCATGCACACCGATACCGAATCTCGGCCGCCTCTAATTGATTCGATATCGACTTCTTGCGCAACTCTAGTTACACAATCGGTGATGAATTCAAAATTATTGTCTACGCATAATTTTTGTAGATGTAGGTATTTTATTAGTGTAATATTAGAGAAATATGCTGATATTAATAGTAGTGCAAAACTTGTTCCATGTTCGGTTTTCTCTTTGGGTTCGAGTTAATGATTGCATATCTAGACGATCGAAACAGTCTGAGTCAAATAGAATATATTACTTGACGTAGACTGCTTAGATTGTCTAGAGGTAGCAAACGCTACTGCTGAGCAGGAGGATTCCAGGGCAATGTTTTTGGGTGTCCATCCAGTTAATGATTTACTAACTAGCTTTTCTCCAAATCTTCTCTCTCGTGGCCCGACTCGTTTTCGGAATCATAAATAGACTATGTACTCAGGCATATTGTAGCTTTCTACTGGTAAAAGAATTTTTATAATCGGTTAAGTAGTTTTTGAGTTTATCCATTACAAAAAAAATAACAAATCTTTCCTCTTTATAATATTAGTGTTGAAGTGTAAAAAAGCAAATCATCTCAAGGACTTCTTAAACTTGAGCATAATACTTACCTGGAGTAAACTAAGTTCTGAAGACTCGTGACATATATAATGACATAATAGGAAATAAAATACCGAGAGACACACCAAGTAGCAAGAAGTACGAATCTTACGATCTTTACATACTGAAATTCCACACAATGATACTTAATTACATTTAAATGCAATAAAACGATTTATGAGGTTTCCATGTCTACACGGGGGTTCTGGTAATCGATTCGACGAACTTGAACAATTATAAAACGCAAAACATTTAAAAACAGGTTTGTCAGAAATAATAATAACAACAATTATAAATTCGTAATTCTTGAGTATCCACGGCAAGGAGAAGAAACAACCTTTGCAGTGATACCCTGATACAACTGACTGTTACCCTGGCAGACCATTTTTCAAATGATCATAATTGTCTGGCCCTTATTCCTAGGATAATAGGTTAAATGAACCTCCTTTGCCGCACTTAGGCTACCATTAGATCCGTTGTGCGTGCAGGCCTCCTCTCTGAGACAGGGAATAGGCCGTAATCCACCACGCGGGAGCAGTGCGGGGTGGTGAATGTCACATGACTTCGAATGTTTGGTTCTAAGACATGCCGGTTTCCTCACGATGTTTTCCTTCACCGTTTTGAGAGCAGTGGTGATGAAATAATTTGCACAAAGTAAAGCGCCTGCCTGCCCTTATCCCTATTTATTTGAGGTTGGTTTATTCTAACATACATTGTCTCCGTTTGTTGATCATAGTAGTAGCCCTTTCAAGCCATATCAACTTTCAGACAGTTGATGCATAGTTTTTTGGGTCAATTTTCCAAATTATTACCAAGGTTGGTGCAATAAACTATTCCTCAAGTTATAATAAATTCCATCAAATGGTCGAATAGTCTAAACTTGTGAATTTACCTTTGAAAAGAAAAGGAATATTTACGAAGTTATTGAAGGTTCTGGACGAACAGAAAAACGCATATCAGAGATAATAAAATCAAAACAACATAGCTAGCTAAATCGATTACTATAAACCAGATTTCCTTTACACAAGCAATCATTACAAAAACAGCTCCGTGCCAAAAATAAAACCAAATAATAGATATGAAGAAAGAAACTGCGCCATCTTCCAAACAAGTTGTTAGTACCAGGAGCCCACATGACGTAAGAAGTCAACAGTTGGAAGTAGTTGGAACCAGCCAACCTTACTGACACGGTGAACAGATAATGTAACTAACTGCCGCAACTGCTAACATAATAGAATATCAATTGCGATGCCGATTCAGTTTGCTGAAGCCAGAGAGTAAATGAATGAAGAAGGTTCACTTTTGATAATTATTATTTTCCTTGTTAGCACCATCTATCCTAGCAGGAAAGATAAGCTTTAAATGATGCGCTGTGGTACAAAGATAAGACGGTTCACAATCCTACTGCGAAGGTGGTTTAGTATCCTCCTTCAAAATATCCTCACACAGGAGTAAAGTATGTAACTGATGAGATGTCATTTCACTGTAAATTTTTGATCGTATCATTCAATACTGTATGCCATGTTATATTCCATGACTGATTACATCTGTTCAGAAGAAGTGTTGTTTGTTTGAACGGCACACTTCTCCCTCTGCACTTTGAGGTAATTCTGGAACTGTAGTGTTCCTTCAGAAAACAATGACTATGAATTCTGCAAATAAGGGCGATGTAGGTAGCTTTTTAGTTATTTCTTAAGTTGCATAATGTTGCATTTGATTTCCTAAAGTAGCTAAAACTTCTGTTCTTACATATTCAGTGGCTATCCCACAATGGGCTAGTAGCCAGGCGTCCGCAACAGTTGGTAACGTATCATTACCAACGATTCTCTGTTACGTCTCATTAGACTCGAGCCTATAATTTTATCAACACGAATGTTAAGAGATAAGAGTACCTAACGTTCCAGTTTTTGTTACAAGAGAACATTGTAAGTAATTGTTTGGAAAGTGACTGACAAGACCACGAGAAGACGTTTGATTGATGTTGAAACATGATTACATGATGCAATATTGCCAGTTGGTTTTCTTCTAACCACTTATTGGGTTTAGGTTTAGGTTAAAACCACAGTAAAGAAGCGTTTGAGCACATTTATAGAGGCTGACTGGTAGTTGAGGGATACCGACGAGAGCTAATTTGCAACAATTTTGACACCAATTTTATATGATCCACATTTAGTTGTTTTGTAGATATCGAGTTTTGAAAATTTTTAGCTCTCTTCGTTGGGTAAAGTATCCAAATACGAACTACCCTGCACCCTACTGTAGATACCCACATATGAGTTTTTAGAAAACTATAAGGAAATCAGGCAATTGTCTGTCCCCCCGGTGGGTTCTCGCATAGTCGAGGCGGTGGGCCTCAGTAGTCGTGGCAAGGTCACCCACAGTGAAACGAAGAGGAACCCGAGCAAGGGCTGCTCGTCAGGGCTTTTGCCGATTAAGCCGATAACGTAGCGGCCAACAAGTATGTTACGGTGCCGCTTGGTAACAGGAGTTTCGTATGGAGCGTCCCAGGTCCCATACGTTATCACGGCTGAGGGTTGGAGACCGCGGCGGGAGAGGAGTGCCGGTATGCGTTGCGCCGCTCTCCCTACCTTTCGCAGCCTGGCTTGACGGGGCCACCACCGTCTGATGGCGGACGCGATGGGGCCGCTGGGTAGATCCCTATCTACTGCGGCTGAAAAGTGGTTGGTGGCGAGGCCACTGACCTGACCCTTCACAGGGGGACCAAGAGTGCCATACACGGGGTCGTCTAGCGCCCATGTGCTGGTTTGGTCCCCATGTTGGTCAGCGGTGGAGTTTTAGTGGGTTGGAGTCCTACATAACTGCGCTATATATCCGTGGTAGCGCAGTATGCATGGGCATTTCTCCAAGAAAAAAAAAGAAGAAATGCCTATTGGCTGTTGGAAATATAAAACACAGTCAGGATAATTGAACATAATACATACGTGTCTACAGGAATAGCTAGCACTATTACCTTGCACGCGCACCTTCTATCTACCTACTCGAAGAAACACTCAGCTCCTCAGGTACTCAGGAAGTCGTAAATGTCTGGCTCTCGACCAGTTACACATCCAAACACATTATTGCTGAAGTGAGATGTAAAACGTGTTTTGGTCCCAGTTTATCTTGTACGATACCGCAGAAGGATATTTATTAAACGAGAAATAACTAGCGATATTTTTAGCACATTTTACGTTGAAAATCAATATAACAATCTCTGTATAAAATACTCTGCAGTGGGACAGTAGATAAGTGGCTGGTATTATGTTTTTTTTTTTATTTACAACGATAACACCCCGTATATCAACCCGATCAAAGCAGCAGACTAAGATCAGGTGCGGGAGGCCTAGGACCGGGTAAAGTAGCGTACAAAGGAGAAGAGTTTACATACCCACTTAGTATTGGGTGAAGAATAGATGGAAACCATAAATTCTTAATATTGTAGGTAAATATTGTGACTAAAACCACTTAATACGCAACTGTTGACACAGCATATCACCAAAAATGCTAATTTTACGAATACTTACTTAATTCAACTTGAAAACGAGTCTTTTTACGAGTTGTCGGCGAAAATGGACGCGCGTTCGATTTTATTTGATGTTCTATCACTTAACGTGTTCGAAATTCGAATCGTGTTACAGCAAAAAAACCCGTTTTAATGTTCTATTAAAATCGTAATCCTGGCTGTATGTTGCAGTTTATAGGTAACGTAATATGGACATAAAGTCTTCGGCAGGCATGGATTACTTTATGCTTTTAGTTAAGGTTAGTTAGCCAGTAAAATACAAGCAATTACAGATGTGTATGTATTTAGATGCTATCTGGCTGGTTAGGACCTAATTTATATCATTTGGAACATATAATTTTAATTTCAGAGAGGCCTATATGGCAGACGTCTTAATAATGGCAAGTATAACCGGCCAGCGACCTTGATAGTTAAATGCTTCATTATAACTTTAATTAAAATACAAAATAAATCATTCACCCAGGTGTTTGATCATAAAACGGTAGTTGAAAACCAGCCTAAGTAATAAAGCTATTATTTTTATAAATAGACAAGACTACTTATTTAAAGTTTCCTTATACTTAGGATTATTTTATGACACTATCCGATTGCTGAATTAGATAAGGCTTTTAACTTATTTTCCTTGCTTGCAACTGCTTCTACAACAAATGATTTTGCTTGGCAGGTGGTAGCCTAGAAACTAAATAGCGCTGCAAAATAAAAGCAAAATGACAAAAGTATTGCATATAGCTGTTGCATTGATATGCAATCGATACATTTATCTAATAATAGATTTGAATTACGTAGCAAAGTTTTGATTAACAAAAATATAAAGACGTTGAGCCATCAGAAGCATGAAATCTTTGTGACCGCCATTTTCAATCAAATTGAAATTTTCAGTCGCAGCTATGTTATTTATGATACTATTTCGGTTGTTATTTACATCATTAAGTGGACTAAATGACTGGCCTGCTCGTGAGAAGTGGTCCGACCAATATAGGGTCATATTTCGGCAGTCATCATTATTTAATTGATGAAACCCTCCGTAGCATACCTAAAATTTTTGGTTATTGCTCAAGTGAGATGTAAAACGTGTTTTTGGTCCCAGTTTATCTAGTACGATACTGCAGAGGGTTATTTATTAAACAAGAAATAACTAGCGATGTTCTTTAGCACATTTTACGTTGAAAACCTTTTGATTAATAATTTTCTTTTTCTGTTTTTTCTAAGTGCAATGTTTTTAAAGATAGAGTCCTACGGTACGAACCTACGGTCACAGCCTATGGCAGTCTACTGCAGGACACAGTCCTCATTCAAGCTGCGTCACAACACTCACAACACCCAGTCATAAGCATCCCGCATCAGTCTGAGGTCCCAGCTGCCCTGCCTCCTTTTTATGGTCGTGGATCCATTGAGCCAAAGGCTGGACTCGAAGGTTCGTCTGCTGCGATGGCTATCGGTCTAAACCTTCATTGAGGCCAATCACCTCATCAAACACCAACAACAAACCAAATGTTCTACATCTCTGTTTCTCGAGTAACATCGCACCGCACAGTCGCATGCGCAACTCTTGTAGACCTACTCATTGCCTAATGGAGATTTTTGTCTATTTTTTGCCTGCAGATAACAAAACATATTACCAACATGAAATAAGATACATTTATCTACCCATAGTTAACCGCAGTGACGCAAAACAATATCAATTTGTACGCACGCTACAAACGTAACATATTTTTAGGGCGTGAATGATCAAGATACTATAGCGATTTGGAACGCACTGCGTTCTCGCGTTTCCTTTGTTTTCCTGCTTTTTTAGGGCTTTTTTTTTACTTTGTGCTACTTTAATGGCATTTGGTGTTGTGAATTCAAATTTTACTAGAATAGTAGATAATTTTTTTTTTTTATTTTTTTTTTTATTTATCTATAGGCTCGCGTTTGACCACTATCTCGCCTGATGGTAAGTGATGATGTGGTCGACGGTGAAGCACGCTTGCCTAGAAGTAACCTATTCACTCTTGACTTAAAGACCCCAAGGTTGTAGCTATCAGGAAACAAAGACTCCGGCAGGGAATTCCACTCCTTAGCTGTGCGTACAATGAAAGTATTCGCAAAACGCTTTGTACGTATGGGTGGGATGTCCACCATGTACCGGTGGCGCATTGCCGTACGTCTTGTTGTCCGGTGATGGAAAGGGCTAGGTGGAATCAAATTGTGCAGTTCCATCGCACACTCCCCGAAATGTAACCGATAAAAAACCGACAGACTGGCCACCCGGCGTCGATGTTCAAGGCTCTGGAGCTTTGAGGCGACCAGTGCATCGTTACCGATAAGCCTCTTGGCCCGTTTGTCAATCGACTCAAGTGCATCAAGCTGATATTTGGCAGATCCGTCCCAGAGGTGAGAGCAGTACTCCATGCATGACCGAACTTGCGCTTTATACAATTATTATATAACAGTTATGTGCATTTCAATTCGGGTTAACTCGAGTCGTATTTATCCTGATTTGGCACATCACTAGTCAAAGTTCCATTCATTTTCTTTCACTCTTACGTTCCATTTTACCAAAGGGATCCGAGATATCAAAAGATTGATATCATAAAATTTACTATTATAAATTTTATACAGCTATAAAAAGTACGTTCTTATTATATTACTTCATTCAAGATTAAAAAAATCAAGTTATTAAAGACGTTATAATCTTTAATAACTTGATTTTTCATATTTAAGCAATTTAATAGATACCTATTTGAAATGTATACAACCTTATTATAAAACTATGAAATGGATCGTAGGCACTAGTCAATTACTTCAAGATTGTCATGGCAACCGTTTTTATTTTGTCAATGATGTCTTATCGAAAGAAAATAATATCTAATATAATTTGTTATTGCTAAAATCAAGAATTGAAGCTTATAATTACTAGAAGTGAATGTGTTCAGGCGAGCAGTTGCTAGTTCTTGTGATACCTCATAGAACTACAGAATATTTTACTCAGAACTTCACAAGATCTCTCAAGGTGGAACAGAACCAGAACAGAACCGACACACACAGAAATCGTGCATATGCATCGGAATCTGATTGCAATTGTGATTTACCAACAAATGTGGACTGTTGTGATAAAAATTTTAATGAGTGACCTGGGTTTTCATGACCGAAGACTTTGCTAGCCATCGAAGAGCCTCCGAAGATAAACAATATTAGCCAGGGTCGGTGCCATTGGATATGTGTTGCTATTATGAAGGAGGACTGTGTTCTACCTACTTATTTTGTAAAATAATAAATAAATGAGACTTGTCATGTTGTTTTTATCAACTTTTATTGTTCTGATACCAAAACGATTTTATCATACCAAAGCTGATAAGCATTAGATCATACTAAAGCCAAATTCTGTACACAATTTCATCGTTGTAACCTCTTCTTGTATTGTGGATCCTAATAATAATACCTATTCTATATAGGTATGAAAGTCTGTATGTTTGGATATTTGTTAATCACACCTCAATGGTTAAACGTATTTGGAAATATATACTTTGAAAAACACACAATGACCAGAATTAGAACCTAGGATATAATAACAAAAAACAAATACATTAACTAATAGATATAAAAATAAATAAACGGAAAAACAAAGCCTTTTATTCTGAAATCAGAGAAATAAAACTGAAGTCTATACAATACTATACGTAGTTTATAAAATGTCCCTAATCTCAGTGTGCTTGGCATAGGCCTCCACTAACAGTTTCCACTGGGGTCTGTCCTGAGCTACTCGCCAACACCACAGAGCACCATCGCTTACACTTTTTGCCTACATCTTGGACCAGCGGTCTTTCCCATATTCCATTTCCATCTATGACACTGTCTTCAACGGCATCTTTTCCCATCTCTTGTGTACCAATTTGTCAATGTTCTCCATGTCACTTTTCTCCATGTCCCTTGGTTATCGCGCATCATATAACCGGTCCATCTCCACTTTACACATAATTCCTGTTGGATGACTGTCGGTTTTCGCGCATGAAAAGCTACTGTCGACTACAAACACTGGCACATTTTGAATATTTTCTTGAAGATCTCACTCAACATAGTCATCATTTCTGCCGAAAGACTGCTGGATACAGGATTTCTCTAGCGTCACCACATCAACCGGTCCTGTGCGTCTTTCATACATCGGATTTCCGTGACCTTAACCAGTTAAAGCGCTGCGTATTCCGCCACGCGGTCGCAACTCCAGAACTTAACAGCCCCATTGACCATCCGTTCTTCGAGCATCTGAGATCTATCAAGCGTGACATATTTGCATCCGATCTAATGTTTTCGATAATTCAGGGCGAACAGTCTTCTTCAACGCATCGGTCTTCGTGGAGGCATCTCCAAGGAAGACAAGGTCTTCTTCGTCCCTCGTTTTATAATTTTATATATTATTTTGTATTTATTTCGCTTGATCACCGTTTAAGCACATACTTGTCAACTATCAACTGCCAAATGTAACCAGTGTAGCCAGATTCGACGAGCCCTAAGTCGCCGAAAATTTAGTTTTTCGATTTATAAAAAACTCAAGACGACCATTATTCACTAATACCACGAAACATTCTTCGAAACTTAAATGCATTAGCCACATTAATCATTATTGGTTCCACATAAAACATTTTTCTGCATTTCTTTATTGCCCAGTGTTGTTGCGACTGAAGTATAATGTTGTATTAGATAGTCTCATTCCGAAATCGTCTAAAATCACCTTATTTTTTTTAGGTAACCTAATTGGCGCCGCTCGTAAAAATTGGTCGCCCCGGCACCCTTCCAAGTAGCCTTAATGGCAAAAAGGCGCCCAATCTGGCTACACTGACGATGTAACGTTGACAACGGTTTGAGAATTCGAGAATGATCAAATGTGTTTTCTCAGTTGTGAAACCCAATTGATCGTCAATGAAGGTTTTTTGTATGACATAAGGTATACTTTGGCATGACTTGACTACGTATACTCAAACCTTGCTCAGCATCGCAGAAAACTTAAAGTGGCAGATGATCAAGGGTGACAGATGCTTAAATCGAGATCAGCACGTACTTAGCGTCGAATACTTAATTCAGAAATCGGCCAAAAGGAATACTGATGTTTTCAAGGTCCGTAGATAGTTTACCATCCATTACATCAAGGTCTCTTTGTGCCTCAGTAAGCACGTTGGTCCCGGCTGACAGCGACGGTGAAACACGCATGTCTAGAATTAACCTATTTACTCTTGAATTAAAGACCCCGAGGTTGTAGCTATCGGCGGACGAAAACTCCGGCAGGGAATTCCACTCCTTAGCTTTTTTTATTGGTGATAATCTCGCGTTTGACCACTATCTCACCTGGTGGTAGCTGTACGCATAATGAAAGTATTTCCAAACGTTTAGAGCGTATTGGTGGGATGTCGACCATGTACCGATGGCGCATCGCCGAACGTCTTGTAGACCGATGATGAAATGGGCTAGGCAGAATTAGATCGTGCAATTCCATTGCACATTCCCCGAAATGCAACCGATAAAAAAACCGACAAGCTGGCAACTCAGCGACGATGTTCACGGCCCTGGAGCTTTGACTTGACCAGTGCCTCATTGCCGATGAGCCTATTGACCAGGTCTCTCAGATGTCGTGCCAAGGGGCTGTGAAGATCAGATAGGTATCATCAATTACTGACATTTAGCTCCATCGGCAGCCTAATTGTGTCAGTGAATTCGGCAAAGGAAACAATCTGTTTCTTTCCCAAAAACGACTTTGCGCAATACAAAAAGTCCATTTTGGGAAAGGAACAGATTGTTTCCTTTGCCGAATTCACTTACACAATTAGGCTGCCGGTCAGGTTCCGAAGCTGCCCACTGTTAAAAGGGGAACGGGCTACGGTTACTAAAACAAACTACTTAAATTAAAAGGTTTGTATGCAAAAGACAAAACACATAATCTTTTCATTCAGCCATGTTAAACTGTGTGAGAAAACCGAATAACCTAGTTTCCGAAGCGATTAAAGTAGTAATCTGATTTGTTTAAATTGCAGTTAAGATATAAACATATCCCGGATGTTGTCTATGGTATAGGGAAACCATTTATGATTGCCAATCTATCACTTTCACGTTTAGCTCATTTAGGTAGGTAGGTACTTAAAGGTAGACGAGGATAATGTCGGTACTTTATTTACAGCTAAGTATTGCCCGAAGTCAAGAAATATATCTTCTCTCTACATTTTTGTCTCTTGAATAAACCATTGAATAAAAACTTTTCAACAAAAAAACAAACCGACTTCCAAAAAAAACACTGCATATCGAAAAATAACTTTCTTTTCCGAAGCCGGTGTCTTTGGTACTTATTGTTTTCCGTGATTCGACACCGACTTCGGAAAAGAAAGTTAAATTTCGATATGCAGTGTTTTTTTTGGAAGTCGGTTTGTTTTCTTGTTAAAAAGTTTTTATTTATCTCTTTTTAGTTTTGATAGGTACCTCCAATTGCCATAAAAATCATATATAGCCAAGTACATCTCATGACGATTGCAATAAGCCCAAACACGACTAGGATACATTGTTTTATTTCTTAGTTCCAGTGCCTACCTGCCGGCTTCATCATCAGATCAGTTCGATGATAACATTTTCATCAGTACTGTTTATTTATAAGTATTTGCTTCATCATAGTCGTTTAACTATTCCAGATATCTTATACTCATGACATACTTAGCATTAAGGAGTTCCATTGCCCATCTGTAGTGTTCTTCACCAGTTCCACTTCACCAAATGGAACTTTCTAAGTGCAAATTATTGCATTGTTGATGAAAATACCACAATTGCTATATGTTTGCCTGTAATATTTGAGGAGTTCCCTCAATTTCTCCAAGATCCCATCATCAGATCCTAACCTGATGACTATGGGACCAACTTGGAAGTATATCCTTTCAAACAAAAGAAGAATTTTCCAAAGCAGCACAGGCGTCTTTGAGTAATCGGGGAACATAAATTAAAAAAAAGATTCCGACGAAATGAGAACCTCCTCCTTTTTTTGAAGTCGGTTAAAAAGAAAAAATATCTGCCGTTCCGTACAATTTGTCAAATTATGCAAGCAAAACTGTACTGAATGCCTTGTTTTTCCGATTGATACCTAATGCATGGTAAACTATGGATTGTGATAAAAAATCACGTTTTACTGTTGGAAGTTCGAAACAGGCAATTTATTCGTGGTAATTTTTTGATTCAGCGCCGCAGTGTCTGGAATCATGGCAGACTCCTAATAAAATAAGCTTGTTTTCTTTATTTGATACACTTATACAGTTTTAGTAAAGATTATTTTGAGAACGTACCTATGAGGTTATAAATAATTCTGTGGTCCGATGAAACAGAAAATTGCCAGTAACCACTAATGATATCAAACAAAAAAATATCTCAGCAGTATAGAAAAAAGTTTCGTGAAACAGGGGACGGCTAAACCAATAACAAGAGACTGTAGGCAGTTGCAACTGGACTGCTGAACATGGGGTTTTAAATCAAATGCCATTCCCAGGTTGGGCAGTGTTAGTTGGTTCTTATTTCAGGATGTTTTCAGTAGCTACAGGTACAAAATCTGAATTTGTACCTGTTTAGAAGCAAAAGGGTCGTCCCTGACAATGGAACATAATGCAGCTGACACATTTACGTGTCGTGGGGTGGCGTGGCGCGGGAATCCGCGGAATAAATTAACCATGCGAATCTATTCAAGCCTACGTCATATCACAACGAATCTTGTAGCCTATCAAGCGCGTTATTAGGCGCCACGCCAAGCCATGACACGTAAGTATGTTTCCGCCTTAACTCGCAAAATAAGGCAGTAGGTACCAATATTATGTACCCTTTGATAACACAGGAAATTTAATGTTGTGAAATCCTGAAACGGGTTTAACGGGCGGAAGTTGAAAGTTTGCGAACAAAGTCGTGGTCTACTGCTACAGAGCTCTACAAATAACTTCGCAATATGAAACTACGTGCTTATAATTCTAGAATAGTTGGAATAAATTGAGAGGAACTGGTTATGTAGATTCACGTGGCGATTGACTCCGAGCTACACAATAGCGGACTGTTAATTGTGCGCAATTATCTAATCTGTCTCGCTGACAGTGTTTAAAAACAAATTAAATGATGGGCGAAACAGTAAAATTGATAGTGAAAATGCGACTGCTCAGGATCCCAAGGGTAAGATTTAGCACCAGCCCTCCTAGCCAAGTTACAAACGTTTCGTATCGAGTCTCTTTCTATAATCGACAACGCCTTCTATATGTATGGTCTGGCCACCAGATGTGTCATTCCTATACATTGATTTGCTTTCTACTATGAGATCATATGTCCCAGTCCACTGCTAAACATTGGGTCTGCCCCGAATTGAACAACACCCGATTGTTCATCTTCGGTAAGTTCTGTATTCAATCTGTCCCAAGGTTTCGGACCAAAAGATACCTAAGCAAGAATCCTTTTTTTTTGGGGTAGGAAGCGGGAGGGCGTGTCAGAGTTTTACTACCTAAAACCCACCCATATTGCTTTATTTGCTTGTGCTAGGGCCGCGGTAACTCTCTTTCAAATTTATCCTCGACCCAGACAGGCATCTGCCCTAGCGGACCCCGTCTGAATTTGCTGACAACTCTTTGAGGCGCGCGTGGAACACTACGCGCCGTCAACTTGTGCCTGGTCTTTATCGGACGGCGAGCTACATTAAATTTAGTCCCTATCTAAAAGCGGATATGAACTGTGGAATAACTAGGTTTCATGATTTACGTGGGTGAAAGAATTAATGCTGATTGCCTACAATAGCGAGCTCGCTAATTGTGATCAATTATCAAATCTATTCCGCTGTCACTAGGTACTGACGTCCAATCAAAACAATTAAAATGTAACGCGGGATATCAAACACGCTCTGCCAATTTGTAAAACGGAACAAAAATTAAGTGTCTTATAGATGTACAAGTGGTTGAAAGCACCAAAGCACGTCTGTTGATAAAGGATTAACCGGTCTATTCTGTAACATCTTTTCGTATATAGGTAATAAGTTTCTCAACTAAGTTTCGTATATAATGAGTGAATTTGAAGTTAACTATCATTCCACTTTGATTGGATGCATGTTCATTTCATCTAAGTTTTCAATCTAAGTTTTACAGAATTGCTTTACTGATACCTGTTAAGTCATTCTATAATGGGATTTCCAATAGGATATTGCCACAGATAAACGGTTGTCTCTGCATATTTCCAAGTTTCATCTGCTTGGTTTGAGTTTCATCTTTGCAACTTTTTTTGCTACTTAGATGCAACATAGGTAATAGGTAAATAGGTCAATCAGATAGTTTGAGGCTGAAATGTTCAAGCTTGACCGCACAGCAAAACAGATTGGCATATCAAGATGAAGGCAAAGTTATTTTCAGGATTAGAATGGAATTGTTTCATAGAAAAGACACAAACAACCTTATTTGTGAAAATCTCGACACTTTTTAGCGATTGCTTTGCACATTCTGTATTAAAATTTTGTATAGAGAATTTGAATAAAGAATCTGCAAAACAGCTCAGAGATTTATAAAAATGGCTTCTCTGAAATTTAAAAGTGCGGGTTTAATGTTATGCTATGAAGAACAGATTACAGTCAATTAAAAATTTAAGATAAATGTTTACAAAAAGTAACAAAACCATTAATAAATCACACACAGAATAACATAAGATTGCAGATGGAGGTGTGCATTTAATTGGACATAACGGAACCGAAGCCCGGAACAGTGTCCATCCACCGGAACAGTATTGGATGCCATACAGCGCGCTCCGAGCTCCGTGATACACTTTTGTAGTAGCATGAGCGAGCATGATGCGAGTACAGCGGAACAAAGATATTTGTGTATAGGCTGCTTACTTGCAAAAGTAGATACCTTATACAACGCTGTGATTGCGCTGGCTAGTATGGAGTAAGGCATCATGCTTTCAACACCCAACAAAACAAAACAGAAATTTAGTAGTTTTTTGTACTTTTCTTATTATTCTATGACTTTAAAAAAAAAAGCTTCAGATCAAAATGTAGATAATTAAATTGTCTTTGATATGGTGTCATTTTCATTCAAATACGCCCAGCGATTTTGTTGTGATTGTCGTGTTCTTGTCCGTTTTAGACATAACTTTACAAATTAATTACACTATGTTATACGAATAAAACTCAAAATTTGCTCAGATGAAATTATTAAGAAAATGGTCTAATATAACATATATTTTTCCAAAAAATTACGACTAGCCGTTTAAGCGTGATTCTCATTTCAAAATCAGCTACTCAAGGGTATCTGCGCCTTAACTCAAGTTCACAACTCTTCAAGAGCAAGATGTGTTTCTGCATGTATTTTTCCTTTAATCTTAAAAACGTGTGACGCAGTCAATAAATAAAGTGAATAATTATATTAGCAGTGTAATGAAAAGATTTTCTGCTTGCCCTCTAAACTTTTTGTATGACTGTACCTACATCCGCCAATAGGTTTGTTTCAATCTGCCCCACTTGTGAAATGCCGATGGAAGTGTTAAATACTTGTCGATAATTAATTTTGAAGAAAGTTATTGGTATTGCAATTGCGATTCAGTTATGTGCTTTGCGGACGAAAAGAATTTTAATGATATGATTATGCCGTTTGACTTTTATTCTGTGCATTGTTTTGGTATCGATGTTTTTTGTGTAATAAACATTCTTTGTTATGGTTTTGCTCTCATTCGAACCAACTATTAGTTGGTTGCTCCAGATATCTCCTGATGATAAAGCGATGGTGTTGAGTAATGATGGTGTACGCTTGCTTAGTAGTAACCTTTTCACTCTTGACTTGAAGACCCGCAGGTTCAAAATTGCATTTAGGTACTTAACGACTAAATTATTCAGATCCTGCAAGAACTTGAACCTTCTCCCTCAGAGTAGTAACCTATCTGCCTGTAGGCGATTTACAAGGATAGTTAAGTACTTATAAAGCAATAGATAGGCTAACAAGATGTCAGTGTCAATTCAATAAATTGCATTTTGCACTGGCGATCTGGAGCAGAGGAAGTTACATTCCTGTCAGGTAGACTTTTGAAGATATTGATAGCTAGAAGAAGCTGGAGCTTACTGGAACAGGAATTTGTGTCATCATCATCATCAGCCTCTTAATGTTGCCATTACTGGGACGCAGGCCTCCTCTCTGTAAGAGGGAATGGGCCGTAATCCACCGCGGGGGCCTAGTGCGGGTTGGTGGATGTCACATGTCTTCGAATGTTTGGTTCTAGGACATAACGGTTTCCTCACGATGTTTTCCTTCACCGTTTTGAGATCGAGAGCAGCGGTGATGAAATTACACAAACTAAAGCACCAGCCTGGGTTCGAACCCGCGACCTACAACTTGTAGTTCACGGCCTTTACCACTGGGCACCACTGCTTACATAGTGTCTTATTGACTAAAATTTAAGAAGTGTTTAATAACTCATTAGCAGATTCTTAATTAAAATGTTATTATTTTTAATGAATAAGGGTGTGTTAAAGTGGAAATTGGTCCTTATCTAACCAAATTTATTTCTCACAAATGATGCGAAAAATATTTTCGCGTAATATCCCAAGAGGAAAAGCTGACATTCAGAAATACTGCCAAAACTCAATTCGATGATTCTGAATCAGTGAAGTTTTTAAATTAACGTCAATTAAACCAACCTTATGTTTGCCTGTTTCTCTGAAACAAGTCCAGAAGAAAAAAAAGGTTTGTCTCTACAGATACGAGGCCAGGCCTAAAAGTTCGCGGAATATTTTCCTTGAAAACAAGACTAATTTTAAGGGCAATATTCTATGAACTTTTGGACTTGCATATATATTTCTTCTCATAAAAAACATATTTAGGGAATAGTTTTGTTGATTCATGTATGACACAGTTCTGTCCACGATAAGTTATCCCAATGATAAGAACACACAAAATGACAAAAGCTTCTATCTTCCCGATAATCTTCACCGCGGGAATGACACAAATATTCTTGATGCCTATATAGATAAAGACTTCTTACAAAGATGGATAGACCAACAATTTAGAATAGGTGTATTATGACATTGATATAGTGTTTGCCAGAAGAATAACATCGTAGTCAGAAACGAATTTAAACTCTTACTAAGACAAATACAATAGTTTATTATTATTCCACAAAACAAGTTGTGTAAATAAGAATAATTCATAGCTAGCACAACGTTTACAACTTTTAACTTTCAAGGTAAGGAACACAGTCCTTTCTAGTTCTATGTTCTAAATTAATATTGCTTATAAGTGCATTCAAACAAGTTTAGTAGGTACTAACGCTTGTAAAATTCCACCAAAAGCTGCTAAGTATTATGAAAGAAAATTAATTATATTCATTCATATCAAAATAAAAAATAACAAAGCATTATAGTGTACGTGCTTAAAAATTTAATTAAATACATCACATGTTTACCTCGAGATACTGTCCCTTAGATCAGGATTGTTGCCACCACTAATAAAAAAGTAAATAAAACTCCACACGGTCGCACAACACAGTTTACTAACACAAAAAAAAAAGTTTGTTTATCACACTTTTTCGAAAACAGGGCGTGGAACGTGTTTCGTAAGTCCGTTGGCGGGAAAACGCGTGCGTTCAGAAGCGCGCGCGCGAACCGACTGATTTCGACCACCGGCCGCTATTCAACAAGACGCACCGAGATAATCGTTGCATTCTGCCATCGGTATTAGAAAACGAATAAATCGCATAGATACGGTGTATTTGCTAATGCTGCGCTGTCCGACTGAATGCGCTTGGCAAATGCAATATGAGGTCGGGCTGAAAGCAACGCAAAAGAAACAATTTACAGTTGTTTTAAACTTTAACTGAAGAAAGATGTATGTGCTAATTACAGCTTTTTAACTAGTTGTTCCGCTTTTGAGCCAGTTATTTACAAGTAGGTAAGGAGATGTACTAATTACTCATATCGCATTCTCGGCACCGAACTTGGCCGTGACAATACGTGATAATTCCATTCCATTCGTTGGAAAAAATAAATGCACGTAGATATTTGTTTCATGACCTCACACCTTTGCATTATTCTTGATAAAAAATAATAATTTATCAATGACATTTTGTCTTTACACTCAAGCTATAATATTATAGAACTGTGAAAGGCCTTTAACTGCGTCGTTTATTACTCAATATGTAAGTCAATGCGTCAGAGAAGGATTTCTTAGGTCAATGCATCGTTAATGTTCATATTAAGGACCTTCCAGAATCCCTCCTACAGTAGTGTCGCTCATAACGGCACAAAACTAAGAATTGTAAATATGGTGCCCCTCATGGTTCTTATTTGGGTCCATTCTTATGCACAACAAATACCCCACTCAGAGAGACAATACTCTACAGGGGTGTAGCATTTGTAGAGTAAATATTGCCACAAGGTAGGTCAAAAAACGTATTTGAGAACCGGTATATAGCATCAAGCACAGTGCAATAAACCAGACCTATTTAAAATGATTTTGCTTTTTCTTATTTTGCATAATCAACATATTATTCGAGCACGATTACGACCTTTAAAACCAGTATTATAATAAAAACTAAAGTTATCATCATCAACTCATTTAATCACAATCCATTTAGGTTACACAGTTTGTACAATAATAGGTTTAAAAATGATATAAATTATGAGGTTGTGTCAAATTCAGATAAAATGCTATGAACATATACGGGATTAGAAAAAAAAACAATTAAAACATAATTTCACAATATTCACATAACAGCAAAACACGTCAGAATAAATTATTAAAATAATTAAAACTAGATGTCAATAATTTAGTCACATTACAATTATTGAATAGAAAAAGCACTCGATTTCATGTTAAACAAAAACACACACATTGGTAACTAAAGAAATGAAACTTAAGATTGGCGTAGATTTTCGCAATAATGAGACAAAAACCTTAGGTACATTAATTAAAAACGGGCAATTATTAACCGAGCGAAAACTATACGGAAGGGGCGACTATAATAGTCACTTAACCCGATAAATACCTTTTAAGGCAATAATATTATTACATACCTTAATTGTATTTGGGTTCCTATTTTTCTATATTAGCATAATATTATTCTTTTGAAAATAGCATAACACCGACGAGGCAACATCGTTGTGCAGCGCGCGAGTTCGGATGTAATCGTGTTTTCAACGAATTAGTCCCAAGAGCGAGCGAAGCGATCTCGGGAACTTAGGGCACCCCGACACGGATAGGTTACGCTCGAAAGGGAGATGGGAGCTGTAGTGAGCGAGTAAAGTGAGCGAACTTAGCTCCCGTCATCTCCTTCATGTTAGGTCTTTTAAGGTTACCCTGCAGAACATAAAAAGGGCTCCGTCGACAAACTATTATTTTCTAGTCGCTGTTTTAAACATTTGTATTCACCCACTGTTTGTCACCCACTTAGTATTTCAGTAAGCCATATTCAGTATTTTTTACACCTTTAATTTGAATTTAATTTCGCTCATTTATATACTATACATTAAAACATTGAAAAGTAATAAATCCCTTATCCAATTTATTACATTAAATATTTGCTATGCTATCAATCTACACCAATGCTGAGAAAATTCATGCCTATAACTACAAAAAAAAAATCTAATACATAAACTTCGTACCTAGGTTCAGAATAATTTCAATACTAATTCCATAATATTAACGTTACAAAAATACATTCACCTGAAAAAGGCTTCCATCAATTATTCTATTTAAAATTCACTACACTCAAAATCCATGACTCACAAATTACTAAAACACATTTCAAAAATATATTACTATATAAATTGTACACAGTTAGCAAAATATTTGTTAAAAATATGTGTAAATGTATTATGTGGCAATATTTTAATAAGGCAACATTGTACGGATATCATTTTTTTGCACTGAGCGTACCCAGTTTAGTTTAATATATCGTTTAAGATATACGTAAGCACTGAGTCGTATTTCATCCAAGCACTGGTCTACATTTAAAACACTGTCATAACTTCAAAGAAGCTGAGATTTTGAAAGTCAGATCTTCAATCACAAAACAGATAATAAATATATAAATCTAATCTAATACAATAAAGACGTTAAACTGTTTGTTTGTAAAAAGTTATCCAGTTGTTGCAAAATACAGAGAAGAGACATGGAAGGACAGAAGGGGAATCTTTGCCCTGCAGTAGGACACAACAGGATCATAGAAAAGATTATCTCTGTATGTCTGTACATCCGATTACGAAACCTCAGCTGTACAGGGGCGTAGCTACCGCGGTATCAGCTGTATCAATGATAAGGGGCCCCTAAGCCAAAGAAGCCCCAACATGTGGAAGCATCAATTCGTAAAATATTGTCCAAAACCTCCCATTTTACTAAATAAGAGGGTTGTAATGGATAAATTAAGATGATGAAAGCTGTTTGTTATGATGACAGCTTAATCTATACGAGTGGAAATACTCCAATTTTCTAGTTTCCTTTGCTCGCTCTAAATGTATGCTTATATAAAACAGATGGATTTTCGATTCAAGAATCCTGCATGGATAGCTTAAGATTAAGCTTCATTGTGCTCTCTTCGGGTAAGAAGGGCCCACAACAAAATCTGATACTGGGCCCTTTTAAGACTAGCTACGCCACTGGCTGTACTACAGTTTTATTTTTAAATATCCTGTGCGATAATCCATGGGAGTCAAGCCCCGTGAAACCTAATAATAAAGTTTAAATATCAAACAACTTATAAAAAACCAAGTTAAATTATAATAATAATAAAACAACACACGTCATGTTTATTTGTACTTTCATTAGTATTACATACTCGGTCGCAACCTCAATTGAGTTTTGAAACGATTACAAAATGTATCCGTGAGTTTGTTCTCAGAATTATTGAAAAATTCAAAGAAATAAACTTGTCAATAAGTATGAATGATCGTTTGGCCAGTATAGGCCGTGTCAGGTGAATGTAAACCCGTATAAACTGGTAGGTCACCTAAAAATAACTTAATCGACGTCAAAACATCTTTAAAAATTTACACAAGACAATTATTTACTTGAAGAGTAATTATTATGTAACCTGCATTTTAGTGCTGAAAATCGCTTGTCAAGCGTAAGTCACTTATAAATTTTTCGTTTTAACATGGAATTAGTGACTATTGAGTCAACTATATCTACTGATATTCTTAATACAAAAAAACGGAGATTTAGACGTAAAACAATCGACATCCATCGTCAACCGCAATATCTATCTTTACTTATTTACTTATAATATTATAAAGCTGAAGAGTTTATTTGTTTGAACGCGTTAATCTCAAGAACTACAGTTTGGCATTAAAAAATCATTTTTGTGTTGGATAGACCATTTATCGAGGAAGGTCAAGGGCTATATAACATCGCGCTACGACCAATAGGAGCAGAGCATAAATTAAAAATATTGCAAAAACGGGAACAAATATTCCTTCCGTTGCGTGCGCTACGTAAGCGGTTAAAGTTACGCAACATTCATGTATGTAGGGTAGGTAGGTAGCCGATAGACGGGAGCGAAGCCGCGAGGGACAGCTAGTCTATATATATAAAAATCAATTGCTGTTCGTTAGTCTCGCTAAAACTCGAGAACGGCTGGACCGATTTGAATAATTCTTTTTTTGTTATATTCGACAGAATACAGGGAAGGTTTAAAAGCAAAAAAAAAAAAAAAAAAAGGTAGAGTAGTGTAGTGTAGGTAGGTAGGTAGGTAGGTAGGGTAGCGTAGGGTAGGGTAGGGTAGGGTAGTGTAGGGTAGGGTAGTGTAGGGTAGGGTAGTGTTGGGTAGAGTAGTGTAGGATAGGGTAGTGTAGGGTAGGGTAGTGTAGAGTCGGGTAGGGTAGGGTAGGGTAGGTAGGTAGATAGGGTAGGTAGGTAGAATAGTGTAGTGTAGGTAGGTAGGGTAGGGTAGGGTAGGGTAGGGTAGGGTAGGTAGGTAGGGTAGGTAGGTAGAGTAGTGTAGTGTAGGTAGGTAGGTAGGGTAGGGTAAGGTAGGGTAGGGTAGGTAGGTAGAGTAGTGTAGGATAGGGTAGTGTAGCGTAGGGTAGTGTAGGGTAGGGTAGGGTAGTGTAGGGTAGGGTAGGTAGGGTAGATAAATGTTTGGTGTTTTTATGGAAAAACAAAGTTTGCCGGGTCAACTAGTTTAATAATAAAACACGATACCTACATGCCGTAGTTTATTATTCGGGTTCCTACAGTGCAATATTAACGAGAGGGCAAGAACCGCCAACGTCATGTTAAAACGAAACACCTATACCAATATTGCCGCGTGTTCTATTATAACAGTTTAATTTCCAAATAGTTTAAATTTATAAATCGTTCCATAAAACAATTGAGTCATAAGACCCATGGAATGGTTTGATATTACCACTAGAATAAAATAAAAAATTGTATCTAAACACACTGGTAAAGTCACTAAGTAATAAATTCCACTAACATTTTAAAACTAAAAGCATTTACTTATTAAAATGTACAATAATAACTTTGGTTAGATTTGTACCAGTTTAATTTCAGATGTACCAGGGTGACATATCCTGGAAGAAGTCTCCGCTATAGAATGAAAAGACGGCGGCATATCTACTCTATCCGATGTGAGTATTAAAATAAGGAAGTTTACTATATGCATACCATAAAAACAGAATTTGCTTAGGGGTGGGGCAAAGTAAGGAAAGTTGATAAGTAGTCATCCCCCGCTCTGGTACGCAGAAAAACTGAAGAGCATGTCAAATGTAAGAGTGTGCGAAGCGAGCTCGAAATTTCTTGGGGCATTCGAGGAATACAGAAGTCAGAATATAGAAGCGAGCGAAGTGAGCTCCAAAATTTAGAAACCCGTCTCAGAAAAAAAAAAAACTGTCACTTGATCGAATTATGCAGAAAAATAATTGAAAGAAGAGAATCCAAGATACAAGAGCGATCAGAGGAGAGCAAGAGCTCACATAGAGTTACACAGCTGTAAAATCCTCTCATCGTCGCACAAAGTATGCCTATTACATGATAACTGATTATTCCTAAGAGCACAAAGTCGCAGCACAATGGCATCTTTGTATCCGCAGATATTACTCCTATAACAAATATGTTCGGTTCGGTACCCTAGAGACCGATGACATCGTTCTTCGTTTCAGCTTAAGAGTAGAACGTCAGCACCGCGGCGTGGTTGCCTCTCACCAACAACGTTCTCTCGGCCGCCGTGGATATAGCGTGCAGCCACGCGAGGTATAGTGCTGGGGGCACCACGTTTCTTCGTCGTGGCATGGGTAGGGTCACACATACTAGACGAGCTGAACGGGATTGGGAGAGGATCAGTTCGCGTAGACGCAGGTGACGGTGCGTGCGGTCTTGCGCTGCTATTAAGTCCGCTTCAGTTATGCCCGCTGGAAAAACATATAACATTAGTACTACTGGATTTTCCACAAGTAAAATTTCAAAATTTAAAAAACCCCCGATACATTTATCTTGCGAAAACACCCCGATTCAAACAGTTAAACGCCCATAACTTTTGAACGACTGAACCGATTTAATTCAAACATAGCTAAGAACACTCTCGACAAAATAACCTTTCAACAAAAAAAAAAACTAAATCAAAATCGGTTCACCCATTTAGGCGCTATGATGCCACAGACAGACACACAGATAACACTCCTCTTTTTCCGGCGGGGGTTAAAATGGCAGACGTAAAGTGAAGCCTATATATCACTTATCAACCAAACCGGGGCACAAATCTTTAATCCTTCGGGTAGCTGCAGACATATTCGTGTAAAACTTAGCCCTAGCTTCAGGTCGATCCAAGGCGGCCCAGTCAGAAAAAAACCGGCCAAGTGCGAGTCGGACTCGCGCACGAAGGGTTCCGTACTTGGTAAATTGCGGTTTACGATTTATGACGTATTAAAAAAAAACTACTTGCTAGATCTCGTTCAAACCAATTTTCGCTGGTAGTTTACATAGTAATGTACATTATATATTTTTTTTAGTTTTATCATTCTCTTATTTTAGAAGTTACAGGGGGGGGGGGGGGACACACATTTTACCACTTTGGCAGAGTCTCTCGCGCAAACTATTCAGTTTAGAAAAAAATTATATGAGAAACCTCAATATCATTTTTGAAGACCTATCCATAGATACCCCACACGTATGGGTCTGATGAAAAAATATATTTTTAGTTTTAGTTTCAAGTATGGGAACCCCCAAAATTTATTGTTTTATTTTTATTTTTGTGTGAAAATGTTAAAGCGGTTCACAGAAATACATCTACTTACCAAGTTTCAACAGCATAGTTCTTATAGTTTCGGAATAAAGTGGCTGTGACATACGGACGGACAGACAGACAGACAGACAGACATGACGAATCTATAAGGGTTCCGTTTTTTGCCATTTGGCTACGGAACCCTAAAAACGGTTGGTGAAAATAAGCCTTTGTTTTCATCAAACTTTCACACCTTGGCAAATTATGATACGAGCATGAAGGAAAACGCACATTTAGGGTTCCGTACCAAACCGCCAAATCAAGTTGGTTGTAGTAGGAAATATTAGGAAATTTCAAAGAAAAATCTGCTTGATCAATATATTGATATTTATTGGTAAACTATACGTCATAATAAAAATTATCAGCAAATTTCAAGTTGAATGGGAAGTTACAAAATTCATCGGAGCAAAATTTTGAAAAAAAAAGCTGACTTTGGTGGCTTCTCATTCCTTTGTTTTTTTAATATTTTTTAAACATAAATTAGAGTATATATCAACTCAACAATCTCTAAACAATGATATACCCACTCGACGGGACAGGTCAAAAAAAAATATTTTTGGGAGCTCCCTTTATAAATATTTTTTAGCTTTGGGTCAACAAGATGCTTATGCTGTGAAATTTTAAAGACTGTAGCTCCAACCGTTTAGAAGACGGACAGACACACTTGAGTGACAGCAATAGGGCTCCGATTGGACCCTTCGGCCACAGGACCCTAAAAAGCCAATATGTGTAGTATGATAGAGAACTTAAATGAAAAAAAATCTCAGAACCGATTTTCCAAACTTCTGACAATCTTTTGCCTGAGGATGTGACAATTGAAAATCAGCCTTAAATTGAACTAATTAGTGACACTTACAATTATCATCATCGGCACACTTGAAGGGCGCCACCAGCTTGTCGAAGTACGCGAGCGTGGAGTCCTTGGGGCGCCGCGTGATGTCCGCCACCATCTTCAGAGCGGAGTAGTCTATCCGGAACTTGGATAGTAAAGAGGCCATGCTGTGGACAAGATAATATTTAAATCTCCAACACATGGGAACTTTACCATACAGTCAGACTTGAGTGAGACCATTATACATAGCTAATAATTTATGTTTTTTTTTTAAACAAGCTTTTTTTCGTATTCTTCTCAGCAAACCCTTTCATTTGATACCCATATCATGGCTGTGCACAAAAAAATAACTAGTCCGCCATCTTGAGCCGTCCACCATATTGGATTTAGAATAACCTCACTTAGCTAACCATGCATTGTCATCCAAACTAAACGTGTATACAAAATTTTAACTTAATCGGTGGAGGATAACTGCTTTAAAATTCAATTGCAAGATTTGACCCGAACATACATACATACATGGATACATTGCAAGCTAAGACGGTACCCTGACCAAAAAATCGGCATGAGATATGAGCATTCCTGTTGGTCTAGCGGCACTGGTGGCGCATGAATTACAGTAGTAAATACGCCCAGATTTTAGAATAAAATCTTTATAAAATCGAATTTTGGTCTTTTGAAAAAAAAATCTACAAAAATATTCTTTATTAAATTGTCTAAGCATTAGTGTTAGTACAAAAAATAATGAATGAACACTTTACGAGGAGATGCATAATATCAATAATTATTTCTCATTTTTATGTTTTTTTGGACGGAGATTAGTGAAATATATACAACATTTAAAAAAAAACTAAATCTACCATTTTAGAATCAATATTATGTAGAAATTTAATGTATTTTTATTAATTGATATTTATTTTTAAATAACGAGTAGATAGCTCCTAAAAACAGCACAAAAAACGGCTTGCACGGCGATTTGCTCGGGGGCCTTAAATAAAAGCTTGTAAAAATTGGTTTGCATAATCAATCAATCTGTTAGATCCTTATCGATCTTCAAATACGTTTGCCAAAGGCAGCTCAATCACTGATACAAAGCGGTACAGAAGGGTTACATTTATGGAATGTATTCACCTTATAATACATGCATCATCATCCCACTGCTGGGACACAGGCCTCCTTTCTGTATGAGAGGGAATGGACCGTAATGCACCACGCGGGCCCAGTGCGGGTTGGTGGATGTCACATATCTTCGAATTTTTGGTCCTAGGACATGCCGGTTTCCTCACGATGTTTTCCTTCACCGTTTTGAGAGCAGTGGTGATGAAACAATTAACACAAAGTAAAGCTTCTGCCAAGGTTCGAACTCATGTCCTACAAATTGTAAAACGTGCCACCACACGCATACAATGATGGAAGAAGAAATATCGGCAAAAATTGTAATTCCGAAATATTTAGCGTCAGTAAACTTATTATTAACTAGCTGACCCCCGGGGCTTCGCTCCCGTCAACTGGCTACCCTGCCTACCTTGCCAAATCTTGCCTACCCTGCTTACCCAGTGAATTTTACAGGCAACATTTTGGTACTTTGGGTTACATTATTGCAATTTTTATTAGGATCTCTAATTTGTTTTAATATATTATAGCCTACTAGCTGACCCGGCAAACTTTGTTTTGTCATAAAAAGACCATACATTTATCTACCTTACCCTACCCTACCCGACCCTACCCTACACTACACTACCCTACACTACCCTACCCTACACTACCCTACCCTACCCTAACCTACCCGACCCTACACTACCCTACACTACCCTACCCTACCCTACACTACCACTAGTGTAGGGTAGCCTGCCTATAAACCTCACCTAGCCCGAGACCTTTCCAACGAATGCAAAACCATTGAAATCGGTTCATGCGTTCTGGAGTTATAACGTCAGGAAGAAAACCGACTTATTTTTATATATTAGATGACACTCAGGAATAAAGTAGCTTTCTACTGGTGAAAGAATTTTTAAAATCGGTTCAGTAGATCCAGAGATTACCCCCTACAACGTCACAAACTCACAAACTTTACCTCTTTATAATATTAGTATAGATTTAACATGATTGTAATACTCACTTCCGCTCCTCGATCTCAAGTTCTGTGTTCTTATTGGCCAGTGTGAACACCCGAAGAGGACACGATGACCACGCGCGTCGAGTCGATAGAATGTATGGCAGCAATAGGGTTAGACCTGTGTTCAAATCATATAATCGTGCATCGTGTTCGTTAAGTGGTAGAACATTTCTAAGTCATTAATGTTACCTTTGTACTTGTGCATAAAGATTTAATAAAAAATAAATATTTACGTGTATTATATTTAAGTGTATTTTATTTATACCTTACAAGAATTAGGGCGAAAGGATCAATTAAAATATTTATGAATAACTAGCTGTTGCCCGCGACTTCGTCTGCGTAGCATTAGTACTTCGAATAGCCAATTCACAAATCCAGCCAGTTCTCAATGGGGGTAGGCAGAAACTACAGAACGCCACCTGCTACGATACTTACATACTTCTTTTGTTTCACTCACGTTCATACACACACGCCGGTTATGCGATATGCACCTGGCCTTTCTGAAGAACATCACCTATAAGGTCTATGTATGTCTTTCTAGGGCGTCCCCTCCCGGCGTTTCCATTCACGTCTGCCTTGTAAATACCTTATTTTCCAATTTTATTTCTGAGGGCCGTCTTACTAGAGAAATTATAAGTTCACCATAGAAAATGTCACCCCCTTAAGGATAATTTCCGGGATAAAAACTATCCTGTCCTTCCCAGGGTCTCAAACTACCTCCATAGCAAATTTTATCTAAATTGAATCAGCGGTTTAAGCGTGAAATGATAACAGATAGACAGACAGAGTTACTTTCGCGTTTATATTATTATAAGTTTAAATAAGTATATCCGACTACTATTATAAACGTTGGATGGATGGATGTTGATGATTGTTACTCTTTTACGCAAAAACTACTGAACGGATGATGATAAAACTTTACAGTTATATAGCTTATACATCAGAATAACTCTTACAATATTGGTGGAAGTACTAATACTACGCGGGCGGTAGCTAGTATAAGTATGGATTCAACCTTTTCTAACCGCGGCTCAGCCATCTCCTCTTTCCAATCGAGTATTTGATCGTTTCATCATAATCATTAAAGCTGACCAAAAACCTTTGTTAGAGATAGGCCTCCTCGGGTCGGAAGACGATATTTCTGGCCGAGGATGGCCGAAGGTTCGGTCGGAAACTAATTATTTATTCAGGTTTCGAACGAGAGTATTGGCCGAAGCTTTTGTAGGATGATTTTGTGACGTCAAGTTTATTCAAGCGAAGTAGATTGAGATATTTGGACCTTACCTCCGTCATCATACAACCACCACACGTCAACAGTGCCCGCTTGTCTCTTAGTGAACTGTTCCACAGACGTGAAGGAAGATGTTCGCCGCGCTGTCGAAGCACCTAACGCACGACGCACAGCACCGCCGATGCCTTTGCCGAGACCACTTGGGAGAAAAAGAATACAATGTACGATTAGAATATCTGAACTACTAATTTTCACTAAGGGCGGTTACGCACTACATCCGATCCGTCTCCGTGAAATGTCGGTTCCGAAGTATTCCTTGTAGGAAAGCTTAAGCAGTACATCCGATCTCTATCCGTCATAACCTGTCATAATTGAGAATATTTTGAACTTGGAACTGAAATCACGGACACGGAACACGTACCCGGATCACGGACACGGACGGGTAGTGCGTACCCCGATCATTTGGTATAGGACGTTAAAGATAGCTATTCTGTAGCTTTAAAAGGTTTTCAGACTATAACTAAATAAAAGTTGGCGACGCGGACGCGGGCGGACGTGACTGATGTATGTGACCGTGACCTTTCGGGAAAACATTGTAATACATTGCAAAGTTATAAACCTCCCCTTTTTAACCCCTGACGGAAACAGAGGGGTGTTATAAGTTTGAAGTGTGTACATGTGTGTTTTTGTTTGTGTCTGTGGCATATCATAGATAGTTGAAAATTTCACAGACGATGTATTTGTGTTGCCGCTATAATAACAAATACTAAAAACGGAATAAAATAAATATTTAATTGGGGCTCCCATACAACAAACGGGTGTATTTTTTTCGTTAATGGTAGGGAACCCTTCGTGCGCGAGTTCGACTCGCACTTAGCCGTTTTTTTTTGTTTGAAATGTGAGTTTATCGAGAGTGTTCTTAGCTATGTTTGATGAAAATCTGTTCAGCCGTTCTAAAGTTATGGGCGTTTTACTCAAATCGGGGTGTTTTCGCAAAATATCGTGAAAATAGCGTGTTCAATAGATAGTTGATCGAAGCGTGTCTACTACTAGATAAATGATATAGCATGAAATAGAAATGTGTTGGAGATTTTTTGTTCTTTTAATGGAAATACATAAGTTTCCAATAAGATAATTGTCATAAATCAAAATAACAACAATAAACCTTACCTTTCTTTGATATCACTCTTGTGCGCTTGTTCCTTGTTCAACGCCGCGGGGTCTTCCGATACGGCGCGTCCCAGCTGAGGCGAGCCCAGTGATACATCCGACATACTGCTCCCTACATATAGGACGGATGTTGTAACTTATGTTATGAACAGACGGCTACATTTATTGGATAAACTTAGCTAGCTAACACCAGCAGCCGAATTGCGCAAGTGAATTCGGCAAGGCGAAGGGTTCACCAATCACACAGACGGAAATCCACATCGCCTCATTCATCCCGCATGTGATTGGTCTATTCGATCGCAATTAGGCTGCTGAAGTAAGCATATAATACAGCCGTCCTTAAATCAATGTTAAATTATTTTATAAGTTTTCCTTTGACTTGAATTTTTTCCTGTTTATTTATTTATTAAGGATCACCAACGAGTTTTCATCATCTTCCTGCCCTTATCCCGTGTTACTTGGGGTCGGCGCAACACGTTAATTTGTTCTCACATACCGTCCTGACTCCCTTTTTTTTCATATTACTACTCCTCACACAGTACATCCATCTTTTCTTTGGTCATCCCCTCCCTCTCCATTCATCCACATTTATATTCCTAACTCTTTTAGTAACATGCGTTTGATCCCTCCTCATCACATGACCATACCAGGACAAACGGTTAGCTTTCAACTTTTCTGTCACTGGTGCCACTTTCCAACTTCCTCTAATATACTCATTTCTCACTTTATCTATTCTCGCCACGCCGCACATCCATCTCAACATTCTCATCTCTGCTACATGCAATCTCTTTTCATCGATCTCTTTCACAGCTCAAAATTCTGATCCATACAGTATGACAGGTCTCATAACGGTCTTGTGGTTTTTCCCCTTTAACATGAGGGGAATAGAGGGTCGCAAGTTATTCCAGTGACGTGTCGCCATTTCATCCATCCTGATTTGATCCGGTGCGTCACGTCTCGGGCTACCTCGCCATCCCCTTGGACAAGCAAACCAGGTTACGGAAGTCGGAGCAGATCGGTATGGGCGTTTCAGCGAGAACTATAGGCACGGAACTGGTAAGACCGCCAAAATCGCAGAACAGGTATTCCGTTTTGGTTCTGCTCAATTTCAGGCCAACACTCTCCAGTCTATACCACCACACCTTAAATTTGCTCTGAACCTCTAGGCCACTCTCGGCAACAGCACAATTACATCGGCAAACAGCATACACCAAGGTGTTTTTTTGGTGCAAGACGACTGCCACACTAAAGCTGCCAGTAGTGTCCACTATAGACCGGACTTGGATACTACATCGACTGTACATCGATCGGATCAATTGTACAAATTATCACCAACGAGAGTTACAAAACAATAAAAACTCATATTATCTCAAATATCATCTTATCAAGGTGCAAATAGACAGGCGTCCGAGGTGCGTCCGAAGGCTTACCTAAATACAGAATAGCATACAGCTAGAAGTTAGTTGCAATGACACACATAAATTGCAGTAAGTTATTCAAAACAATCATAATTATGTATGAAGTTTATAAAAGTATGTTACAAAGAGAGATAACACACGATTTCAGTTCAGGCATTGATGAAAACGAAACACTATTTACCTGAAAGTCTATGAGGCCATTAAGAATGATTAAATACAATAGAAGTGCACAAAAAAAAGTTAGATTGGACCTGGGTCCGTATTATGATATGGTGTCAAAAGCGAACATTGGATGCAGGTGAGGGGATACAACGTAAGAGCGAGAGGTGCTAGTTTGGCATTCAGTATTTACCCAGAACGTTCCCGTGATAGAGTGAGATGGAACTATACCGCAGGCTTATTACGTATGGCATGTAACTTGGCAAGGTTTTGGCGTAGTGGAGGAAAAATCGCGTATAGTGCGTGAACTGACCAACCACCATATAGAGCGAACGGAACGTGGTCAGTGGATCTTTATGTGAACTAACCAAACAATCGCGCGCTCGGAACGGTGCTAAACGTTCCCCGCGTCCCGCTTGGTGACCAAAAGAGACCTAAAAATCAAGTGCAAGTCGGACTCGCACACGAAGGGTTCCGTACCATTATCGCAAAAAACGGCAAAAAAATCACGTTTGTTGTGGAGCCTCACTTAAATATTTATTTTATTCTACTTTTAGTATTTTTTGTTATAGTGGCAACAGAAATACATCATCTGTGGAAATCTCAACTGTCTAGCTATCACGGTTCATGAGATACAGCCTGGTGACAGACAGACAGAGCGCGGAGTCTTAGAATAGGGTCCCGTTTTTACCCTTTGGGTACGGAACCCTAGTCCCAAGTAACCCCAAGTCGTTTGACTTGTGCGCATATAAAGAATCTTGCCAAGTTACTTGCCGACAACTATATCTTGCAAGAGCAAAACTATAGCAATTTTTGCGGAATAATTTCTCAATAAAGAAGCTTTCGAGTATTCGTCTTCATATCGTATTAGTCTTTAGAGTTTCTGGCTGTTTTTTTTTTAGAAATAAGTGCAATTGACCAACAGCGAGCGATCAGCAAACGATTGTGTAGCATACCTATACTGTAAGTAATTCCGACTTTTATGAGATAAAGCGTTTGATCGCGCGATGATTGCTGTTTCTTACGTAATAAGCGTGCCGGACGAATAGCATCATCCCTTGTTCTCACCAGAGCAGTGATGGATCCAATATTACATAATACGGACCAGTTTAAGCGCAAATAAAAACGTTACTTACCTCTAGAATGCGTGTTGAGGCTCTCTGAGGACTTAGATTCCTTGTTATCGCCCATGGAACCTAAACAAAAGCTGATGTATGATGGCTGCATGATAACACATAAGAGGGCATTGGCTGCGGAAAATACGTCATGACGTCGAAATATTCGGAGAGAATCTTTTGTGATCAGGTAGAGCAAAGGCGAAGCGAATGCGAATCTCAAATTAAGTATTTTCTTAGAGTTTCATCTGCTTAGACTGAATTGCCTACCTTAACATAGTTAAGAACGGACTAGGCAAATAATGGCGATGATATTCGAGTTCTTTTTTTATTTTTTTCGTATATCAAGCGGGTAACATTTAGTATAACGTTCATTTGACCTAATTTTCATACTAACCAATTTTGTAAGATAACGCACCGTTCTTGAGAAATACAAATTACTGTAACCTAACCTCAAACCACAAAAGTGGCTTCTGCATCGTCTCCGGCGCTGCGGGAAGTGCAACCCCTTCGACCTTACGTAACAAACGACAGGCTCCTATGCGAGCCGTAGCGGCTGAGGCTGGGCGCCGGAGGCAACCAGCAAGCCGGAGTTGCGAAGGTCAGCTCTCCCTTCGCGCCTTTGGTTTTTATATACACTTTACCTCTAGGGGTAGAAGCCAAAAGACTACGTGAAGTCGACAGCCTGATTGCGTAATGAATTCGACAAGGCAAAGGGCAAAGATTACTAAAAATCGACCAATCACATAGACGGAAGTCCACATCGCGTCTTTCATCTCGCTTGTGATTGATTGCTTTTTGCCTTGCCAAATTCACTACGCAATAAGGCTGCGGGTTGCCCCGATTCGGTTTTGGAACAGATTCGACGAGAGAAAAATAAAAATATTCGTCCTATAACAAGCAATATTTATGTGGAGCTTGTTCTTGCTAGCACGAAAATAGCAGGCGTTTAAAATCTAATCAGTTTTTTTCAAAAATACAAAACAAAGTAGACGTGTCTAAATTATATTGAGGTTATTTATAGATTTTGAATATTATACTAAATGAATATTATTTTAAATATGCAATTTAAAAAATGTTCCATTTATAATTAGGTAAAATGAAATTATATCAATAATTCATTATATCGTTTGATCGTTATATTAAAAAAGTATATTAAATGAAATTAGGTCATATGATCATTAGATCTTTTGTTATTATTTCAAACATTACACACCCATATCAAGCGGAGTATGAGTAAAAGAGGCGACGCTTTACAATTGTGAACTTTTTATCAAACACTATGTGCCTTATTTACCGTAGCTAGGTACTGTACAACCATATTGAAAGATCGCCATAGTTCGATACGCTTTCGCTTCGCTGTCTTTACAACAAATACTTCATTTTACTCAATAAATTGTGTCAGAATACGCCCAATTTTGTGAGTAAACGATAGTCACGTATTTTTCGCAGCAAATGTGTAAAAGAGTGATTAATCAACAAAATGGAAACTACATTCGAAAGTATGAGTTAATGCCGATGAAGAATTGATTCGTTAGTCATACAAATTTTCTAACACCCATTGAAATTGAAACTCTGAAAAGCGGAAAATTTCGTTAGCAGTATCACTAATACACCGAAAAAGTGTGGCTTTAAAGAATCACATTGATTTGGCACAGTTTCCTATGTATAATTGTTTCGGATATGGTCGCAGTAGGCCTATGACCACATTGCAAGATAGATTTGTTTGTTTCGGATAAGGCTTATTTAGACAAATTAGTATAGGTTGTGAACTTTTGTTGTGTTTCTCAATTCAGACCGATTTGATTCGTAGCAACGACAAATCTTTGTATTTGTCAATAATCGTTGAATGATAGTAAATAAAATAGTATGAAATAATTGTCCGTCCTAGTTTTTTACGGAGCATCTGCGTAAGACTCCGTATGAAAACTCGTCGAACATTCCCGACATATAGACGTTGAGATGCAAACCGTGAAGTAAAAAACTATCAACATCAAGACTTCACTAATGAACACAAATCATTATTTTTTTAAATCGACCCCAGAAAGACAACAATAAGTTGAGTAAAGCTCCCTTGGGTTTCTTCAAAAAAAAAAAGCATCCGCACAAACCAGTAATTTAACCACTTTTCAATTCACTTTAATAGCTACTAAGAAGCCTATGGTAAGTACTAAAATAAATTTTGTCGCAGCATCGATCACCAACCAGGCTGCCTATATCTACGCCCCTGTGAATGTATACTCACGAGAGAAAGCCGACAAGTCCTTCAAGTTAACATCAGAAAGGTAGGCTTGTACGTCGTCGTCCAGTGCGTCAGTAGTGTACTGCCCACCCTCCACGCGCAGTAGCGCGATAGCCATGTGCACGTCTAGCGCTTTGCTGTAACACACACAGGTACAATATAATTCGGTCCCATTTCCTGAGTAAATGTTGGATTTGGGTAGAAAATTAATCAAAAGAATCGTTATAGAATAGGACTAACAGTAAATTAATACAAAATATTTTACTTAAAATCTGAAATAATAAATGATGCAAAATTTTGGTCAGTGGGTCGGAGTTTTAGGAGTTGAAGTATACGCTTAGGGCCACTATGAGCAGCAAAGAAAACCAAAAAAGAAATTTTCGGGCAAAATTTTTTTTTGGACTTAGTCTTTCTGTTAATTATAACAGAAAGAATTATATCCTGAACTTATTCCAGAACTTTATTAGTATAGTAGTTTAGTATAGTATTCATGTTGGGATTGGGATGCTGCTAGCATGGAGGCATCACAGAGGGTGGCTAAATTTTGGTTAGTTTTTGCCTTGAAAACTTTTTCATAAAAATTGACTAAGTCCAAAAATCCTCGCGCCATAGTGCCCCTAAGGCTACACTCCAACCAAAATTTACTCTCTCCCTAAAAAACCAAAACAAAAAAAAACAGAAAAAAAAACCTAAATATAAATTGCAAAATAACAGTTTACCATAATATAATACTATCTATCCCTACGGAAAACACAGCAGTGATTTTGTTTTTCTTAATACTACATGAAACAAAACTAGGCTAGCTGGTGGCTTACTCCACCACTGGGACAGCCTTTTCAAGCCATATCTAACAAGTTAGAAGGCTATCTGACCATTTCAGTGTTATCGGATCCGATTGATAGATTCGCCAAATTAAAATTAGATAGCTTAATTTTCATTATTTTAAATGGTTGGCAACATATAATTGGCGATATGATAATATAGGTACTATAACTATATATGTGCCTACCCCTTCGAAAAAAAACAGGCGTGATAATATGTTTTTGAAGTAACCATATACTTACTGCATGACTTCAACGTAGTCGACGATTTCGTTTCTTTCGCTCGTTTGCCAATTTTCTTTGAATCCCATCAGCAGAATATTTGGTTTTAGTTTGCCGATACCACTAGCCTGCAATGACAAAATCTTTTTTTAGAAAAATACTACCAACTTCCAAATAAGAAAACTACAAAGTGAAAAATAACTTTATTTTTGGAAGTCTGTGTCTTTGGTAGGTATCTATTTTATGCGGTATGGACACCGACTTCCAATTTTTTTTTTTAATTTTTGTTTTACCTACCTAATAGGCAAGTAGTTTAGTAAGGTACCTATAATGCCAGAATAGATTACCCGAATATCATGAAACTGAACATAACCGGTGAAATGATAGTGTACCAAGGTGAACTGAACACATCTGCGTACCCTTTTAGAGCATACTGGCGTGATGTTATGTTAAGAAATGGTATAAACAATAAACAGACATGCGATTGCAGCAATACCGAGAGATTTGCCGTTATTAATTAAAGAGTTCTGTTGTATATCTCCGAAATTCTTCATCAGATGTTCACCAAATAAAAATGGGACTAATTTCGGAACATACTCTTTCAAACAAAAAAAGAATTTTCAACATCAGTTCACAATTGACGGAGATATCAGTAAACATACACAAAAAGAAACCTACTTGATGTCGAACATAGAACCTCCTCCTTTTTGGTAAGTCGGTTTAAAATACTCATAGGAGAATGGAATAGCATGGTGTGAAGGCCATTCAAATAAACATATGTCATTCACTCAATCATTCCTAAACGTCAGAGCAAACGTCAAAAAGAATGTCAAACGAAACGTCAAATAAACGTCACCGAACGAAAATAAAATCGATTCTAGAAACGTCACTTGCGAGCACTTGTCTAATGTCTCGTGAGTTAGGTTATTTATATGGCGTTGTTACCATTTCTTAGTCGTAATTTTGTGAGTATATCGTTCCCCGTCTTGACTGCTTCGTTTATTTATCTTGATTGGAACCATACTAGAAATTGGAAGTTACAACAGAAGAAACTACTCAGTGCTATAGCGTCAAACTAACTGTCACTATCAAAGTGTTGTGTAATCTACCTGTAAGTAATACTTTTGTGTTTATCTTAACTTTTGTATTCAACCTTTTTATAGTTTGACAACGTTTCAAGGTACCATTGTTTAGATCTCCGTAGGAAACGACAATTGAGCCAATAAATTGATACTGGTTAAGAAAAATGTTAGTGGCTACGGCAGTGACGGAATTAGTCCTTCAATTTATTATGGTTTTGGCGGTAAATTCAAATTCGATTTCTATTGGTCTGTAGGGATTTGATTAATAATGTGATTTCATCATCATTTTAATTTGTAGCCATGAAGCCAATTAATGGCAAAAATTTATTTTTATAGCAGGATACTAATACAAATTTATTTTTGTCCGTATGATAACACAACATCCAAATTTGACTACTTCAAAAAATTCTACTTTTAAATATAATTTCGTATTTCTTTCCAGAACTAAAATGGCAGTTTTTGGCATGACCCCCCGTTACGCTTGGTTCGCGGTCCCTATCGCGGGCTTCTTCATAGGCAAGTACTTGGACGACCAAGAAACCCTGAGGATGACCGCCTTCAGGGACAAATCGGCTCTCTACGGAGGAGTCCAAAGAGACCAGCCATCCTGGCCTTGAAATTGTTTGGATGGTAGTGGTCTTATTCAATGTAAATTATGTAGTGTTGTAATAAAAAGTTCTTAAATTATGGGTTTTGCGTTTAAATATACCTACGTTTTGTAGTAAAACATAAACTAACCTACTTAATTTTTACACATTTTGTAGGAATCATCGCACACTACAAATTAACAGCAACACACTTATTTGTATTAAAATGTAATTTGAAAATGAATTTTACCGATGACACAAATTTTATATAATAATATAACATGAAGCTTTCTGGCTGTATCAAGGGTCGTCCTTTATCCTCCTCACAATTTCGGCCGAAAGATGTCTCCAAGCATTACCAAATAGACCTGCCCTGTGAGTCTGGCATACAGCAGGCGCCCGCCACCCTCAGCAGGTAATCGGTTTACCTAGAGGAATACCTTCCAAGCCAACGCAGCGCCTTCCGGTACGCGGTCGCCACTCCAGAACTTTTCGGTCCCATCGACAATCTGTTCTGTGAGCAATGTGCCCTGTCCACTGCCACTCAAGTTTCGCAATTCGTTGGACGGCACCATACATTGACGTCACATCAGCAGGTGTGCTACACTAAAATGATTAATATCAGTACCTGTACTAAAGCATTGGCTCCGTCCTTGAAGCCCACATCATCTACAATAGAGTAGAAAGCCTTTATCTTCCGCCTGGTGAACCACTGGTAGGCGCGGCTTGCTAGCGCCTCGCGACCGCGGTGACTTACTTGGCCCTGCGGATTGAATACTGTTTGTTTTATGGAACATTATACAACACCACCTGTGAGTCTCGACATGGCCTAAACACTAATATCAACATTCATTTTGAATATACGACGCAGGAAAATATACAACTATCTGGTCGGCAAAAGTAAATAGAACTCTATGCCAGATCAGTTTTTCAATAATGATCATTACAATATTGCAGCTTCTATACAACTAAAGAATCTTATCTTATTCAAATATTTCTAGCAAAGTGAACCCTTATATCCTCAATTGAAGCACTTACCTGCATAATATGGCCACAGAGCATGAGTGAGTGTCCCTTGGTGAGTAGATACGAGAAGTCCGTCAGTATCGGACGCTCGCCCGGGAAGCCTGTCAGCACCAGAATCTGAGGCCTATAGAAACACAATATCAATTACGAGATACCTATTATTACAATCATCAGCTGGATTGCAGAGATATTATTGCAAAGTAAGGGCAGAAAATGCAAGAGTCCTAAATGCCCAGGAATCATGGTAGAGTTATTGTACCTGTAATTCTTGACGTGTTCGGTGACGGTGTTGAGATGGTAGACGCCGGTGAGCGCTACCTTGTACGTCTGCGCCTGAGTCGTTGATCCCCAATTCACGTCTGTTAATGGAAACCCAAAGTTATCGAATTGTTACAAGATCAGGAACGCCATCTAGTGGCGAGAGGAAGAATTAGTAGTAGCTCCATCTAGTATCGAATAGCGGAAGTAATCTTCTCGAAAGCTCGCGTTGAATGGAATTTTCCAGAATGTTCGTCGCTTCGGAAACAATGGGTTTGAAAGTCAATTGTTCTGGAAGATTCTCGAAGTATCTAGAACAGTATGGAACGTTCTAGAAGCATCTTCCGTGCTATATAAAGAGCGATCTGGTGCGTCGTGGGTCAGTTTCGATTGCGATCAAAAGGAAAATAGTGCGATATAATAATGTTGTTTGAGAAGTGTTTCAGTAATACATAGTGAACTCGTAACACCTCTTATTGCCATATTCCAAAACCATAGCCGTTTATTCTAATAAGCCTAGGAATCAAAATTTTTGAACATCGATAGTTACAAAATACATTCCTCTCGCCCGTCACCACTTCCTGGGCATCTATAGTTGGGGAGAAGAAGTGACGGTATAAATTTCCCAGTAAGATCCATATTTTCAGAGTAAAACTGTAACTGCTGAAGAACTCACCAGGCTTCCTATAAGACACGAGTAGATACAGCGTCAGTAGGAAGCTGAAGGTGACGAGCGCCTGTATCCACGAGATCACGAACATTATCGCCACGCACAGCATCGAGCCCACCAGGGATAGCCACATGTTGTAGAACTGCAACAAAAATAACATAGGTAATCATCATCGGCCAAGCTTTTTAACCCTCGCCGGAAAAAGAGGGGTGTTATAAGTTTCACGTGTGTTGCTGTGTGTCTGTCTGTGGCATCATAGCGCCTAAACGGATGCACCGATTTTAATTTAGTTTTTTTTTTGTGTGAATGGTGATTTTTTCCGAGAGTGTTCTTAGCTATGGTTGAATAAAATCGGTTTTTGAATCGGGGTGTTTTCGCAAGATAAAAGTGTCGGAATTTTACTTGTTCCCAACAATGTTGAGTAGTTGAGTATATGGGTTCCACTCATACCGTATGCAGCAATATAACAGTATTGGGCCGTCTACCTATGTGAACTTTATAACTCAGTTTGCTGGGTAACACGATAGCCGATAAGACTGGTTGTATCTTTGACTTATAGTAGACCTCAACTCTCTTAATTTGAGTGTTGTATCTAAGATACCTTATTAGGCGCTGTCTTAATACAACGCCAACTGTCTCGTTCATTTATATGGCGAAATCGAAAAGCGGCCTCTGTCGAGACGACGCCTTCGTTTTAGTCATATGGTCGCGTTGTTTGAGGACGGTGCCTTAGGGCGGTTCGCAGTGCATCCGATCCGAATCCGAGAAATGACTGTCCAAAGTAGCCGTAGTACTTCTTGTACGAACTGTATCCGAATACCGTCCGTCTAAAATCAGTACATTTCCAATTCGGATGGAACTCGGAATTGGATAAAGATCAGATGCAGTGCGTAAACACCCGTAGAGCCGCTTCACACGACGCGTTACTTCGACGTAGCGCTGTCGCTGTGTCGTTTTAATATATGTACAATGACGCTGCGCACTAATGGGGCCTCAATAAAACGACGCAGCGAAGCGTCTGAGCCCGTGTGGAGCGGCACCACACGGGCTCAGTGCGGGTTGGAAGATGTCACATCTCTTCAAATATTTGTTGTAGAACATGCCAATTGCCTCACGACGATATTTAAACAATAAAACTTTTTGGCCACCCAGAAGTTGACTTGCCGATGTGCGAGGTGCGGCGCGGTGCTGTTTTTGTATGAGATTTACTACTGCGCGGACATTATAGCCAATTTCAGGGCGGCCAAGAAGTTTGGCTAGTATTGTACTTACCCTAAAAGTAGGTCTCCATCCCACAGGCTTAGCTAAACTCGCGTGGAACGTAGAGAAGTTGATCAGCGCGTACGCAGCCAAGAAGAAGTTGGAGATTAGTGGAGCGATCGTGTTCAGACCACCTGCGAACAAACATCGTGTAATATAATGTACTTACTCAATTGTCTGATATAATGTTGGTATAGTATCCTGTATAATATTCACAGCGGATCTTTGTCTCTAAAGTTGGCTCTGTCAACCCTTGCGCAAGGTACAGTTGTCGTCGAATATACTGCATAGAGTAAGCGAGATAGGATGATGCGACAAACGTAAGCGAGTGAAAGAGACAGTTATACAATGCTATCTTCACTTTCAATATTGACGCAAAAATAGCTACTGTGCAGGGTCTTGCAGCCAATTCGGAGACACAAAGATCCGTTGTGAATATTATATCGTATCACGACGAACTAAATTCGTCAATCTGGAAATCTCTTAATGGATTGCAGAGCAAGGTTAGTCGATGTGAAATCAATCAAAACAACAAAAGTCAAATGGAGTATCATCGACTCCTTCCAAGCACAGCCTCAATGTGTGATGCCCCCTACCTTCTTTTCTGTCCATCATCCTCCAGCAAAATTATTATTTTCTATAAGCTCGCGCTTGACCACTATCTCACCTGATGGTAAGCGATGATGTGGTCGATGGTGAAACACGCTTGCCTAGAAATAACCTATTCACCCCCAGATAGTAGCTATCGGGAAACAGACTCCGGCAGGGAATTCCACTCCTTAGCTGTACGCATAATATGTGCGTATGGGAGGGATGTCTACCATGTATCGATGACGCATCGCCGTACGCCTGGTAGTCCGATGATTAAACGGGTTAGGTGGAATTAGATCGTGCAATTCCATCGCACACATCACGAAAAAAAAAAACCAATAGAAAACCGACATGCTGGCAACTCGGCGACGATGTTCAAGACTCTGCTTTGACTTGTCGAGCCTCCAACCAACCTCCAACATCTTACAACATTTCTGTAAGAGGCGAATGACCTCTATTTCCATTTCAATAGCTACATCATTGGTCGGCTATTTGAGTAGCACTCAATCCACACGAAAAGTTAAGAGCGTTTTCGAAAGCCCTTTCACAAATCATAACTAATAACTTTGTAAAAGCACAGATAATATAATACTAGCATAAAATGCCTCATCCCATACAAAGAAACCGTGACGTAACTTGCGTTTTTCGTCTGACAAAACTGATTATTTTTCTAAGAACATCGGTCGCATTCAGTTACGTTCCACGGATATAGATGGTGTTAGTAGCGACTTGCAAGTAAGTTTTTTTTAACACAGCGACAATTTGCTTTTATAGAATTTTTTTTGCACGTTTTTACAGTTTCATTGTACCTAAATGTGTGTGTGATGCCTCTGAAATTTAAAGCCACTCCAACTATTGGAATCAATTTTAAATGATCTACGCAAATAATCATTTAAATGTGAATTAAGAGCCCGATATGCTTTAATTTTGGGCTTAGGAGAGATAATTAAACAAGAAAATACATGATCGTGATCGTCTTTAGAAAATACTAATATTTCACAAAACTCAATAACAAATCGAAGCTTATCACGCCATCTCGTGCAATTTATTTGAACTAAACTTTCTCTTCTTCGCGTTGGGTGCCCGTGGTATAAGAGACTTACCGATAAGTATAAAAGCGACTGCAATAACGAAGGTGAGTACGTATCCCCTGACAGGCTCGTTGTTGGGCCCGTAGCCCTTCGCGAAGAAGATCAGGTACGGGTACAACTTGTCTTGACACAGCGCCTGTAAATAGTATATTAATTTAACATCACGCCGGTACTCATTGATGGAATACAGAGAGCTGTAATCTGAACATTAAAAAATAAAATAAAAGTTTATTTCAGTCTTTCTGCCTATAGGATAGGTACACTTCAAAACATAGAACGAAATAATTATACAAATAATTTATTCATTTAAAATCTTTTTTTATAAACAAACTTTTTTCGTATTCTTCTCAGCAAACCCTTTCATTTAATACCCATGTCATGACAGTGCACTAAAAGTAACTAGTACGCCATCTTGAGCCGTCCGCCATATTGGATTTAGAATTACGTCACTTACCTAACCATGCATTGTTATCCAAACTAAACGTGTATGCAAAATTTAATCGGTGGACGATAACTGCTTTAAATTTCAGTTGCAAGATTTGACCCGAACACACTTACATACATACATACATTGCAAGTTAATTAAAAGCTTGTAAAAATAATACAAATAAACATCATAACACACACACGACACGGTGATACAACGAAACAGTGATTGTCCAGTTGTTCAATGTTAACCTTTGAACATCGAATCAGCACTTGGCCCGGCGACGACTACACGAGCGGCCTAGTTAAAATAATGACTGAGTTGCATCTTACACGCATGAAACACATACAACTTTGTATAATAGTGTGTATTAAGTTAAATTAGTATATAAGCTGTACATCTTGTAAAATAAACCAGATTTGAATTTTATATTCTTGTCTCATTACCCCTCACTGTGGCCAAGACACCTTTAGCCATCTCTGATCAGTCTCGTGAGTCTGCGAGCTGGCAGTGAGTTTATCCTTCCCGAACCTGGACATCCTGTCTACTATCCGTCTGTAACCTTAGGTCGCATGGTGCAGACATCCTGAACTTATTTATATATTTATATATCACTACTAGGTATATGGTAGGTTAGGGCTGTAGGGCTTATAGGGATTATAGTCGTAGGGACTGTTAGGCTTATAGGTTCAGTAGGCGCGTGACGTATCATATCCCTACATGTACTAACGCACCCTCAACAGTATTGCGACCTCACGTGACATCTGTTTGGAGTGGTTAGACACCAGTGTTTGGATATCTGCTCAGTCGAGTAAATCCCTTTAGCGTGTTCTCTAATAAAGATGTGCAACTCGAGTTGCGGCTGACTCGAGTTGACTCGAGTGGTATTCTTCCGAACACGAGTTGCTATTAAAAAAATCTAAAATAAAAAACAACCAAATACACGCATGTCAAACATTTAAACTATTATTTCTTAAATGTTTTTTTACAACAATATCAATATTTTTAAAGTTTGAACCAAAAAAAGGTAAAACCAACAGCATCACAAAAGCCAGGAATTTGGAACTATTATGATAACAAATTAAAGAATGCCACAAAAGTAACCATTTTGCGATATAAGGTTGTATTTTTTAAATTAGTCGGATTATAACCGTTTGACGTGAAAAAGTTGTCCCCAACGAATAGGGTATGAGTTTACTAATGTTTTTTTTTAACTTGGCCTGTTTTGTTCCACTCCTGGGCTAAGGCCTCCCCCACTCCTTCCATTTCCCTCGGAGTTGTGCCTCATCTCTTCAATTCACGAGGAAATTGCCAATTTGTCAAATACATATGTAAAAAAGTGGTTTTTAACAAATAAATAATTTATTCTAACTTAGCTTCGTTCTGCTAACTCAAGTTCAATTCGAGTTATGTGCATTTCAACTCGGGTTAACTCGAGTCGTGTTTATCCCAAGTTGGCACATCAATATTCTCTAAGGACCATCAGTGTGCTCTAACATTGGACGTAAATATTCATCATGTTCGTTATTCAAATAAAAAACTGAGAGATTTAAGTGACTGTTCAGTTTAGTGGCCACTTCGTATGAGCTGACATAAACAGGGATATTATTACTAATCGGAAGAGAAAAATAATTTCTTAAAGGAATAAACTCAATTACGGTTAACAATCGCACAAGCGACTACTAGATAAGCAAGGTAACATTCAAATGCGTTAAAGAAGAATTTCACATTATTTAATTTCACCAAAAATATTGCCAACTTTCATCGCCAAGTTATTGAAGTATTTCACATAGAGTGGAAATACAAACCTGAAACACTTTAGGCGCGGACACGAGCGACGCAAGCGCAGACGACAGCGTGGCCGCGAAGCAGCCGCCGTAGATCAGCGGACCGAACCCGGATACTAGGCGGATCACCTATGGATAAAATACATACATTAATACCGCGACTTGTTGCTTCAATCAATCAATAATTAAGCCTTTTTGGAAACTAGGTATGAGCCACAGAGAAGGAGGAGGCGAAACGCGTGAGGGAGACGCAACGGAGACGCCCTCACGCCCCAAGCCACCACAGGAGACGCCCTGGGCGTCGGGAGTGGCAAGCCGATTCCCAGCCACCGTAGGGGCGGGCTTGCGGACGGCGAGTAATGGGTAGCTCGTCGTCCGATAAGGAGGCCCGAGTCGACAGCGCGTAGTGTTCCACGCGCGCCTCAAAGATATGTCAGCAAAACTGACGGGGGCCGCTGATGCCTGTCTGGGTCGCGGATAAATTTGAAAGAGAGTTACCGCGGCCCTGACACAAAGAACTGAAGGAATACAGGTGGATTTAGTCAGTAAAAGTCTGACACGCCCTGCTGCTTCACCCAGAGCGGGACAGGTTAATGGAAGATATCAACCAAAAAAAAATTGCAGAAGTTATCGCGTAGATCGGAAAAATTTAACAGCTTTATAGAGAGTGAGGAACCCAGGCCGTTTTATATCACAACTGTTCATTCGACGTTTCTAGGGGCTGAAAAAATACTGTGGCGCTATCTGCTGGTGTTAATGAAACAACAGTTCCAAACTGCGAATCAATTGGGACGACATGCCCACTATCTAATACCTTTAAACGAGCAATTCTTGTATGTATGTCACATTATCAGCCTATTAATCTTCCCACTACTGGGACTAGTAGTGTTCAAAGTTGCTATATAACAATAACTTGCTTAGTGCTATAAGCTTTATATTTTAAGCTTGTTATTTTATAAGCTTTATTATAACGAGCTTTTTTATAACGTTCAAGCGCGGGGCGGGCACGAATAAAGCAAGCGCGGTGACTTTTAACTCGCAGCTCCTACCCTAGCGTTGGACTCGTTGGACAGACAGCATGCTTAAAAATATAACATCGCGTTTATGAATATATTACGATAAAATGTAGCAGTAAGAAATAAACAATGAACTTTTTTTCATACTTGCCAGGCTTAGGACTGTCTATAATTATAGATTAAGTGTTATTATGAAATAAAGTGTGTTAGTATGTTAAGCAATTATAGGCGTATTTAAAAGTTCATGTTCCATATTGGTACATCACCATTAATTCTTTTAGACATTTTCGTCTAACACACAAAAACAAAACATTAAACAACAACACAAACTCTCAATCAATCGTCCTTCACAATTTTACTTAGTCAATATTACGTTATGTGTCCTATCACTGCTTACACTAAAAAGCACAAAGCAAAATAGCATAGGTATATTACGTGAGCCGCGCGGGATCGCAAATTACGCGTGCGACCGATAACAATCACTAGCATGCAACGACTTGCACGCGGCCGCCGCCGCGCCGCGATTTCGCGCCCGCCCGAAGCCCGCTTCGTGCTTTATTTACGTTTTTGCGTTGCGCGCGATACTTCGTTATAACGAATTGAGAAAAAAGCTTATAGCGCCAAGTGAGTGCCACGATAGCGTTAGCTTTATGTTATGTATAATAAGCACGCTGCTTTAAGTTGCTTTTCGTTATATTAACCACCACTAACTGGGACACAGGCCTCCTCTCTGTGAGAGGGGATATATGTTCCTATATCTAAAAATATAATCTGAATCTCGGAAACGGCTCCAACGATTTTTATGAAATTTAGCATGCAGGTGCTTTCGGGGCGATAAATCAATCTAGCAAGGTTTCATTCGTTTTTTAAATTTCGTAAACGTTGATTTCCCTATTTTTACCCGAGCCGAGCTCGGTCGCCCAAGTACTTTAGATAATTCAACAATGATGTTGCATCATTCTTGCTATAGCGGAAACAAATTTGACACAAAGCACTTATTTCATTATATATACAAAACACAGATGTCGCTACGGTACAACGCTGGGCCCAATACCGGCAGCCTAATTGTGTAAGTAAATTCGGCAAAGGAAACAATCTGTTTCTTTCCCAAAAACACACACATACACAAAAAAGTTGAATCTTTAGTCAACTTTTTTGTGTATGTGTGTGTTGTCTAAAGATTCAACTTTTTTGTGTATGTGTGTGTTTTTGGGAAAGAAACAGATTGTTTCCTTTGCCGAATTTACTTACACAATTAGGCTGCGGGCCAACCGTTTATCAAATACCTCATTGAAGGGACTTTTCAAATACTGTCTTTGTAGCCGACAGTCACTATACATACTTCAGAAAAATATTATAAAGGAGAAAGTTTGTGAGTGTGTGTGTTTGTTACTTCTTCACGATCAAACGAATGGACGGATGTGGATGAAATTTGCCACAGAGATAGATTATAGTCTGGATAGCACATAGTGAAAATGTTTCCAAGGGATAATTTTCGACATTCACGCGAGCGAAGCCACAGGCAAAACATAGTTTACACAAACTACATCAGTCGCTTTGGCTCTATAACAAACTCACATCGTTACTGTTCTGAAGTCCATAGTCACAGGTCCTGTTCACAGCGCAGGCTGCCATACTCCACGAGCTGATGTCTGCCACGTCTCCTGATGCATCTCGTAGTACTGTCCATCCAGCCAGGAGGGCTATTAGTAGGTAGGATATCGTTGTCAATAAGATGGCTAGGAGAGTTCCTTTGGGGATGGATTTTTGTGGGTCCTGTAAAGGAAAATTGACTTTATAGATACAAGTTTTAGTTTGATTAGGGCATGTAGACGTATTTATCAAGAGCAGTAACGGAGGTGAGACATAAAAAGGTCGGCCGAATCCACCACATAGATACCGAAAAAACATTATCAGCAGCTCCATTAGTGTAATTTCTGTTTCTTTTGTTAATAGCGGATACCCAGACTGTTTTTTTTTTATAATGATTCGCTGAGAGTATACAAATAGACAGGATTGGACAGTGTACGGGACGGACGTGATCGTCCAAGACCGACAGGCAATCAGGAGGTTGTAAGGCTCCTGCTTGAACGCGTTGACGCCCCTTGCACCTATTGTTCAGTTGTCATCTGGTAACTATGGACCTTGGAGACACTTGAAGGCTGCCAAGTATGTTGAGGTGAAAACGTGATGTCCAGGTTAAATAAAAAACTATTTGTTCATGGCCAGAAGCGACGTTCCTTCATGGTCCTCGATACGCAATGATGCGTGGAAATACTTTAAGTGAAATAATGGCTACGATATGTTCATGGGCCTGCGCACTATTAAACAGGCAAACTCGACCGCGACGAGGACCACAACATCCCGACCGCAAAAACTTTTTATTTCCAAAATAAATATCTTATGACTCGTAGCTTCAAACTGACAGGAACTACCCTTCCCCTGGACCGATTCTGGTAAAACTTGCACCTTTGGATAGGTCTCCTCCGGTCTTTGATCCAGGTCCCTAGCCCCTACCATCAGGGAGTTCTCGTAAGGAGAACATCAAAGAAAGGGAATTCCCGCCAGTTTAAAGCTTTACAATCGAGTTTCTCCTAAAACTAGACATCTTAGCTCTAGGGTACCAGCGAGGGACTTGGAGCCCTCCCACTGGGCCGTCGACACACATAAGTGTCACGGTTATATTCAAAACCTTCAGGCGTACAGCCGCGCAAAGGTGCGAGAAGTTAGCTTATGCCCTGATCCTGGCACATAAACTCGATTCGTACTCGACTGCTGGGTGGATTTTCAAGTAACATTCACCCCCGGGTAGCCCTCGTGATGGGCTATCCCACGGTAGAAGTCCGGTGGCTACATGTCCAACCCCCGATTAGTTATCCTTTGTTACAAGTTTGTTTACATAGCAAATCCATGTAACCTCGCACCATGTCAGGTCGTTTAACTCCTCAACCACCAGAGCTAAGCTCCTTCCGGAAGTGTGGTTGGGTAGCTGGAAAACTAGGCTGTCTAGTGGCGGTACCCTGATGGGTGTACCACCAGCCTTTCTGCAGCTTAAGGTGCCGGGAAGCGGCCGAATACGAAATCTTACGTCGTCTCACAGCTTTAATGTGTCTGTGTGCGTTATATACACCTATATACTAGCTCTGTGTCATGACTGAGTCTAGGCGCCTGCCTGAGGGTCCACGAAGGTAATGCTTCAGACAGCATATCTATAGCTGACCAGGCACCAAGTGTCTCTGGACGTAGTGACCCATCGGCAGACGCATAGAAACGTCCATGCCGGCATACACAGACACATTATCTCAAGCAAGTGATGTCTATGTACTAGAATTACATAGGTGCTATCTATTTATAGGGCCTAGACAACATTCTAGGTCACCTAGAAGCGCTAAATGGCTTGTATCGAATTTTCTAAACACTTACTTGAGTAAAATGTATGTATATTTGCCTTTTTAGAGTGAAAATGCATTAAGACTGGCCATGTACTGCTATTATGTATAATTTCTCAGTCATGGCATCCAGCCATCTTATCTAGAACACCTAGATGGTGTTTCCTAACAAAACAATTATGTGTAAGGAAACAATCTGATTGGTTGGTGAATAGAATACCTATAGCACCACTTGGTACCCTGCTTAAAACGGGGGTCTAAAATAAGTAAACAAAATGAGGAGAGATAGTGGTCAAGCGCAAGCCTATTGACGATAAAAAAAAAAAAAAAAAAAAAAAATATTTCCTTAAACCTATACATTTATCACATAACTCATCATCATCATCTTCCTGCCCTTATCCCATGTTACTTGGGGTCGGCGCAACACGTTTTCTTCTTCCATACCATCCTGTCCCTCGTCACTCCATCACTGACGCCCTTTTCTTTCATATCACTCCTCACACAGTCCATCCATCTTTTCTTTGGCCGTCCCCTCCCTCTCCATCCATTCACATCTATATTCATAACTCTTTTAGTAACATGCGTTTCATCCCTCCTCATCACATGACCATACCAGGACAAACGGTTTCCTTTTAACTTTTCTGTTACTGGCGCCACTTTCAAACTACCTCTAATATACTCATTTCTCACTTTATCCATTCTCGTCACTCCGCACATCCATCTCAACATTCTCATTTCTGCTACATGCAATCTCTTTTCATCCATCTTTTTCACAGCCCAACATTCTGATCCATACAGTACGACAGGTCTAATCACGGACTTGTAAATTTTCCCCTTTAACTTGAGGGGCATCCGTGGGTCACAAGTTATTCCAGTGACCTGTCGCCATTTCATCCATCCCGAGTTGATCCTGTGCGTTACGTCTCGGTCTACCTCGCCATCCCCTTGGACAAGCGACCCTAGGTACCGGAAGTCGGAGCATATCGGTATGGGTGTTCCAGCAAGAGCTATAGGCACGGAACTGGAGAGACCGCCAAAATCGCAGAAAAGGTACTCAGTTTTAGTTCTGCTCAATTTCAAGCCAACACTCTCCAGTCTGTGCCACCACACCTCCAATCTGCTCTGAACCTCTAGGCCACTCTCGGCGACCAGCACAATGTCATCGGCAAACAGCATACACCAGGGTGCCTCTTCCTGTATGTCTGACGTCAGTGCGTCCATTATCATCAGGAAGAGGTAAGGACTAAGAGCCGACCCTTGGTGCAAGCCGACTGCACATTTATCATATAACTAAGGTACCTTATACATAATTCTAATACATAAGCGCTATATGCGCACTATAAACTATGTAAAAACCCCTAAAACATGAGTTTAAAGTTATCAAAATTCTACACCAATTGGTTTTAGTATAAATATCAAGCGCCGCCCTCTTACGGGTCATTGTGAACTAATCGGTCGTCGATGACGGTTGTATTTACGGAGTTAAATACTTGTTTCTTTTCGTAATAACACAATCAGTATGCATATTAATGCTTCTAATTTATTGTTATTAAACTATATAACCCTATTACATACTGATAGACACATAAAATATAATTTTAGTGTCTCAAAAACATGAACGAAAATTAGTTACGAGCTTTACTATAAAAGGTTTTTTCTCCTACCGACATCGCTTAGTATGCGATGGCGCTCTGGGGTGAGCAGACGTGTGTCTGTCAATACTATTTACATTTTACATACGACTACCTATCTAAATGGTGACGTATCGTCGCGAACAGACAGTATTAGAATTACTTTTAATTAAAATACTTAATTGAAATACAAATAGGTACGTATTTGGTGTTTGTAATTCAATTACCTCTTAAAAAAGTTTTTTGTGATTGGTATTTCAAATACATTTGAACATACATACATTTAGCGATCTTATTAATGGGTGCGTATTCACAAATTTTATTAGTATAATGTCACGACGGATGATCGACTGTATTTTGTCATTTGTATTTTAAATAAAAACAGGTAATTAAAATACTGTGTAAATCTAATGACACCTAATGTGTCACTTATTTTGTATGTCATAATTATGACAAAATATAGCGCACCTCCTATTTATGTAAACACCTATGTTTCACAAATAAATTGATTGTTTGTATTTTATATTTCAAATACACGACTTACAAGTATTATGTATTTTATACCTGTTAATTTTTATTTTATATAATATTACAAATATTATTAATATATTAATTATTTCGTATTTTAAATACATGCGAGATAGTATTTTTTCATTTGTATTTTAATTAAGGCAAAACATGTGTTTGCACAGCTCTACAAATAGGTTTCCGAAGAAACATACAGAAAATGTAATTTCAAGTGAGATTCAAAGCTTCCTTCCTTTTTAATAGCTGCTTATACCTATCCAATGAGACAATACAAAATGGGTAAACTTTACCTTCAAATCACCGGAAATATTAGCGCCAGCTAGAATCCCGGTGGCGGCGGGGAAGAATATCGCAAACACGGAGAAGAAGTTGTGTTCGACGCCCTCGAAGAGTCTGTAGTCTGGACCTAAGTTACTTTGTAGCACCGTCCCTGCAACATAACTGTATCATTACGTTGATATCGTAGTGGCCCAGTAGCTGAGACCTTGCCTCTCGTGCTTGAGGTCGTGGGTTCAAATCTGGGCAAGTACCAATGTAGCTTTTTCAAATTCATAATTGTACTTTATAAGTTTATCTTGGACATTCCAGCAACGGTGAAGGACAACATCGTGAGAAAATGAAGACTTTGTTAGTTAATGTAAGTCTGAAATAGCCAAGTCAGAGGCCTGTGGGGTTCCCAGAGGCGGCTTAATTAACTCTGACACCAGAGGTGGCCACATCCTCACACGAAAAGAAGAAAATTACGTTGACGGGTTTTACAATTCCTCCTTTCAGTGCTAGTCATGTATCCATCAAATTTCCTCTACGAAACGAAAATAGTACATTTCGTTTAGAGCATAAAAAGTCGATTGAAATCAACTCGATCAATTTGAAAGCTACATGCGAGTGTTAAAATAAAGCCTTTTTATGCGAGACACGAACGATTCTTTTTCCACAACCTGATGAGCTTACTTAATTAAATGCAAATAAGTTCCAACAAAAATTTATTAGAATCGTTCAGACTAAAAACCACAGACTATATACACACAATCAACGCGCACTTTTTCGAGAGGTAACAGGTTCAGTATCATTCTGCCAGTTACATAATGAGATCAAAACTCCATACAACAGTCATTTCGTAACTGTTATTATGTAATTTTTTGAATTTTTATTTTATAACTAGCTGACCCAGCAAACTTTGTTTTGCCATAAAAAGACCAAACATTTATCTACCCTACCTACCCGACCCTACACTACCCTACCCTACCCGACCCTACACTACCCTACCCTACCCTACACTACCCTACCCTACCCTACCCTACACTACCCTACCCGACCCTACACTACCCTACCCTACCCTACCCTACCCTACCCTACACTACCCTACCCTACTCTACCCTACCCTACACTACCCTACCCTACCCGACCCTACACTACCCTACGCTACCCTACACTACCCTACCCTACACTACCCGACCCTACACTACCCTACACTACCCTACACTACCCTACCCTACACTACCCTACCCTACACTACACTACCCTACACTACCCTACACTACCCTACCCTACCCTACCCTACCCTACCCTATGTCCTTCTCCTGGTTCTAAGCTACCTCCCTGCCAATTTTCAGCTAAATCGATTCAGCCGTTCTTGAGTTATAAGTGAAGTAACTAACACGACTTTCTTTTATATATGTATATAGATGTTGTGTCTGAACATTTGTTCATATTTCGAAACGAATTGCTTAGGCAATGTGTTAGAATAATAGACAAGGTAGTGCAAAACTTACAATTATACCCGACGAATCCTTGCGCCAACTCCACATCGCTCTTCGGGCCTATGATTGAGCCGATACAGAAGTCTGCTATGGCCGCCAACAGGATCACCAACAGGACTATCTGGGCTTTCGCCTCCCATTCCATTCCAACCATTACTATGCCGGTGAGAAGGACTATTGTTATGCAGCCGTAGATTGCTTGGTCCTGCAAACAGAGAATTTATATGTGAATTAATAGGCTAGTTGACAAGTTCGCCAGTTAGATAACCTAACAATATTGGACACGTCTTTTTCTTTTGCCACGTGAACAAAAAATAATATTAAGACGATAAAGTGCGTAGAAATATCGTGTGACGTCACGGTGTGCCACACGTTATAATGATAAAGTGACGTCTCAAGCCCCCACTCCTTGACTTTGATGCGCTTTATCTTATTTGATAAAGCAAAAAATGGGGGTTCAATATTATTTGATAATCTCTTTGGACGCGTATTTTTAATTTTATATTTCTTATTTTTTTTACGGAGAAACTATAATTAGAATTATTAAACATTACTTTTTTAGAATTCATTAATTTCTGAATTGAATGTTACTTAAAGTAAAAAAATAGATTTACGTTGGGCCCTTAAGACCAAATACGCATAACCCACAAAATAAACGGTAAAATTCCTGCAAGATAATTTACAAGAATGCATCAGGAGATGGTAAAATACGACCCGCCCTCCGCCGGCGGAGGGCGGGTCTCGATTTCGGGTTGGGGGGAGTGAGGTGTTAGACGCCCCGTCTAAGAGGGGCGCGAGTGGAACGTACGCACCGCCACCTCGGGTCCTGTTGTGTGGGAGTCCACGTCCCTAGATCCACTTAGGGGGGCTGGAAGAGGGCATTGTCCGCCCTCAGCCGACGCCTTTTGCAGCCTGCTCCGGCACGCCTGGATAGGCACTGACATTCGTAAGTAACACAAAATCATACGCACCCATCCCTTATCCACCATATACGCAGACTCCGGTATCAGTGTGATGAGCGATTCTCCGAAGCCGACCACATACATAGAACACGCTACAGCGTTGGCCATCGAGAATATGAGCCCGATAGATCCGCCGAACTCAGGACCCAACGAACGGGATATCATGTAGTATGTACCTCCTAGAAACACAAAGCAGGACAACTCTTTATAAACTTTCTTTTAACTTGGCTAGTTAATTAGTGTACAGTAAAACTATCTTCTTAATGCCCCTCGGCAATCATCGCATTTCCGAATACAAACGAATGCTAATTTCCATGTCCATCAATTATTAGATTAATTGTGTATAATAAAATGAATCAGAATTAAGTACTTTATTGTTGTTTTGTTTTGATTTCCGTGTGAAATATATAGAGCTGTAAAAATAGCAGGTTTTCTACCATTTTTAAAATAAATTGATTTATGTTTTATTTATTTATTGTTGTTGCACAAATCGGGCAATACAATACAAAGTACTAGGTAAACATATAACACAAAAAAAAAACATGAAACTGCATGCCCTGAAATAGTGAACAAAGCATGCAAAGTTGATTGAGAGTGCAACAAGTGCAAAGAAATCCGACGACGAAACACGAAGTTTGCCGAGGGACATTGAGAAAATGTTAGTACTGTATGTTGTATGGGTCAAATCCAACAACAGCATCAACCTTTTGAGCTGACATTTTACATAGGTACAGTATGCACGTATGGTTTTGATTACAATTCCGTTAGCTAAGTGACATCCTTCTAAATTCAATATGGCGGCCCAACTATTTTTTATGCACTCCCATGACATGGGTATCGAATGAAAGGATTTGCTGAGAGGCATGCGAAAGTCTGATATTATTTTTAAATTTATGTTTTTTTGAAAGAACTCGTTGAACAACATTCCCTATGACATTAACTGGAAGCAAGAAGGGAACTAATTTGCTGTTCCCTACAGTTTATCGGCTTATGCGAACATAATATACTGAATAACATGTTTTTTATATCACACATTGACTGTCACCGAGATGAAATTGCGACTAGATTTAATAATATATGTGAGGATGATGCACCCAGAATAGCTCTACATAGTATACTACGTACGGGTATAAAGTATTTAAAAGCACATAATTGTTTCTGTAACATAACCACCTGTATGTAAATTATGAATGCAATAAATTTAATTTGAATTTGAGCTTGGGATTTTGTTGTGCCCTTGAATGCACTGTGCTGATAATATGCAAATTGACTTTAACAACAGAGGTTTTCTGTTAGAAAACCCAATTATGAGTTAAGTTCGACTTTGTACATAAACTGTCCATTGTATTTGTATCTTCATTTATATTTTGTGTGCAATAAAGAATAATAAATGTATTATTAAAATTTCTATATTAATTAATGTAATTGGTATATGTATCGTTTTAATTAACTATAAATAAATTATTAGCCGGAAAAGACTTGTTAAAATGTTGCTTAAGTATGCACAGCGAAAACGCATGAGGAAGACTCTCAATATAACACAGTATTAAAACACGTGCATCTGTTCAGTGAACAGTAGGACAATCATAATGTTTATTACTGTTTGTAATCTTATGTCGTTTGTTTTTATAGGAAACTACTTATATAGGCAGCGCTGTTAATGATCTCAGGACGTCATTAAAGTTATAACACTTATATTTTCCTTTATCATAGCATCTATATGCGACTTAAGATATTATGTATTTTTAACCCCTGCCGGAAAAAAGGGGTGTTATAAGTTTGACGTGTGTTGCTGTGTATCTGTGTGTCTGTCTGTGGCATCATAGCGCCTCAACGGATGAACCGATTTTGATTTTTTTTTTTTGGTTTGAAAGGTGATTTTGTCGAGAGTGTTCTTAGCTATGTTTGAATTAAATCGGTTCAACCGTTCAAAAGTTATGCGCGTTTAACTGTTTGAATCGGGGTGTTTTCGCAAGATAAATGTGTCGGGGGTTTTAAAATTTTGAAATTTTACTTGTGAACAAAGTTGTCATAGAATACGGAGTTTTCTTATTTCAGTTGTTTCGATTCGCGGTTCAAACAAGAAATAAAACAAATGTTTCAAAATAGTTTTACATACTTACTTTTGAAAAAATATTGTATCCGTTGAGAAAAATAGTAAAAGTATATTTGATTAATGAATGATTTTATTTCTGTAAGTTGGTTTGTACGAACACTTTTAAGAGAAACGTTCGTGACCACTATTTGAGACAGACTAAATAGCTCTCATCTAGAGACAGAAGTCTAGTCATAATAATTATTAATAGGTTTCTCGTTTTTTATTGGTATTTATTAGTCTATTTTATTTGTATATGTGTATTATTAATATAAATATATGTAAGTATATACTTTTTCGTATGCAAGTTGTTTTTTAAATATTATTTTGTACCCGTTCACAACGTTGTCCTTTTTAACCCTAAGGTTGACTGTTAGAGAATGCCTTGTGGCATTAAGTCCGCCTATGTATCACCATTGTACATGAAGTTTAAATAAATAAATAAACACTTTTACATATCGATCATATTTTTTAAAACTAGATGCGATCGGCGTTTCCTATCTGAATACTCTGAGAAGAAAAGGCGAAACAAACTCAGAGGTCACAGTCTCTTTTAAAGTCCAGATATCAGAAGAGAGTTAGATCATGTAGATTGGTATCTGAAATGGTCTTTTGAGGAAAGAACCAGCCAGATTGAGTGGACCTGTCCAGTCAGTACACGCATTTGTCAATAACCGAGCAGCTCAACTCAGAATTTAAGGAGCTCAACGATTCGACGAACAATACCAAAGAAAGGACATTCGGGCAGGCCGCATACTTTACTCAAACTGCCAGACCATGATTAAAACTAACAGAAAAATTAAAATAAATAACTAAAAGATTTATGATGAATATTTGGAGTAATTCCCATTCGGGACCTTCCTCAGATTTTCATCCTGTATAGTGCAAGACTGTACCTATTTTACACCTCTGCTTAGGTACCATTTCAGAGATAACAAGAGTGACATTACTTAGATAAAGCTTACCTCCTTTGATGACACCATTGGTGCTGATGGCGGACATGGAGAGCGCCGTGATGGTGGTCACCACGGACGTTGTGAGGATCAGGAGCATGGACTGCGCTGCCGGAAAATAACGCTTTTATTGTCCACTTTTATTATTAAACTAGCTGCCACCCGCGGCTCCGCTCGCGTTGTATTAGTACTTCTCCCAATCTTACTAATATTATTGAATGGATATGTATGTCTGTTACTCGATCACGCCAGAACGGCTGAACGGATCTGGATGAAATTTGGCACAGAGATAGGTTTTAGTCAGGAATAGCACATAGGCTACTAATTATCCCGGTATAATGTTCCCTTGGGATGATAAAACACTTTTCACGCGGGCGATGCCGCTGGCAGAAGCTAGTGTTATAAATACGAAAGTTTGGATGTATGAATGGATGTATGTTTGTTACTCAATCACGCTCAAACGGCTAGTCTGATCTGGATGAAATTTTGAAGTAACAAACACACACACTCACAACCTTTCGCCGTATAATATTAGTGTGAAGTGTGTTTCTGATTAGATTTTTTTCTTTATCTGGCGCTTGGCTATGATTTCACCTGATGGTAAGTGATGATGTGGTCGAAGGTGTAGAACGCTTGCCTAGAAGTAACCTATTCACTAGTGTGATGGTTATTATTGTCGACATAAATTCCCTCTAGCTTACGGCTTGCAAATGTGAAAATCTGTATATTTAGTTGTTTTTTATATTACACTTCAACAGCTGAAGGAATCAGGATGAATTGTTTGTTGTACACGTATTTGTGTAAGTTTATTTAGTATGTAAGAATTTAAAATATTAAGTGTTTTTATAAATTTTGTTGTGCACTTGTATGTACTGTCCTCATATGCAAATTTCTAAATGCAACTGAGGTTTGCTGTATGTAAGAGAACCCAATTATGGGTTAAGCTCGCCTTTGTACATAAGCTGTCCTATTGTATCTGTGTCTTTATGTTTTTTTTTTGTGTACAATAAAGAATAAGAATTATACACACAAGTAGACCACATAGTTTACGTTCGACGAAAAGCACCCGGTTAAAACCGTTGGCAAAAAGTAGTAAACAAAACAATGGTACTAACCCACGCCCGCCTGCCCCACGACCCAGGAGAGCCGAAGGAACAGCATCACACCCCATATGTTGAGGAGACATCTCATCAGCACGCCCTTGATCCAGCCGAACTTGATGTTGGAAGACCCGAGCGTCGGCGTCCCCAGGTCCTTCTCCAGAGTCTGTGGCTGAAAATGAATGGGGATTTTTTTGTTAGTGGTACTAGGATATTAGGAATGGATAAGTGTACATTCTAAGTTCAGTGAGAAGTAATGTTGGTTGTAAAGTCGCAGGTCACATACTATGCATTAATACCACAGATAATATAATACTAGCATACAGATGCCTCATGCCATACTAAGAAAACGTGCCGACATAACTAGCGTTTTCGTCTGATGATTATTTTGATAAGTACTTCGGTCGCGTTCGGTTCCATTCCACGGCTAAAGATGGTGTTAGCAGCGACTTGCAAGTAATAGTACATTACTGCCGCGGTCTATAATGGCTACTTTGCTGGTCGCGCTGATTATGGCCGACAGCGCAGCGTAGCGCAGCGTAGCGCAGCGTAGCGCAGCTCCAGGCCGACACAGCGCGGTCAGCGTGCAGCACTTGATGGACGAGCTGAGATAAAGGCCGAAACCGTAGGTCGAGGCCTTTACAGCGAGGACAGCAAGGGCTGCAATGATGGCCAAGCTGAAAGGCCTAGAGCGTAGATAGGCTAGCTCGAGGCAATCATAGCGTGACCAGCGAAGCAGTCATTGTGGGCCAAGGTTAGTATAGTGCTTTACTCAAAAATGCAAGTACCTAATCTAAATAAAACGAGCAAGTAATTTAAATAAAAAATATATTAATTAACTAGAATTTTAATTAAAATGAAAATTATGAAAAGTACAGTTACTAAAATTCAACACCGACTTTCCCGGTTTGATATTAGTAATAGTTTGCGATAATTCTAATGCGGTATTTGACTGCTGTATTATTGAAAAGAAAAACATTTTCGGATAAAGATTTAGATTTGCTACTGATTTTCCACTGCACAAATTTTTCATATGCAAATATATTTTTTTCCTTTGAGTTTCGCGGTATCAAATTTTCAACCACTAATTTAGCTTCATCTTTAATGTCAGGTGGTGTTAAACACATTGAATCGGAAGAATTTTCGCTTTGAGAGCTCATTTTTTGCAAAATAGTTACTAAATAAAAACAAAATTTTCGCTGAACCGCGTTTTGTTACTTCTTTGTTTTTTTTTTAGCAATGGTAGTTGGAACTATACAGCCTAATATGGAATAAAATCTTTTTGTGCCTATCTCTATAGATACAAACAGCTGTGTTTTAAATAAACTCTTTTTGGATTTGATTTTTTAAAACGTTGAAACGTCAAAATAGCGGCCGGCAAAACATTGCCGGCCTGTTAGAGCGGCCAGCAAAGCTTTGCCGGCCGCTCCTTGAAACAGAACGGCAAGGTCGACTTTGCTCAAACAAGGTTGTCAAAATAATGACCACATTACATAAATTTTTGAGTAAAAGGGTTTTCTCGGTTCGTGACCTTCTTGAATACAGTGACGATTTGTTTTATAGTATTTTTTGCACATTTTTATACTTTCATTGTACCAAAATATGTTACAATAATAAAATAAATAAAATAAAAATAAAAAAGCCTTTTTATTTCCTGTAAATTTACATTTCTTAAAATCTATGTATATATATGGGGTAGTTTTATTTAGATTATTCTAGGTTATTTTTTTTTCTCTTATTTAATAATTAATATAATTTTATGTGTAGGTAACCTATGTATATTATCATAGTATTTATAGTTACCTAATTAATATTTAATCTACCGGAACCCCAGAAAGGGTGAAGGCCTCCTCCAGTGATGCCCATTTGACTCTGTCTTTAGCTACTTGTCTCCAGTTTGGACCAGCTATTGCTTTAATATCATCTTCCCATCTTGCAATAGGTCTACCTCTTATTCTTTTGCCTAGTGGGCCATTCCAGAATGTTACTTTTTTGGTCCATCTTTGATCTGTTAGCCGCGCAACATGTCCTGCCCACTTCCATTTCAATTTTTGTGCGTAAGTCAGAGCGTTTGTTACTTTAGTTATTTTTCTTATTTTGGTGTGTCGTATCTTATCCAGCTTCCTTATCTTTAGCATACTTCGTTCGAGTCCTCTCTGACAGACGCTTATCTTTTTTCTTGTTTCAGCAGTGAATTTCCACGTTTGGCTACCATATGTCAAACATGGCAAGAGGCTCGAGTTCATGACTTTTGTTTTAATGGCTTGTGGTAAATTACTTTTGAAAATGTCCTTGAGACCCCAGTATTTGCTCCATGTCAATTTTATTCTTTTCTCTATTTCTGTGTTTTTATTTTTCCTGTCGAAAGTTATAGTTTTTCCCAAATAGATATATTTTTCAACGTAATCTAATGGTTTGCTATTGACTATTATTGGTATTTTCAAGCTATTTGTCATTGTCTTAGTCTTTGTAATATTCATTTCTAGGCCCACCTTTACACTAGCTAGGTGTAGGGTTTCTACCATGTTCTGTAGTTGGGAGGATGACTCGGATAACAGTACTAGATCATCTGCGAATCTCAGGTGGCTTAAGTAAGTGCCATTTATGTATAGTCCTCGTTTGCTCCAGTCTAGCTTGTTTATAATCGCCTCGAGTACAGCTATAAATATTATTGGAGACAGCGGATCGCCTTGTCTAACTCCCCTTTCTATTTGGAAGCTGGGGCCCAAGGTTTCAAGCTTAATTTTTCCCTTATTGTTTTTATATATGGATTTGATAGTGTTAATATATATTTCCTCCACTCCTTGTTCCTTTAGGCTTTCCCAGATACTTGTATGTCTTACCGTATCAAAGGCTTTCTGGTAGTCGATGAATGATACATAAAGTGTTCTTTGGTTTTCCTGATACTTTTCCATTATCAATTCAAGAGTATGGATGTGGTCAACCGTTGAAAAACCCTTTCTGAAGCCTGCTTGCTCTACCGGTTGCTTTTTCTCCAATGTGACACCAATCCTTGTATTTATAATTGCGGAGAATAATTTGTATAGGCTCGGTAGCAAGCTGATTGGTCGGTAGTTGCCGATGTCCTTCGGGTCGCCTTTTTTATATATTAATATGATGTTGGATTCGGACCATTGGGACGGTGTTTTAGAATTTTGCAGAATCTTGTTAAACAGTTCTGCTAGTGGTACAGCCAAAGTTATGTGTCCTTTTTTCAGTGCTTCGTTCGTAATGTTGTCTGAACCAGGGCTTTTGTCTAGCTTCAACTTCTTTATAGCTTCAATTATTTCTGTTGCATCTATTGGTTTAATATTTCTTTCCTGTGTGTCATCTGTTTCTGTGTCAAAATTTATGGTTGTTATGTCTCTGTTTCTGTATAGATTTCTGTAAAATTCTTAAAGTAATTGAAAATTTATGTAAAAATTTCATTAAATTGGAATTTGATTTTGCATGCCGATAAAACGGTGAGACATCTAGCACTATGCAATGTTATGAAATTAACACCTCTGTAAACACCATGTTTCTAGCAAATAAATATTCTATTCTATTCAATAACAAATCGATGCATATCGCGCCATCTAGTTACATTTATTTGAACCAAATTTTGTTTGTTAGCGCTGGAAAAATCATTTACTGTCAAACAACGCGCAGCCTTAACCGTTGCCTGGGTTCGGAGGCATGATATTTTGACTAGATTTTCTAATAAAACGGAGGAATTTTGGAAAAATTCATTCTTGTGATTAAGGAATAATAAATGTGTATGAAGTTTCGTAATTTTTGCCGAAGGAAACCCCATCGGATTTTCCACCAACGTGTTTAAGAAAACATGTGGAAAGTACTAGGCAATCAGAACGTTCATAGAGGTGTTGCATCAGGCAGAATTCTCTTGAACCAACAAAACTTGATTTGTAAAGCGATAAATAATTTCAGTAGTCCGTCAGATTACACATTCTTCACCCTGAATGCATGGCCAAAGCCATGTATTTAAAGAACTAGGAATGCGTTGTACATTCTACTACATTATTGCTATAAACGCGTCACTTTTGATCTATTTACTATTACTAATGCATTTCGATGAAATATTTCGGTAGGTGAATGAATCATTTCAAATATGTTTCTTGATCACGATTCACGGGCGATGGGAATATGCAGGGTCAAATTAAATTTAGCTAGCTTAACTCCGTAGACGAATGTAAGTCTCGATCGATATCGGATGACGATAAAAAATAAAATAAAAATCTAAACTGCAGTCTAATTGTGTAATTGAATTCGACAAGACAAAGAGTTTGACCGCCATCAATCGACCAAAAGACGCGATGTGGATTACCATCTACCAGGCCCCTCAGAAAGTATTGCGAAAAAAAGTTTTTATATATGGGAGACTGGCCAGTTATAATGTTTTTCGAAAATATGATTATTTATAAGTAAAAATAAGTAAGTTCCAATTTCAAAATTTCCCTCCACATTTTTTGCGAGTTAATTCAAAGTATTGTGTCTCACTGAAATATGGATCTGCGCCGGGAACATTTTAGAGCTATGATTTTATACGATTTCAAGTGTCGCCTGAAACCGGATGAATCGTACGATAGACTTCAAATGGCATTCATGGATGAAGGCCCTTCCAAGGCAACCGTGTATCGTTGGTATAACGAATTCAAGCGCGGTCGACCAACTTTGGGGGATGACGAAAGAAGCGGTCGCCCTTTGACGGCTGTTACCGAAGAAAACGTGCTAGCAGTGAAAAATTTAATCCAAGACAATAGGCGAATTACATATCAGGAGATTCAACACATATTGAAGATTGGATCGGGAAGCGTTCACGAGATTCTACACAGCCATCTTCGCGTGAGGAGGATAGTATCACGCTGGGTGCCGCACAACCTCACCGATGCTCAGAAGCAGGCCCGGGTGGAATGGTGCCGTGATATGCTTAACAAATTTGAAGCAGGCTCGTCTCGGCGTGTTTACGACATCGTTACAGGTGATGAGTCCTGGATTTATCAATACGACCCAGAAACCAAGCGCCAGTCGACTGTTTGGGTGTTTCAAAATGAGCCAACGCCTACCAAAGTGAAGCGATCTAGAAGCGGGGGTAAGATTTTGATCGCTAGCTTTTTTAATTTGACTGGCCACTTGGTATCAATTCCCTTACGGGATCAAAGAAGCATTAATGCCGAATGGTATACTACCAAATGTTTGCCAGAAGTTTTCTCTGTTATAAGCAACAAGCGACCAAACACAGGGCTCCGCGGGCTACTGCTCCACCACGACAATGCACCTGCGCACACCGCACTCAAAACGAGGGACTTCCTGGACAGCACGCCAGTCAAACTCCTGGGTCACCCTCCTTACAGCCCTGATCTAGCACCGTGTGACTTCTTTTTATTCCCAAAAATAAAAAATCAGCTCAAAGGGATACAATTTTCGTGGCCGGAAGATGCGCTGGCTGCGTTCGAGCAGGCTGTAAACGAGGTGTCTGCGGCGGACTGGAAAAAGTGTTTTGAAAACTGGTTTAGGCGCATGAATCTTTGTATAGAGGCTGGTGGAAAGTACTTTGAAAAGATTTAATAAAAATATATGTACGTATAGAACAATTTTTTTTAGTTTCGCAAAACTTTCTGAGTGTCCCACGTATTTTAGGCTGCTCATCAATTAGGCTGACCAGTGGTAGGCCGCGACTTATGAGTTGGAGGTCGTGGTTTCGAACCCAAACATGCGCTTTACTTTGTCTAATGCCCTTAAAACGGTGAAAGATAACATGTTAGGCAATTCGAAAGCCTAAAACCAAGAATTAGAAGATATGCGAAACCTAACAACACGCACTGGGCCCGCGTGATGGATTACAGCCCACTCTCTCTCACAGACAGAAGATCTGTATCCAGCAGTAGATCATTTAATTATTTATTCATTTACACATACAATTATTTTTACAAGTAGAACCCAAGGTAACAAAAGTATTCATAAAATACGACACCCCGTAAAAACTGATCACACACCTACTCACGTCCATGATTGACCAGTCCCAAGTAACGGCAACAGTAAATTATAAAAGAATAAATACTATTAAGTATTTATACTTTTACAAGTAACTACAGCTGACGGGAGGTCGACAGCTAGCGGTGGAAGTATATACGAGCCATCATCATCATCATCTTCCTGCCCTTGTCCCATATATTATGTTACTTGGGGTCGGCGCAACACGTTTTCTTCTTCCATACCGTCCTGTCCCACGTCACGCTATCACTGACTCCCATTTCTTTCATATCACTCCTCACACAGTCCACCCATCTTTTCTTTGGCCGTCCCCTCCCTCTCCATCCATCCACATTTATATTCTTAACTCTTTTAGTAACATGCGTTTCATCCCTCCACCTTTCAACTTTTCTGTCGCTTGACAGAAATGTAGACGAGTAGTTACTAGAAATCATGAGTTCAGAAAATCCTTTTCTTTTGTTTTTTGTTACCCGTCCTACGGCACTTAGCAAGCAATTTGTTATTTGACCCTGTATTGTTTTATTTACTTTTGTTTGTTGCCAAGCCAAGGGAACTAATTAATCCCTTAATCCCCTGTAGCGACAGTCCACACCCACGCAAAGTGAAAACCGGTAATCCATCACAAGGATACTACCATAATTTATGGGATTTTACTAGCCATAGGAACATTATAAATAGGAAAGTAACTCTGTATGTCTGTTTGCTACCTTTTCATGTCTTAATGGCTGAACAAAGTTAAATGAAACTTGGCACACGAGTTGATAATATCCTAGACTAGGGCATCCAAAAATCCTGACGACATACAAATCCTACAGCGGGCAATGAAAGTTCTCCGCGCAATTTGAACATAATTATACAACAGCCCGACAACAACAATCGGGCAGTTGCTCTCCCACCAGGCACAAACACCCATCTGGTTGAATATCATGTATAGAATAAAGTTGTAGAACTTTTCATCCTTTTCCACATACCTCTACACTGCTAAGACACATGCACAGGTACATGTACTCCAAAATCATCAGTCACTCAATCAGTCTTGAATTGTATCATTCTTCAATAGCGGAATATAAATAGACCCAAGTACTTATCTCTCATCACCAACTAATCATTTCAAATCACACTTAACATCTACAACAGCAGTTCCAATTAACCCACGCGTCATTCCATTGCATCAATCGTTAATTGCAATCCACTAAGACTCGTAGACGCATTCATTCATACTTCACTAATGAAGGGGTCAAGGGATCAGGACAGATGCAATAGTAGTCTTAATGAAGGTCAGACGGCACCTACGGGAAGGCCATAATCCCTTGAACTGAGGGTTAATGCAATTAGGAGGACTTGCGCAAGGTCGAGGAATAAAGAGGTTACTATAGATTAATGTCGGTGTTTTCGTTCAACCCGACTGCCGAAGGAGGGTAATGTGTTTATCAGTCTATCTATGTAGGTATGTTTGTTCCTATGTGGCGTTCTAGAGACCAAACGCGTTGGCTGATTTTGATGATTCTTACATCCATCGATTCATCTTTGTCTTGCGAGTGCCACTGGCTCCATTAAAATTGTAAAATAGAAAAATGGCGGCGTTTGGGCGCCATGGGCAAATTATTTTTCTTCAAAAATAATGGGTTTTAAGGCGTGATTTCAAAAATATATAACACTTACATATCTAAATGTACCTAATTGGAAAAAGTTATAACTAAAAAAGTTATTCAAAAAAATCTAAACACCCGACTGCTTAAGAAACGAACTAAAAAGACGTACCTAAACAAGAAGAAAATCATGCTGTGCAGCCGGAGGATACATATTCGCAAGCTGGCTGATTAAAACCAGATATATCCTCCGACTTCACAGCATGATTTTCTTCTTATTTGCGTCTTTTTAGTTCGTTACTTAAGAAGTCGGCTTTTCAGATTTTTTTATTTATCCATGGGTTGGCTTCTATAACCTTTTTATCGTCATTCAGCCAAAAGAGGTCTTACTGGAGGCCTCTTCCAAACATCACCACAACGCAGTCTTCCATCATCAGATACCTATAGGCTACGGTTCATGATCCTTTGAACCAATGGTTACGCATTTAGAAGAACTATAGGCCGCATGGCGAATAACTGAAACGGTTCCTGATGACCCGTCTTGCAACTACCTAAGGAAACATTGCAGCTTCTAATGATAGGCCTTTATTTACCTAACGAAGGTCGCACGACTGATAATAGAGCATATATAAGAACTTATCGTGACTGAAGGAATTCTTGGTACCTCTCACGAAGGAGGGTTTCGGAGAATTTGGAACGTAATAATTTAAGTGGTTTTTGTAAGTGTTGTTCTAACGTTATTGAAGTATATATTACAAGTAGGCGCTGGCGCCGATATCATATTATCTTGAACAGGCTAAAAATAATAACATCGTCATATTGAACAACGAAAAAAGCAAAAGGGAGCTCCAAAATCGAGCTGTTTTAGACACGGTACTCCTAGGGAAGACTGGTGTCTGACGGGCAATATTTAATGGCAATATTCAATCTACGCAAAAAGTTGAGAGAAATCTGAATTATCTTTTGACGAAATTTCACCGACGTAGCCGCAAATACAACACAACTCCAATCAATAAATTTATTAGATAATCCAATCGCCATTACCAGGACGCCATGTTTACTAAGAGGTCCCGTGTACCACGTGCGTCTTACAACGTGACCAATTAACTGATGGACGTAATTACCACAATTAGCAACCTGGACAGCTGATTATTGTGGGTTAAGGTTCATTGTAAGTACTCAGGTGAAGAGGGAAAAGTGATTCAGGTCAATTAATTTAATATCGTGGTAGGGTTACCTATAGTCCCCGTATTTACGATTGAACTTTCCTCATTAACTTTCTCTCTGCCTGTTCTGATATAGGGCTTCGCACTGTTGAGTGGGACTTATTAGTTCTTTTAGATCACGAAAATTAGCCAATCCTACACTCAGACCAAATAAATCATTTTAATTTGGTCTGAGGTCCTATATAAGCTCAAAAGCTTTCTGTGTAACGTTTCTGTCTGTTATTTCTACGTAACTTTTACTGCTATGCTGTCGCCTATACCGTGCTCCACATTTTCTTCCAACGCTAATTACAGGTTAGCTCTCGTTCTAAGCTGTATTTCATCGTCTTTTTTAACTTTCCTCACAATATGTTCCTCACTCTGCCGCATCACATGCTAGTAACGATTAGCACTCTAACTTCTTACTTCTGAATTATGAATTTGAAGTTAAATATTTGTAAAACACTACTTTAGCCTAAACACCTGACAAACTTTGGCATTTAAGAGGGGACTCTAGTGAAACTTTCTCCATACAAACACATTCTGCTGTTTTCTTCGTGGATAATGCCTCTAGAGCAATGATTTTTTTCCATAAAATCTAGGTCTAATTAATACGTGCCTGTATCATTTCCTTTTTTCCAAAACATAATCACAAAAAGAAATATGACAATCCAAAAATCCGAAAAAAATGCCAGTTTTTACCGCCATGTTCAGAAGACTTTCAGACAAAATTTATAAGTTTTTAACAAAAAAGGAAATGATAGGAGCATAGATATACTTTTCCTCTAAATTTTGATATAAGAATTTTTTAGATCAGACCAGTTTTCATGAAGAAAACAGCAGAATACGAAATGTCTTTTAGTCAAAGTTTTTGTAGGTAAAATCAGCCTGAGCTGCAGTTGTCCCTTTTGCACTTTACGGGGTGAGGTTGGAGGTGACGCGACGGCAATAGTTTCTTCAAATACCTATTTTTCAAATTCCTGTTGACTAGAGTCCGCTCTTAAGTACAGTTTGACCCAAATACTTAACTCAGAAATCTACCCTTCGTAACTACCATTATCATCAACCATGACCATAGCTTCTCAGATATAAGTAGGTACCTCTCATCTCAGATAGTCGTCACCTCAGGTGCTAGCAGCAGTGTAACGCTATTTACATCGTGATCTGTCAAATCGATTCTGGTTTATGGCTCATTAACATGTTTATTAATACACTAGCTGACCCTCGGGGGCCTACCCTGCCTTCCCTGCGTACCCTGCCTACCTACTAATTTTTATCTATCATCAATAGTTTTCACAGCGCACTCCAAAGAATGAATTTTATAGGCAACTAGCTGACCCGGCAAACTTTGTTTTGCCATAAAAAGACCAAACATTTATCTACCCTACCTACCCTACCTTACACTACCTTCCCTACCCTACCCTACACTACCCTACCCAACCCTACACTACCCTACCCGACCCTACCCTACCCTACCCTACACTAACCTACCCTACCCTACCCTACCTATAAACCTCACGGAGCCCGAGACCTTTCCAACGAATGCAAAACCTTGGAAATCGGTTCGTGCGTTCTGGAGTTATATCGTCAGCAAGAAACCCGACTTATTTTTATATAGTAGATAATTTGCTACCTTGGGTTACATTATTGCAATTTTCAAAAAAAAAAAAAATATATATTATAGTCTATGACACTCAGGAATAAAGTAGCTTTCTACTGATGAAAGAATTTTCAAAATCGGTTCAGTAGATCCAGAGATTACCCCCTACAACGTCACAAACTTTACCTCTTTATTATATTAGAATAGATATCACTACACTTGTTCTCGTGTCTGGTGTCTAGTTTACGCGGTTACCGATCAACCGCATTCAACGATTGTATAGATAAATATTATAAAGCTTCCTTCCAGACAATTTTTTATCAGATTGCAATGCTTGAGAAAGATCTGTTATCTCGATTGCGCCTGATTGGCATGTATATGCTAGAGGTGGCGTTGGATCCGCAGGTACTACTGGACCAAAAAGTTTTCTATCAGAAAATTGTATGTAGCAGCCCGCAGCTCTAGGTTTTTACCCGACTACGGCGAAGCCAAAAGGAAGAGTTATGATTTTAGCAGTCTATACAGGTATACACGGTATACTATACTATACACGGTAGCCAAAAAGTCGTGGATCAAACGCAACTAGGGGTTAGATGGGCTGGGTTTGATGCAGCTGATGAGCTGCAAAAAAATAATCTACGGGAGGTCCTTAAGGTCAACCCCTGCAGAGTTACCTTGTGTTTTTATGAGAAAATTGTCTTTTTTAGGGTTCCGTACCCAAAGGGTAAAAACGGGACCCTATTACTGAGACTCCGCGGTCCGTCTGTCTGTCTGTCACCAGGCTGTATCTCATGAACCGTGATAGCTAGACAGTTGAAATTTTCACAGATGATGTATTTCTGATGCCGCTATAACAACAAATACTAAAACCAGAATAAAATAAATATTTAAGTGGGGTTCCCATACAACAAACGTGTTTTTTTGCCGTTTTTGCGATAATTGTACGGAACCCTTCGTGCGCGAGTCCGACTCGCACTTGGCCGGTTTTTTTTACTAATTCTTATTAAAATTCGAAAAAATCTACATCCTCTATCTTTTTTATAATTTTCACTAGATTGGTACTGATGATTCCTTGCGTTAGACATGCTATTTAAGGTTCTTTATTGGGTGTGTTGAAGATAATATCAAAATTTACAAAAAAAAAAACTCAAATCATAACTTTTTATTTACTTTGGTCCCCACTGTGAAACTTTTTGATTGTTCTATCCATTTACCAGCAATAGGTTCAACCTTGTTGCATGACTGTTACCTCTGTCTACTACAGGAAGTAGGTACAGGCGTGATAATTATATTGTTTTGTTAAACAACCAATTTTATCGAGTAACAATTAAGTTTTCCTGTAAACAGCTCCTGTTATTGCTTAACTATGCCAGTTATGAATGAAATATCATAAATAGATTTGAATATTCTGTATTTGTTTCTATGTAACTGGCAAGACCAGTAACAATAGATCCTTACCTTTCTAGATAGCGAAGCGTTGTGCAGCTCATCCAGTGTTGGTCGTGGTGCTGCGTGGAGTGATAAAACGTTTCTATAGTTGTCCAACCTCGGCAAAGCTTCTCTTGTGAAATGCCTGTAAAATTACGTTAGTTCATAAATCAGCTTTGTTTTGATAGAAGATCCGCGATCTGTTTCTTTTGGTCTACTTTTGACATGTACAAATAAAATAAAACTGTTTTATTTGTATGTCTTGTCTTTTTAATATTTTCTACATGAGCTTATGGATGAGAAATCAGTCTTAAAACTAGTTCTCCAAGTTCCTACAAGACATCAAAAATACGTCACTTCAAAAAACCCGACTGCAAAGATGTAAACAAGCAGAAAATCATGCTGTGCAGTCGTAGGATACATATTCGCGATCTGGCTGACCAAAAATATAAATATCCTCCGACCATCTTTGCAGTCGGGTTTTTTTTATTTTTTTATTTACAACTTTTTAGTTACGTATCCTTTTTTTTTTCGAATGACTTTTAAAAACATAAGTTGTATTTTTTTTTTGTAATTAACTCCACTCGATGGATTTAAAAGAAAAAAATTGCAACCCCCACAATATGGCGCCCAAAAGTCGCCATGTTCCTGTTTTTTGAACGGCTCTATCAAAGAACACTTGGGCGGCCAAGACCTATCTAAGGATGTCTTAATTATAAAAATTCGTCAAGTTGTTTGAAATATACGAGGTATTAATCAAAGAATATTACATACATACATACAAACATACAACCCTTTCCTTGCAGCCGGGTAAACATCAACCTACGTTCAGGAAATAAACCACAAAAAATTGCTACAGGTTTAGTTTTGGCCACCGGCCTATCAAGGCAGTTATGCTTTGCAAGGAATATCGGACACCCCGGGGCCCAGACCCTGTTGGGCGCCAAAATGTTTACCTGAAACTTTTCCCATATTTAGTGTCAGTACAGGTGAGAGGATCATCGCTGTCCATTCCGTCGGAGCCGGAGTCTGTATGCTCCACTTCATCCTCCGGGTTATCCTCCATCTGGGAACAAAAATAACATTCAGTTAGACACAATCTCGGGGTTTTTAACCGATTTTCCAAAAAGGAGGCGGTACTATGTTCGGCTGTGGTTTTTGTTTTTTTTTATATGTTCACCGATTACACCGTCAATTATGGACCGATTTTGGAAATCCTTTTCTTTTTCAAAGAGTATTCTCTCAGTCAACATCTGATTAGGAGAGGACAAGTCAGGATCTGATTAGGTCATAGAAATCGAGGCAACTCCTCAAATTTTATAGGCATACATACAGCGATTTTGATATTTTCATCAACATGGTATGCATTTGCATTCAGAAAGTATTATTTAGTGAACTGATGAAGAAGACCACAAATGGCCACTGGATCTTCTTAAGGCGGTTCCCCGAGCAAAATGCCGCGCAAGCCGTTTTTTGTGCTGTTTTTAGAAGCTATCTACTCGTTATTTATAAGGAAATATCAATTAATAATAATACATTAAATTTCTACATAATATTGATTCTAAAATGGTAGATTTAGTTTTTTTTTAAATGTTGTATATATTTCACTAAACTCTTTCCAAAAAAACATAAAAATGAGAAATAATTATTGATATTATGCATCTCCTCGTAAAGTGTTCATTAATTATTTTTTGAACTAACACTAATGGATAGACAATTTAATAACGAACATTTTTGTAGATTTTTTTTTTTCAAAAGACCAAAATTCGATTTTATAGAGATTTTATTCTAAAATCTGGGCGCATTCACTACTGTAATTCATGCGCCACCAGTGCCGCTAGACCAATAGGAATGCTCATATCGCATGCCGATTTTTTGGTCAGGGTACCGTCTTAATATTAAACACGGGCACCCAACGCAAAGAAAGAAAATTTGGTTCAAATAAATAGCACTAGATGGCGTGATAAGCTTCGATTTGTTAATGTGTTTTGTGAAATACTAAGATTTTCTACGACCATAAAAAAAAAAAAATGCAGAGGTCGATATTTTATTATTAATCTTTTTTTGTTTTTCTCGTTACCAAAATTACCAAGGGAGAAAATGTTAAATATTTAAAATACGTAACCCTTTTTAATAGCTGATTGTACAAACAAGTCAGTTTGGTACACACAAAAAAGATATGGGCCGTAGAAGGAACATAAAATAGGACGAAGCAGGCATAAAATAATTAAAATTATATTTTGGGACGAATGAAGCATATTGTTTGGGACGAACCAGGATTTTGGCATTAAGGACGAAAATCAGTGGGCCGAACAAAGAATAAATCAATAAAAATAATAGACTTTCAAAACAAAACACTACAAAGCGAAAAATAACTTTACTTTTCGTAGTCGGTATTAAAAACGAAAAAAAAAAATGGAACCAAAAGTAATTTTTTCGTCGGTGCTCCGTAGACCAATTAAAATTTGACCAATTGGTCTATGGGGAAAATTACATGTTTCCATCGTCCAATTACCAACTGGGCTATGGAGAACACTTAACGTAAACCAAAACTATGTTCAATTATAACATTACAACCCCGAGTTCACACCATTTTCCTATACTTTGGGTTCAAGAAGACTTTGTTAAATTTTTTGGTTCACATCAAACTGTTATCAAAAATACTATAAATAAATAAATACAATAAATTGTTAGCTAATTATAGTTAATTCAAATATAATCTTCAATGAAAAGATAGAAAACTATGTCATCATCATCATCATCATATCAGCCGGAAGAAGTCCACTGCTGGACATAGGCCTCACCCAAGCGTCGCCAAATTGATCGGTCCCGTGCGTCTCGCATCCAGCGGATCCCCGCAACCTTCACCAGGTTATCGGTCCACCTGGTGGGAGGCCTTCCAACGCAACGTCTTCTAGTTCACGGTCGCCACTCCAGAACCTTTCTGCATCATCGGCCATCTGTTCTGCGAGCAATCTGCTCTGCCCACTGCTACTTAAGTTTGGCAATTCTTCGGGCTATGTCGGTAGCCCTGGTTCTCTTAAAAGTATGAAAACTGTTTGAAATGGCCACTTCACCAAAAACTTTTTCATTATGTATGGTGTTAATGTAATGACAATGTATTAATTTTTGGATTATCTCGTTTGCCTCCTAGAAGGAACAATTAACGTATTTATTTCGTCAACATGTGATTTAGATTTAAAAGTTCGCCAATGCCGATAGCTATATTAAAAGACTATTTCTTTCTATAACTTGCTAAATGACAGTATGTCTCCGGGATGAGGGTATTGCGAAGACTGTTGTCACCAATTCTGGAATCCCAACGGACTCAATGAGATAGACGTTCACATTGATTTGTATTGTAATCTTTGTACAAATGAATTGTTATGTCGTGATTATTCAGTAAATAATTATTGTTTCAAAAATTTATCTTGATATTTTTTTAAATACTTATGGACAAGGCTTTACTATACTATTAAACTGAGCAGTGGAACATTTCTCAATTCTCCATAGACCAGTTGATAATTGGACGATGGAAACATGTAATTTTCCCCATAGACCAATTGGTCAAATTTCAATTGGTCTATGGAGCACCGACGAATTTTTTTGTTGTCAAGCAAGCAAGCGTTCCACCTAATGGCATGCGGTCACGGACATCAACAGAACCAGGGATACCACAGGATCGTTGCCTACCCTTATCAGGGATCAAAGATACTGTAAATTTTTTATTTGAAGCGAGGTGTTTGTGTTGTTTAAAGAAAATGAGGATACTATATATAAGTAGCTAGGTGTAGACAACGACGAGTAGTGATGTGATGATCTATTCCCATCCCAACCCACGCAGTTACATGGAACACATCCACATGATCACATGATACATCGCATTAAATGCAACTAGCTATCCATAAACTTGAAACCAACTAGAAGGCTAACAATAAAACGTTTCGAAAGATCTACAGCAGTTTCACGTTAGTCATAGCAACGATTGATTCGTTTACTATCCAGCGGTGAAACGTTTAACAACACTGAAAGAATATTGGGACTTGCGAACTTTTTTCATAACACTCGTACCAATAATAATAATAATAATAATAAATAGACCTATTACATGTTTACCAACGGTCTATAAGGTTCTTACATCCATTTTGAGAGTTAAAATTAATAAACACGTCGACGATAACTCGATCATGTCGGTCTCTCAGAATGGATGTAGGAACGGGTCCCGCGGTACTAAGGAGCTACTCCTTTTAGATATGGCCATTAGCCAACAGGTTCGGCGTTCCCGAAAGGATCTGTCGACATGTTGGATAGATTATAAGAAGGCCTATGACTCGGTGCCTCATACATGGCTCATGAGGGTGCTAGAATTGTATAAAATAGATACAACTCTACGCACCTTCCTGATATCGTGTATGGGGCAGTGGAGCACAGTCCTTCGCTATCCAGGATGTCGAAATATCCAGAGGAATAGCGAACCTGTAAGGATCGAGCGAGGTATATTTCAGGGCGATAGTTTGAGCCCACTTTGGTTTTGCCTGGCCCTGAATCCGCTTAGCATGCTGCTGGAGAATTCAGGCCTAGGCTATCGGTTGAAGAGAGGTGGTCAGGTTATATCTCACCTCCTTTACATGGATGACCTGAAGCTCTTTGCCCCCAGCAATCTTCAGTTGATGGAGCTACTGAAGGTAACTGAAACTTTTAGTAGCGCCATCAGGATGGAGTTTGGTGAGGACAAATGTGCGGTCATGCATGTAAAGCGAGGGAAGATTTTGGAATCCGTGGGAATTCAACTCGCGGATTCCATAAGCCTGAGATCCCTCTCTCCAAACGAAACCTATAAGTATTTGGGTATGTCGGAAGCGTTAGGTATCAGCACTACTGACATGAAGCAATCGTTGAGGGAACGCTTCTTTGGCCGCCTGAAGAAGGTACTCAATAGCCTTCTTTCGGGCGGAAACAAGGTGCGCGCCTTCAACGGTTGGGTCATGCCGGTATTGATGTACTCTTTCGGCATACTCAAATGGACTCAAACGGAACTCGACGCCCTGGATAGGCGGGTCCGTACATTGCTGACTGCAAATCGAATGCATCACCCACGATCGTCGGTCATGAGATTGTATATCCCGCGGAAGTGTGGAGGCCGAGGCTTTTTAAATGCCAAAAACCTTCACAACCGCGAGATATGCAATCTCAGGGAATATTTTCTAAACACAGACGTGGGTATGCATCGAGATGTAGTAGCAGTGGACAAGGGACTCACCCCGCTCTCCTTGGCGAATGAGAACTGGCGCAAACCTGTAGTGCTTGACACTAACGACCGCAGGGCGGTATGGCAGAGTAAGGAGCTTCACGGACGCTTTTTCCGGGCCCTACATGGGTCCGATGTAGATCAGTCAGCGTCCGTAGCCTGGCTGCGTTTCGGTGACCTCTTTGGGGAAACTGAAGGTTTTGTATGTGCAATTATGGATGAAGTTATCATGACGAATAACTACCGGAGATTTATTGTGAAGGATGGCACGGTTGACATCTGTCGGGCATGTCACCGTCCGGGTGAATCGATCCGCCACATTATCTCTGGTTGTTCTCGTCTAGCTAACGAAGAATATTTGCATAGGCACAACCTTGTAGCCAGGATTATCCATCAGCAACTTGCTCTGAAATACACTCTTGTGGCATCGGAGGTGCCGTACTACAGGTATGTGCCCGACCCAGTTCTCGAGAATGGCAATATCACATTGTACTGGGATCGGTCCATCATCGCTGACAGGACTATTGTAGCCAATAAGCCTGATATAGTGGTGGTGGACCGAATCGAGAGGCGTGCAATGATTGTTGACATTACCGTCCCGCATGACGGAAACCTCGTGAAGGCCGAGAAAGATAAGCAAATCAAGTATCTTGACTTGGCTCGCGAGGTTGTCGACATGTGGGAAGTGGATACAGCGATCATTGTACCGATAGTCGTGTCAGCCAATGGCTTAATAGCCACGAGCCTCGACCAACACCTTAGGAGGCTCTCGTTAGGCGGCTGGGTCAAGGGCCTGATCCAGAAAGCAGTATTGCTGGACACGGCTCGTATTGTTAGGAGGTTCCTCTCTCTGGAGCCCTGACCGCCGGTAGCTTGGACCCTGTTCCCGATACCGGTGGGCCTCTATTTTTTATATTTTTAAATGTTTTTTTTTTTTTTTGTAATTTAATTTATAAAATATTTAAAAATGTAAAGAATAAGAAAAGAAAGTGAATAAAGGAAATAATAATAATAATAATATAAAACGTTTATTTTCTCTTCACAAAGTTTCTTAAATTCTATTCTAACCAATGAAATAAGAGTTTTGCTTTTTGCTAATTATTTTTGTATTATTTTCTAATAACTAAAGTTTAGGTATGCCCTTTTTCTGAAAGCCATGTCAAGTACGAAACAAGAAAATATTCCCGTAAATTCACCGTGCTCGTATGCCACCTACCGTATTGTTGTCGGCACGTAACTTGGCAAGAGTCGGATGCGTAGAAGTATTTTTTTAGGTCTCTTCGGTTTCCAAGAGAGACGCGTATAACAAAACAATACATTCTGCAAAGTAGCATATAAGCACGGTACATTTTTGCAAATGTGACAAATTTTCAACCGCTTGTCTTTCTTTTCGTTTTTCGACACCGACTTCGGAAAACAAATTATTTATCGCTTTGTAGTATTTTTTATGGAAGGTGATTTTTTTTTTTTTTTTTTTACCTACTACCTACCTCAAATTACCATGAAAATCATTTATAGGTAAAGTACACCTCATGGCAATGCCAATAAGCCCAAGCGCGACTAGGATACATAGTTTTATTTCGGCGTTCCATTGCCTACCTTTCTGCATCATCATCAGATCATTTCGATGGCACCATTTTCATCAGTTCCATTTATTTGTAAGTATATGCTTCATCATTAATCATCATAGTCGGTTAACTATTCGAGATATCTTTTACCCGTGACATTACTTATCATTAAGGATTTTCAGTTCACCAAACTATACATTCTGAATGCAAATGATTATGTATAAGTGAGTATAAGTCTGTGCTTCATCATTCAAAATCAAAATCAATAATTTTTATTTCACATAGGCCCACATGGGCACTTATAAAACGTCGACAATGTGCACGGTTCGGGTTGGTCGATTCCTATGGAGAAGAACCGGCAAGAAACTTCATGGTTACTCTTTTAAAAAATTGTTTGGTTTTACAATATTTCCATGTTACAGCAGTACTTAGATGGGGGGACAACGCGGGCCCGATAATAGGTCGTAAGAAACTAAAACAAAAAATGATTATATAATAAATAAACAAAAGATTAAAAAAGTAAAACGAGATAAAATGTTAACAATCTAGAAATCTAGAAGGCCTACAATGTTCACACATTTACAAACCAATCGGTAAAATAATCTATACAAAGTATAACAAGACTAAATTTAACATCATAGTAAAATTAATCATCATAGTCGGTTAACTATTCGAGATATCTTATACCCGTGACATTACTTATCATTAAGGATTTCCAGTTCACCAAATTATACTTTCTGAATGCAAATGATTGCATTGTTGATTAAAATACCAAAATCGCTATGTGTATGTCTATAATATTTGAGGAGTTTACTCGATTTCCATAGGATCCCATCATCAGATTCTGACATCACAGAATTTTCAAATTCGCTGCAGTTCGGTGAATTTAGTTTTTTTTTAAATACATACAGTCGTAAGTAGTGTATTTTTTTGGGAAGCCGGTTAAAAACTATATTGATGCTAGTAAGCAAAAAGTTCGCAGAATCAATTTTTTTTATGTTTTTGAGTACATCATCATCTACATAGCTAGTTATTGTAGGCAACACATTTGTGACGTCAGATGATGCCAGCTATATTTACGGATATAGTAGAGTCTGATAAAAAACACGGTGTGGGATAATGGGGACGAGTGATGGTGTTTATAGGTTAGAGGCCAAAGATGGGATGGGTTGTACGTCATAAGAGTACCTATAGCTACAGGTATTCTATAAGAAACGATGGATCAGTGATTCAAAGAAGTCTCCAGTACTGTTACTATACTCCTCAATCTTACAACTAATATTATCATCATCAATGCAAATGAAAGAGTCGCCATATCGATCGGTCTTGTGCACAGACATAAATCTAACTAGATTTAACGCAAGTCCCTCCATCTGTATGAAAACCAAGCGTACCACTTTTTCACAAACAATTTTACCAATGAAAGAAAACATATCCAATGCCTCGGACAACTTTTCTATACATTTTTTACAGCTTAATAAGGCATAAAAAGGCATTTTTCTAGATTTCGGTGCTCAGATTACAATCATTGTTCGTACCTTTCCTCCGTTGTTTGACATGCGAAGTACATACAATCGCGTCATCTAGTTAGATTTATGCCTGTGGTCCTGTGCGTCTCGAAGCCAGTGGATTGCTGCTGCCATAAAGAGGTTCTAGAGGGAGGCCTTCCAACGCTACTGGGTCTTCCGGTACGCGGTAATATTAATCTAAATGGCCAGTATTTAAATTCATTGAAGCTGAACTACTGCGAAATAAGGTATGTGCTTAACATAACTTAACAGAACATAACATGTATCGTTCATTCATCGTCTGTATAGGAAGGTACCTGGAGACCTACCTACATTAACGCATGGCCGTATTTTTAACTACGTTTTTTGTATAATACTCTGCAGACCTATTCATTCATTAATCAGCGTGAAGGCTGTACCGACATTTTACTATTTTGTTTACAAATATTGTGTTGACCAGGAAAACTAAATATTTGAACATATCGCACACACAGCAGAGCAAGACCAGCATTAATATGCCGAGATGATTTATTTCATGGTCAAAGAATTAGTTCTGGTGAATAGAACAATCCTGACCAGAATCTAAACTTCTGGAGCCAAAAGCTAAAAGGAGCCTACAAGTTTGGGTTTAATGCTGTTATTTCAAGGCACTGTGAAATGTTCGTTCTAAGTAACTTTTCCATTTCCGATAGTAGTTTCTTTAGTTTTTGGGAGAAGCCTGCCACACTATTGCAACTCCTGTAAGCCAGAATTAGCAGAGGCGCTGGCGATGAAGCTCGACGAGTCTCCGAGAAACGCAAAACGAGAAACCAATTAACTGTCTTAGATCAGAAAAGAACAGCGGAGGAGAAAGGTTATAAAAGAAGTTTGAGTGAATGAGTTTCTTGATATCTTAAAAGTGGCTATAATTGCAAAAGTAGTACACTGCAATCGAGTTTGAGGCATCTTTTGCTGTAACCTTCAAGCAGTGATCACAATTTTTGGACGTCCAGAAAGCACAAATATTACGAAGCTCCGCGCAACAGGTTAGTACCAGGTCCCTCAGAAAGTATTGCGAAAAAAAGTTTTTATATATGGGAGACTGGCCAGTTATAATGTTTTTCGAAAATATGATTATTTATAAGTAAAAATAAGTAAGTTCCAATTTCAAAATTTCCCTCCACATTTTTTGCGAGTTAATTCAAAGTATTGTGTCTCACTGAAATATGGATCTGCGCCGGGAACATTTTAGAGCTATGATTTTATACGATTTCAAGTGTCGCCTGAAACCGGATGAATCGTACGATAGACTTCAAATGGCATTCATGGATGAAGGCCCTTCCAAGGCAACCGTGTATCGTTGGTATAACGAATTCAAGCGCGGTCGACCAACTTTGGGGGATGACGAAAGAAGCGGTCGCCCTTTGACGGCTGTTACCGAAGAAAACGTGCTAGCAGTGAAAAATTTAATCCAAGACAATAGGCGAATTACATATCAGGAGATTCAACACATATTGAAGATTGGATCGGGAAGCGTTCACGAGATTCTACACAGCCATCTTCGCGTGAGGAGGATAGTATCACGCTGGGTGCCGCACAACCTCACCGATGCTCAGAAGCAGGCCCGGGTGGAATGGTGCCGTGATATGCTTAACAAATTTGAAGCAGGCTCGTCTCGGCGTGTTTACGACATCGTTACAGGTGATGAGTCCTGGATTTATCAATACGACCCAGAAACCAAGCGCCAGTCGACTGTTTGGGTGTTTCAAAATGAGCCAACGCCTACCAAAGTGAAGCGATCTAGAAGCGGGGGTAAGATTTTGATCGCTAGCTTTTTTAATTTGACTGGCCACTTGGTATCAATTCCCTTACGGGATCAAAGAAGCATTAATGCCGAATGGTATACTACCAAATGTTTGCCAGAAGTTTTCTCTGTTATAAGCAACAAGCGACCAAACACAGGGCTCCGCGGGCTACTGCTCCACCACGACAATGCACCTGCGCACACCGCACTCAAAACGAGGGACTTCCTGGACAGCACGCCAGTCAAACTCCTGGGTCACCCTCCTTACAGCCCTGATCTAGCACCGTGTGACTTCTTTTTATTCCCAAAAATAAAAAATCAGCTCAAAGGGATACAATTTTCGTCGCCGGAAGATGCGCTGGCTGCGTTCGAGCAGGCTGTAAACGAGGTGTCTGCGGCGGACTGGAAAAAGTGTTTTGAAAACTGGTTTAGGCGCATGAATCTTTGTATAGAGGCTGGTGGAAAGTACTTTGAAAAGATTTAATAAAAATATATGTACGTATAGAACAATTTTTTTTAGTTTCGCAAAACTTTCTGAGTGTCCCACGTATGTATATGAAACGTAGAACACCACAACATCGACTGGCGTAAAATAACAAACCCATGAGACTGGAATAATAAAGCGAACTGGCGTCAGTTGCCAAGCGACTCTCAACTCATAACAAGCCAGATATACATAACGTAGAGAAGTTAATCCCATATCGTTACGTAACACACATACCATGGCCGCATTCACATGGTTTACGATGTAAATATGAACTTGGCAGCAGCTGAGCTTGAGAAATGATGGATACAGTCAATCTAATGACAAATAGTGAAGGTTTGATGTAGTTTTAATGCAGCAGTTTATTTTGCCCAGCATATACCTATAGCAGTATAGGAAGAGTATCTATGCGTAGATAAACCATTTAAGGCCATGTTGAGAGGTATCTTCTTCTTTTCGTGTGAGGATGTGGCTACCTCTGGTATCAGAGTTAAATAAGCCGCCTCTGGGAACCCCACAGGCCTCTGCTGACTTGGCTATTTCAGACTTAACAAGTCCCAGGTGTCCTTAGGATGTTTTCCTTCACCGTTGCTTGTGATGTCCAAGATAAACTTAGAATTAGAAAGTACATAATTATGAATTTGAGCAAGTCGGAGAGGCGAGTTAACACACTAACAGTGCAAAGATTTACTTATTTTTTATTTATTTTATTTAGATTTAGTTTTTTTTTTAGTTGTCTTTCTTTCTTCTATGAATACGTGTAGGTTCGAACTTGTCCGGCGTGTCCAGAATCCTAAGCCTTGGACTGAAGCCTGTCGCGTGATCCCGGTAAACAGCACGTTCCAAGAGCCGTAATCTATATTCCTACTTTGAAAGCAAATTTCTAAAACAACTTCAATGTATGAGATACTTAACATTGAAAACCAGTTATTTACAATACACTGAAGGACAAATGACACCTTTATCATGACCAAATACTTTACATAGTTGAAAAACTCGTAAAACGCTAAAATATATGTCACGAGTCTAATTTGTGTCAATGATTTTTTTCGACACAATGTCTTCAAGTTATCGTGTCCAATTGATTTAAGTTACACTTTCCGAATTACGTAACACCCTTAATACTTAATTGTCAAGGACACTTAACAAAACGTATTGGCCACAAATTAAAAACACTTTTCCCGAATTAGGAATTTAACCAAGGAACCAACTCTTTATGTTTTTACCCTCTACGGAAAAAGAGGTGTCTGTCTGGTAGCATCATAGCGCCTCAACGGATGAATCGATTTAAATTTAGTTTTTTTTTGTTTGAAAAGTGATTTTGTCGAGAGTGTTCTTAGCTATGTTTGAATAAAATCGGTTCAGCCGTTCAAAAGTTATGGGCGTTTTACTGTATGAATCGGGGTGTTTTCGCAAGATATCGTGTCATAATTACGTGTTCAATAGATTGCCGAATCGAAACGTATCTACTAACTATGTACTAGATAAATTATGTAGCATGAAATAAAAATGTGTCAGGGGTTTTTTTAATTTTAAAATTTTACTTGTTAAATATTTATTATGTCATGGACCAAGTCAAATCGGACAATGTAATGAATATTGATTTAATCTTCTATATTTATCAAATTGTCTGGTCATTGTGAATATTGCTACGGAACAGTTGGGCAATTTGATAATTATGATAAATGAATTAGTCCAAGAGCGAGAGAAGGGAGCCTAGGGCATCCCAAAACAGATAGGTTAGGTTCGAAGGAGATGACAGAAGCCGAAGTGAGCGAGCAAACCGAGCGAATACAGCTCCCGTCATCTCCTTCATGTTAGGTTACTTTAGACCCTGCAGACAGAAATAGGAGCCCCGTAGCGGGGCTCCGTCGACTTTGTTGCTTAAATTATAATCATACTTACCTATTCTATATTAAAACCAATGTCAACATTAAAATAATAAATAAAAAGTCGTAAACAAGGAAAAAATCATGCTGTGCAGTAGGAGGATACATATTCGCGGGCTGGCTGACCAAAATCTGGTGTATCCTCCGCCTGCACAGCATGATTTTTTCCTTGTTTACGACTTTTTAGTTCGCTTTTGAAGCAAAAAAATAAAAAAACTTAATTCAAAAAAATCAACAAACCCGACTTTTTTGATTTTTTGAATTAAGTTTTTTATTTATAACTTTTTAGTTAGTTTTTTTCGAAATAGATACATTTAATCATATAAGTGTTATATATTTTTGAAATCACCTCTTAAAACCCTTTATTTTGATACCCCACGCGAAGGGTTTGGAAGAAAAAAAAAATTTGGGCCCCCACAATATGGCACCCAAAATCCGCCATTTTTCTATTATCCAATTTTAATGTAGCCTAGCCATGACACTCGCAGGGTTAAGACGCATCGATTGACGTATGAATCATCAAAATCGGCCAACGCGTTTGGTCTCTGGAACGCCTTATAGGAACAAACATACATACATACTTACATACATAATCACACACATACATACATACATAGACTGATAAACACATTACCCTCCTTCGGCAGTCGGATAAAAAACACATATTTTTATTACCCGGCCCAATAAGTTATGGGCATTACCTATTCAGAAAGCCCGGTTTATTTAATTATTTCAATGGTTTTGATCATATTGCCTATTATATTATATAATATTGGATATTTTTCAAATTGCTCGAGCATTATTCATTCGGGCGTATTAATCACTTGGTTAGATTGAAATAATACATACATACATACATAAACTCACGCCTTTTTCCCATGGGGGTAGGCAGAAACTACAGAACGCCACCTGCTACGAAATATTAAAAGATGAAAATATAATATTATACGTATATTGTCATCTTTTTATTATGGGTGTATCTACTATGGGTCCCGTCGGGGATACAGACGTGAAGTAATATTTAATTAAGTAAATTATAAAACAGAATAATTTTCTATTAACGTCTAGACAAGAATATATTAGTAATGCTATATTCTAATAAGAAATAACAATGGCCAGACAAACAAAATGGACAGTTTCATGATGCCGTCTGCCCTCTCAACCTTGACCTATATACCTAATATGAGACAAAAGGCTATGAAGGTTACGAAGTTCAGACCGGGAGGGTGACCATAAGCTCTTAGCGTAAGGTTATTTTGACAAACTTAAACAAGTCATATACATCTGTCCCTTACACACTCTCAAAATAACCTTAATCTAAGATCTTAAGGTCTCACTCCCCAGATATAATATTTTCTTTGTTCCAGACGTGAATCAGGAATACTAGTGGTCCCATCTATTAGTTTCCACAATTGCAAACACTTACTGACAAATCTTAAATTTACTGACAGACCATGCTCAGCCTAAATCAGGTATAGAAGTATGAAATACATGCCCTAAAAGATTTAAATAAGCGATGTTGTATAGAAGTTCGTCACTTAGGCCGATAAGAATCGAATCAAATCAGGCACACTGATTGTTGTAACAAATCTTCATCATTTCCCATCTTCATCATCATCCCGTAAACATCGTACGAGAGAACAGCTATTTGGGAGTTGAATGCCAGCCGCATCCAAATATCCAGGTATATCTAGCTTAGAACTGAAAAAATCTGGTCATATTCCTTCCATAGCCGGAAGAACCTATCAGGAAACAAATTGATGAATGCTTGCGTCTTATTCGAAGTATCTAACCATGCTTTGGGAACAGTCTATAAGGTAATGACAATTCTATAACAATTTTCAAGCGCAGATCAAGCGGATTCCATCTAAGTGGATTCCCAAATGCGGTGGCCACAGAAATCTTAATAATTTAAGATTTCTGTGGCGGTGGCGATGAAAATCTCTATGGCACCAGAGAGCATTATAAACAAAGCTAAAGTAAGTGCGACAAAACTGAAGACTGCTGTCTTTGACAAGGATAACAGATCCCTACCAAACAAAGCACACTAATATTAAGTTTAATTAAAATAAAAACCCAGAAATAATGAAATAATACGCTACTGTAGCCGTGTATGCGTGACGAAATTCAATATACCTACCGCAGTAACAGCATAGCACATTAGTTACGGAACTTTATGTACACTAAACAATGCGAAACATTTTCATTTCAATAGCAAATAAAATATATGTATTAATATTGGTTGCATTGTAAGTATGAGTAAAACCGCATTACTCAGCAATCTCAGCTAGTAATTTGTAACTACCCACCTGTTACTAGGGAAAACATTTCGCGGTATTTTCAATTTCCCCGAGTCTTGCGTTTGATCACTATCTCATCTGATGAATGGAAGTAATGGTGTGATCAAAGATAAAGCACACTTGTCTAAAAGTAACTTATTCAATCTTGACTTAAAGACCCCAGATTGTAACTATCAGGAAACACAGACTCCGACAGGGAAGTCCGCTCCTTAGCTGTACGCATAATGAAAGTATTCTCGAAACGTTTAGTGCGTATGGGTCGTATGGCCACCACCATGTACCGATGGCGTATCGCTGTACGCCGCAATTTCTACCAGAATAGAAAGAGTAAGTACAGTATTCACAGCGGATCTTTGTGTCTCTGAAGTTGGCTGTAATACCCTGCGCAGTTGCTATTTTTGTGTGAATGTTGAAGTAGAAGATAGCATTGTATGTCTCTTTCACTCGCTTTCATCTGTCGCATCGTCCTATCTCGCTTACTGTATGCAGTCCTCTCGATGACTAACAGTTTCTTGCGCAATTGTTCTCAGAGCCAAACTTCAGAGACACAAAGATTCGCTGTGATAACTGCTATCAGGCAGTAACATGATTTTTGGCGGAGGTTTGCCTTTTCTTCTTCTCTTGTACATATATTACAACATAGATCTTGCTTATGATTGTCTCTGATGTTGCCTATTACAGCCCCCTTCTTGGGCCACCTCGAATGAGTTCTGTAACTCATTGCGTAAAATAACGCCTTTTGTCAAAGGCATACTTTTGATACGAAATATTTTTTCCCAACAATATGGACTATAACTGTATACATCAATTCACGGTCGGATAAACAATGGCTCATTGAATGTTAAATAATTCCAAATTGTTTTAAGGGGCTCACGTGGGCCCTTCCGACTCAGTAACGGTACACCGCCTTCGGTGAGCGTTAAAAATATTAATAACCTTAATACTTGCAAGAGAAATTGATGTCTAAGCTTTCTCTTTGATTTATCAATATGCAGTAGTAACTGACACATTGTAGGGTTTTGATCAATGACAGGGCAGGGGTACATAAGTCGTGCACATCGTTAAAATACCAATGGAGCTAAGAACTTCCCATTTCTGGGGATTGAATTGATATACGGAGTGATATCAGACAGTTGTGATGCTGCGGAGTTTGTTACGCAGCTTCTTTCCAGCTTCATCCCAATGATTTTTTATTTTGAATTAAAAACGATCGTAATCTCGAACACTTTTCCGCTGTCTACGCAATGAAAGTCCCCTTTTTTAGGAGTAGTGAAAAGGTAGGTCAAGTATAATACCCTGTTGAAGTCATGGAATACTTTCCACCACGCCTAGTTAGATCTCAAGTATTTAATGGCGCAAGCGCAAATTAAACCTGTTCTAGGATTTGCGAGAGCCATGTTATCTATTGAGCTAGTTTTAACTGTGCTGGGCTGTTAAGTTAATCTACTAATTTCTAGCTTAAGTGGTACAAGATGTAGATACGAGTTTGCAGCGTCAGACAATTCATCATTTCTAATAGATAGGTATGTCGGATAGCGCATCTTTCTACAATGTCAAAGTCAAATGTGTTTATTTCAAGTAGGCCAGTATGCGGCATTTTTGAATGTTAACAATTAAAATTTACAAGTAATAAAAATTGATTCTACCGTGGATTCGGAAAAGTAGCTTGTTATGGAGAAGAACGCACAAGAAACTCCATACTTACTCTTTTAAAAAAATAAGTTTTTTTCAATATTTACATAATACTATACTACATATAGGTGTAAAGAATTACAAGCACTAACAGGTAAATTCCTTCACTTGATAAATAGGAACATGGTTCTCACATACTTACAAATATTGCAAACATAGATAAATTACTTAATTCATCAACAACGAAACAGTGTGCGAGTCAATTTCTTAAACGTGAAGAAAAAATTAATAAAAATAATGTGTTAGCGAAAACATTTTTTTTTTGCGATCTAAATTGATCAGCAAACCAATACTAACCACAGGAAGTTTACATTGGCGCCGTTTAAAAGATCGTAGATATCTATCATTTTCTGTTCCCACAAAACTGCAGTAAAATTGAAAGTAACGACAGTTTTACGGCCTTTCTGTGGCCACAACTAGCGGTGGCTCCTCAAGTAGCTTGCTGGCTGTAATTCCAACCTTTGTTTGTTACAATTAGGGTTTAAACTTGATTGTTAAATTGGCTGTTTCTAAATTTAGCCTCCGCCTCCGACATCATGAATAAAGTGAATGGTTCTGTAGCTATTTTTGTCCTTTAAGAGGATGTGTCTTTTATGTGAATCAGTGTGCTGAACTTATGATCACTCATCAAGATGAGGGTTCATAAGCTGATGCGATGAACTCGCTGTGACTCAATTAATGGAAACATGAGAGGAATGTCCAGCGTCATGGTATCCAAGAAAACTTGAAATATTTGGCAACCTTTCAACACACGTGGAACATAATCGGTTCAATGGGAAAACTAAAATAAATAGTGAACACAATACTTTCAAGTGCAACGAGCTACAAATGCAACAATATAAACTTTAGTACTTTTCCAAAGATGTGAGCAATAGACTGTCAAATGCACCAATAAGGAAGGACTTACATAAGGTACGCGTACTTAGCTAACAGGCTAGAATTATGGTCAGAAATATTGAAAATGATGGTCCATACCATGGTTTAGAGCTCAAGATTTGTTCCGGCGTGCGTGTATGACCAGATGTATGAACGTTTGTGAAGCAAAAAGAGTACGTAAGGATCGTAGCAGATGGCAGTCAGTAGTTTCTGCCTAACCCCATAGGAAAAAGGCGTGAGTTTATGTATTTGGTTCAAAGGAATAACTTAATAATGCAGTTTTAGCTTGAAATTCTTCCCTTGAAGCTATTCCGCCTCCGAAAATACATCGTCGTCATAGAAAGTAGTACTCGATATGCCTCTTTAGCGATTTCATAAGGCCTTCATAGTCGAGTAGTAAGTGCAAGTGCGTTTTATTATACGTTGTTTCATGTAATCGTACATGCATGTGAGCTGACTCATAAAATGCAGTTATAATAGTTTAGTATGCAACTAGTGAATAAAAGACGGATTTAAAGCGAGGGCCATAGATGAATCACGAGCAAGTGAAAGATTCGAACGACTGAATCACGACCGTAGGGAGTGATTCATGATGATTGAATCACGAGCATAGCGAGTGATTCAAGTGTTAGAATCATGAGCGACGCGAGTGATTCATGGCCCTTGATATAAATCCGTTTTATTTAAGAGTTGCATACTATATTTTATACCATGACTTCGAGAAAAGAAAGATCTAAGTGAAAAGCACAAGGAATATTACGAGTAATAAATAAATGGTTTATTTCCATCAAAATTTTCAAGAAATGTGAAACCCTGACCCCTGAGCTAGGTAACAGCACCTGTGTTTCAGGGGCCGGTGACCACCTCCGTTACGTTACATAATTATAATTAATGAAACACCATTGCAATTAATATTAGAATTTCAATCCAAATAAGTATTCAATAAATACCCTAGACTTAGATCAAAATCATTATTAAAAACCTAAATATAAACAAACTCAAAATTAAAATCTAAGAAGGAGTTTGAAAGTCGAGTGTTCTCTGCACAAGAAGTTCGTATCGAGTATTTTTTGCGCAAGGAGGCGCAAGGAGGTTATATAGCATTGAGATGAAGGTCGAATATACTGGTGTGTTCCAAATTCAAACACCGAAACAGTGATTAAAAGTGCTTTTTATTCACTGTTTTCAGTGAATAAAATAAGCTTTTTAGAGCGGGAATGGTATAAAAGCATTTCTGCCTGCTCTACTTTCGGCACAACTTGTCATCAGGTAACAAGTTTTTAACCTGTTGTTATTCTGTCAAAAATAGTAGGAGTGGAATTGAGGGAGTCTGTGTTTACTGATAGCTACCTAGGTCTTCTCTGTAAGTCATAGTAAAGAGTGAATAGGTTGCTTCTAAACAAGTGTGATCCATTTTTGAGCACATAATCGCTTACCATCAGGTGATATAGTGGTCAAACACGAGCCTATCGCCCGTAAAAAAAACTTTTGCTAAAATGTTAGCAGCACTCAAAGCACTAATTTTGCTTTCTACAGATTCTGTATCACAGTCTGTTGAATGGACTATTTATAAATCTACAGTTGCTACTAACGGTCCAATATTAATAGTAAATTAATTAATTTGATTGTGTTAATGTGTTGTGACGTTCATAGTATCGCGTGCAGATTTCAGGGACGTCCGTATCTTCTCCAGTGTCTGCACTAGAATACGGGCAACTGTCATTCAGTTTTCACGTACGGTAGCAGATGCTAAGTGCACGTAAGTGAGATCGTAAAGCTGTTGGAAAGATATCGCTTATTCAGTTAGATGTCTTCAGGGTTTTCTGTACGTCATAGTCATACATCATGGTTGCATTGACTACTGACTGACAGAAGCAATTAATAAAGAACAGTACCTATAATCTTCGATCACAAATATCATCAATAATAATATCAGATAATAGTGATTGAAGGGTATATAATAAACAAAACATAATTTCCGAATCATAGCTTCAGTCGGCATTTTTAAGAACTGGGAAAATACTCAAATTCTAAGATTCTATGTTATGTTGGACGATGTAGAAAAACGTATTACTCATTGCGGTTAAAAAAGGAAGAGCTCATATGATTAATGATATGAAACCGTAAACCTGTGAGTCCGGTGTCTGAATTTACGCTCATTTCACGGTCTCAGTGAGGTCAGCCCCACTTAGCCGGTACAGTTATTACAACTTCAGACTTAATACATCCTCTAGGAATGACTCGACAACTTCTACCAGTTCCGGATGAACTCGCACCAATGAGTGGATGTGACAAATCACCTCCAGGAGTTCTGTTGATATTCCTGGGCAATGAGCAATGCGTGAGGGAAGAGTATCACGACATCAAATGACGCATGTAAGCCCCGAAAAGGTAGGCAGAGGTGTTTATACATGGTTTGACTAAGTTGATGATTTATTTGACCCATCTAAGAATTGTCTTACTTAAGGCGCCGATTCCCTTGAGTAGCTGATTTTTAAATGAGAATCACGTCTAAACGGCTAGTCGTAATTTATTGGAAAAAATATATGGTAAATTAGACCATTTTCTTAATAATTCCATCTGAACAAATTTGAGTTTTATTCGTATAACATAGTGTAATTAATTTGTAAAGTTATGTCTAAAACGGACAAAAACACGACAATCACACCAAAACCGCTAAACGTATTTTAACGAAATCGACACCATATCAAAGACAATTTAATTATGTACATTTTGATCTGAAGTTTTTTTTTTTAAAGTCATAGAATAATAAGGAAAGTACAAAAAACTACTAAATTTTGGGTCGCGCGGGTGTGAAATAAGTGCGTGTTTTGTTCCCTCAAGGTCGTTGGCGTTAGTCGTCGTCTTAAAAGATTTCCCATCATTTCTTTTAAACAAAGATTAGTACAATCCACTGAAACATTCAGAATCCTTCCTTTTTTGGAATCTGAGGATTGTTACATTTTGAGGATTGCCCATTGTTCTTTTCGTCCTTACAAATGAAGAGTAGTAATGAACACTGAATCATCCAGAATCCTTCCGTATTGGCTCTAGAGCAATCGCCAGCTAATGCGTCCATTCTTACTGGGGCCCGTAAGACACGGGCACGGACGAGGCAAGAGGAAGCTTGCCGCCGCCCGTGCACTTATCCAATTTGCCGCTATTATGATTTATTGGTAGCGTACAAGTAGGCGCCTATGACCTAGACCGACTGCTTCGTGACCGACCATGTCAGCGTTCACTAACACATTAGCGGGAAGTAAAGGGAATTGGAAGTAGGCCTAATAGGAATTAGGCCTAATATTAACTGTTCTTCAGTGTCTTTGACTTAAAATTCACTTTAGATGAATCGCTAAATTCCTCCATGAAGGTTTTAGCTAGAATTGGTATGAAGAACAAGCAGTTTTGAATGAAACTGGAAGACAGCCAAACGGCGCTTGGCGGGAGTAGTTGGTAAAACTTTCCCGGAAATTAGCGGAGACTCTTTTACAGGGGACTTGTCAAGGCCACCGATTTGCATCCGGCGGTGACGGGCTATGTGTTAGTTCAGGGCCATCAGTTTATTCATTCATGATTTATAAATACCTGCATAATGAACGCCAATTAATATATATGAGCATAGAGATATTTCGAATTCGGGGGGTTCATACCCAAACTGTGTGATTGCCATGGTGGTGACGGTAGTGTAAATATTCGCATCTAGTCCATGTTTGGACAAAACTCCTCCCGTACAATCCTCACTAGCTCGAACCGGATTATATCGATTACAACTTAGACATAAGAGCATTCTACTAGGGATCTCAAGGTCCAGTAGAGCACACAAGAAAACATATCTACGCATATATCCAGCGTTTATATAGTGACCTGTTTATAAAGCAGTTGATTTATGCGCTTTGGCGAAATGTAGCACCGGAACTAAAATTTTAATGGCATGAACATTAAATTGCGTCATAATCGTGAAGTTTATCGTTATATCTGAAGCTACAGAATGAGCTAAGGACTTAATATCTTTTTGCTGCAAAATTCGTTTATGCACGAGTTAGCGATGCATACAACAAAGAGTACAAAACGCATATGGAGATCGCAAACCATGCCCAATAACGCATTTTTATGGCAAGCATACACTATGCACGGTATCGCATAAATATAGCGCATCATGTACCAAAATATTGTGCCTCGCGGCAGGCACTATTCGGAGATAGAAAAATAGTTTGCGAAAGAGTACAAATGTGTGTTATACCTATGCCGATTTTTTTAACACTATGGCAACGCACAAGACGCGTGCGCAACGCATGCTTCCAAATTACCAATGCTGGTTTGAGTCCTGTAATGTGACTACAGATGTGTAACTATTTTTGTATACCATAAAATATATTCTATTCTACATATTATTAAATTTGTCTGCTTATATAAATCTCTGTAAACAAACTTTACTACTGTCTGTAATAGTTGTGATAACTTCCGGAAAGACCTATTGGTAGCCCGGACTATGCTAGTTAAACAACAAAGTTAAACATACACCATGAATTACATTCAGATTACACAATGAGGATTTTATCTGTGCATTGTTTCAAAATATTGTATGCAGTAGCCACATTGTTTGTATATCCGCTTTTATCTTGTTTGAATGGGTCATCCATGGCTTATTTCAGTAAGTGCGCCGCCCATACAAACTGCACAACTATTGAATTATTTATAAAGACAAATGAATGCCACATAATAATTATTTATGAAGTGGAATGTGTCATTAATTGGATGATAAAAAACAATGTCTTGAATTTTTTACGCTACAAGCAAGTTTTCCACAGCGAGTCGGTATTGTATAACAGTCTCGGAGGTTCTTTTATTGGATTTCAACATATTTTATGGAATTTTTAAACTTAGTTAATATGTACGTGGTAAATATAATTGTTTCTTTAATATTTTATTTTAGAATGACAATGTTCTAATAAGTATTTTTTTATAATTAATAAATATCACCAAGCCGGATTTAATTGAAACTAACCAAACTAATAAGACTTAATTTTATGGCAACAATATACCATTAAAACAGTTAAAGGAGTGCTGATGAATCTCACCTGAAACCTAGTAGCAGATGGTTGATCCTTGAACCTGGAAGGCTTCTCCATATCTCGAAAACTGCTTTTTGTGACAGGAGAGCGCGACTGCACCGTGATTGAGCCGTTGGACACCCCGTCCGGAAGGAGCGGGTCTTTCTCTCCCGGATCTCGGGTCTTGAAGTGAAGCCCGGACTCTACGTCCTCGCTCCTCGAAGGCACGTCAGGAACCGTAGGGTACTGAATATTCCCATTCGTTGCCGCCATAGACTTTGCCGAACTTATCTTCCGAAACCGCCCAATAATAACGTCCTCCTCATCGTTTACCGGCACATTTAGTTTATCCGGCGCAGTGCTCGTGTTAGCTTCAGGCTTCACAGGGCTTAACTCTATATCCTTCTGTGGCGTACCCATCTTTTCAGTCGATTTAAATTCAACAAACTATTGTATTAGCACATTATTTTTATTTTAATCAACGTCCGATCCGATACTTTATAAACACAAGCCACGGATTAGAATTCGTCGACGAGAAGTGTTGATCGTGTTTAAAAAAACGCGTGCGATTGCACAAAATATCAAAACAATATGGTTTTCTGTTAGAAATATTGAAAAATAAGTAATAGAAATAAAAGCACGCGTACAGCGCGTTAGAGCTATTTCAAACAAACACCCGCTTTGCCGTCTATTTGACAACTAACTGACATTCAGTCATTCACACTTTCACAGTTCAGGTTCACACAATATTCAGTTCTTAGTTCAGTATCTGAATGAATGAAGGCAAGTTATTTGCGTTTTGCGCATGAAGGTATGTTTTGCGTTGACAATGATTTAATTTTTTATTTTGTTTTTATTTGTGATGGGTTTGCTCTTGACTCTAGTATAGGTCAGAGACAAAGCATAAAATAAATTAATAATGGTCAGAGGCATGGTCAGAGGTGACAGAGACAGAGTCGATGTTTTATTGAAAGTTTTGTGAATGAAATAAGTTGACCAAGAAAAAAAAAGATTATAAAGAAATACTTTTTCGAATTTAGGGTCCCGATCGTGAATTAACTTTTCTCTTTAAAAAAAACATTTCAGTTTTTATAAAACTTCGTTTTATTTCGCATTTCGCACAAAAACTGCTTGCATTACTCACTGTCATTGTCAATGTCAATGTCAAGCAAAGTCGCAATTTTAGCAAAACTGGCAATTTCGCAATAAATGTCAGTTTCATTCAAGAAGAAAGGGCGGGGTGTCGTATTTTTTGATGAAAATATTTTTATATCTTTTTTAAGATGGGGTTTGATGATGGTCAGATAATTTTAGATAGTGAAAATGGTGCTTATTATGCCGGCCAGACTGTTTACGGGCGAATGGTTTTTTCACAGGATAAAGTGAAAACTATTCATGGTAAGTGCTAAGCGCCTCTTTGCAGTAACACACCGTCCGAAAAAAGATTCTAATTTGAATTAGCAAAATTTTATTGCTTTGGTTCATAGGCTACGCCGCCCGGTTTCGTATGTAAGTTATAAATGATTATTCATATACCCTCTATGGGAGTTTTATCTTTTTATAGTGGTCAAGTTCACTTTTATAGTTGACCTAAACAATATAAAACCGGGTTAGTTCCGCAGCCAAAAATCTATCCACTTGTGTAGCTATTGTCATGTGAATGCTCAAGGATATACAATAGAATTCATAAAAAGTATGTAGTCCATTGTGTTCTATTCTACCTCCTCTTTTAGAAAATTGAACATATTTTACCTGCTTGAATGCTAGAATTTTTTGAACTATCCAGACCTTTAATATTATTTTACTAGCTTCTAGCAGCGGCTTTGCCCGCGTGAAAAGTGTTTTCTTATCCCAAATGAACATTATACCGGGCTGAAAAGTAGCATATATGCTATTCCAGACTATAGTCTATACCTGTGCCAAATTGCATCCAGATCCGTTCAGCCGTTCTGGCGTGATTGAATAACAAACATACATCCATCCATCTGTTCAAACTTTCGCATTTATAATATTCAAAAGATTTGTTTGTTTCCCAATACAACTTGCAGTCTAAGACTGCTAAATTCTTAATTTCTAATATTTAAAATTTCAAGTTTAAAATGTTAAAGTTCAATAAAACATTTGATGCAGTCAGAAACAAACAAAACAACCTAATTGAGCAGAACACAATGTATTACAGCACCATAGTAGATTGGATAATGATTTTATGTCTATGTAGGTACCTACAAGTTGTTTTTTTAAATAGCTCTGTGTTGCTAGCGGTTTGACCTTGACTCAAAAGATTAATGCATGCCATGTGGAACTGGTATCTATATATAGTGATATATCCTTTGTGTGTTCAGCTTTACAATAATTTAAATTCATTTTACCCAAAGGCAAAGTTTCTTGATTTTATGTAGTGTCCATGGCCAATAGTTTTAGCAGTAACACTGTGTAGTGATGTAACACAAAGCAATGTGTTGACTGAATGAGATAATGCATTAATTCATATATGTGTAAAGTAGACTGTAAATATGTAGGTAGTTTTATTCTTAAACAAACTCTTTAAGAATAAAACTACCTACATATTTTGCTTTTCAATATAAATCCATTTATATAATACAATACTGCATTTATTTTGTATTAAATGGTTTAATTGTAAATGATAATTTTGCTATACTTAGGTCAGTACAGTAAATTGTCTAGACAAAAACCTTCGGTGAGCCCTACCAAGTATTGTAATCAATTGTCGTACCATCCCTTTTGTCTACCCTTCTTTTGGAGATTAATTACACAAAGAAAAATATCAGCTACTTTTTCTTAAAACTTTTATCGTCATTACAAAACAATAGTTAGGTTTGAGATAACTTTATTCCCAGAATACAAAAAGACACTTACATAAGAATATAAAAACTTAGCAATCAGTTATTGTTGGGGGTTTACTAAAACTAGACATATTTTTTTTATTGAGGGGGTAGTTATAAATTAACAAAACAACTAATAAACAGATGTTGGAAACAATATCAAATCACTAAGGACTGTATTATATTCAACATAAAATCCTCCAAAAATCCATGAAAAATGCTTAAAATATGCATCATCAAATGATAAAAATACCTAGATAATACTTCTTATTTTATGGAAAAATCAACATTTTATCAGTAAACTTTGTTATTTATTTATCAACATTATTGTACAAAAGTATTGTTTGCAAATTTTTTAATAAATTTGATGCTTTACTTTGACCGCTTAAATCATTTTTACAAGCAGCAAATGACCATTATTCATCAAAATATGAATGAAAATATGCATTTTAACTAGTTTTTTATTAAAATATGCAAAAACCGGTGAAAAGGTGCCAAATATGCAACATGCAAAGATCTCTACTAATCAATCACTTTTGGATATTTAGAAAGATAATTACCTAATACTATTATATAATAGTAACATTTGCACAGAGCCTTATATTTAGTCTATATATTATATAGCCTTATATTTAGTATATATATTTCAGAGGTTAAAGGCTAGCACAAATAAAACAAACTTGGCAATGAATCAGCATTGGGAGTTGGTGGTTATTTTTCTTAAATAGATGTGATTATAATAGCTGCCATATATTATGTGCAGAGCCTGATGTACCCACAGGCTAACCAGGCACTAGCATTGGGCGTCAGGATCCAGTGGGCGCCATGCATGCCTTAGCAAGATTTTTTTTTTAATTTAGTTTATAAATTCGAGCATGTATTACATTGTAAGGTTGCCCGAACACTGTTTCTCGAACGTCTTTGCTTCCTTTCTATCTAGTGCGCCGCTTAATAAATTGTTCTAATTAATTTACTGCGTTCTATCTCAGTCAGCCTCAGTCGCAGTTCTTTAAGTAGTATCTATTTAAACTTAGGCCACGGGAGACAGCGAAGGATAGCGCAATCTAGCTCTATCAGTCATTTTTAGGGTTCGTCCCCAAAGGGTAAAAATGGGACCCTATCGCGGTCCGTCTGTCACCAGGCTGTATCGCATGAACGGTGATATCTAGACAGTTGAAATTAACACAGATGATGTTACTAAAAACAGAATAAAATAAACATTTAGTTGGGGCTCCCATACAAAAAACGTGTTTTTTTTTTGGCTTTTTTTGCGATAACGGTACCCCTTCGTGCGCGAGTCCGACTCGCACTTTGCCGGTTTTTTTTTAACAAGCACTACTAGGCTAATCTGGCCTGCCGCCCCGTCTTCTTTTATGCCAAAAGAAAACCTTATAACTTGGTCGATATTTCATCGAGCGAGCATCGCGGAAAGATTGAGAGTGTAAGGCTTTTTCCTACTTGCCTTACTCTTTCTCTCTTTCCTGATACCCTCTAACATACTTTGTCTCACTGACGATCTCATAGCCTATTACACTATCAGGATAGAACTAACACACTCGCGAAAACATGTGTTTAATTTGTTTATTCGTGGGCTAGGCTGGGCAGGGAGGGGGGCGCTTATTGATAGTTATATAGCCTGGGGCGGCTAGAACTCTAAATCAGGCCTTGCATCCTGTAGGTATAATAACATTTTCATTTCATCTATAATTTTTGCTCCTTCCTGTTACCACCTTGCTGGCTGCTATGGACTGTCCTTGTTTAAAGTGCATAGATTTAAATAGTAAAGATACGGCCGACCGAATGTTTTTATAAGCGTTCACCGTACATGAACAATTGTAGGGGAGATGTATATAATTGGGATCACCTAAGCAATAATTCAAATAAAACCATGTTTATTACTAAATCGTTTATTATTTTTGTCTATTTGCATAATTTGGCTTTGGTACTATTAATTGAGATCACTTTAAATCACATATAATACTTATTTTAGGAACACTAGTAACTTAAAAAAAAAACAGTATTGATCACCATTGTCAACCATGGTTTGCAATGGTGATCAGTATGTTTACAATGGGGATCAACAATTGTCACAGCCTTCGTCAGCTGGTCCATAGTCCAGTTGGCTTTGGTTGTCTTTCTTGGACGTACTTTCACCATCTGAAACCAATAACATAACAATTTCATTAATAAACTACTTTGTGTAGGCAATGGTGATCACTGTCGGCAAAATTCGATTCGATTCCAATTGCCTACATTGAGAACATCGAGAAAAAATACCTAAGCACAAACACAACACTTGTTAATAGAAATTTATATTGATAAATTAAGAAGTTTAATACTACGGCTAAAATAAAATACCATGGTCACAGTAAAAACTCAAATATTTCGTAACTTACCTTCTAAACAATGGAGACGAAAAATTACATCAAAACTGGTCGAAACGTGTTCACGTGTATCACTGACAAGCGCGTGGCGGGAACTGGCCGCCGCCGTCGCCGACGCACGCTATTGGTCCTCGACTGCCATGTAGGTATGTTACAATCGCTCACTCGCGTTTGGTTTTTATTTTATTACGTGATCACGATTGCCAACTGATCCCGATTGCCTACATCTCCCCTACACGGCGTTTTTAGTATCTCGCGCACACGACTGCTCCTGAAGTTAGATTACCGCGTGGAGAGTTCGCTTTGATCTACTAGTATGACCTACGAATGACCAAATTTTGGCGTCAGAAAACGCGTGGTCTGCCCTGTCCTTACTATGTGTATAAGTTAGTCTGTCAACTGTCAATACGGGAGACCGCCATACATCAAGCTGATTAGGTACGCTACGTACCAATACCTAAGCACTAAACAGGTACAGAAGATACAATAAATTCATTGTGATTCCTTCTTGGGCTGATAAGCCCAGGTGTGCCCATGAGACAACACCCCGTATTAAACAACGGGATTTTGTTAAGGCACGATTTAAGCAGAAAGCTGTTTTCTTTCCTTCAAACTACCGTCATGATACATCATAATATGCTATAAAGAAAAATAGGGACTACATTTCTGGTAAAACATTTTTGAATTATTTTGATCTTTTCAGGAATCTATGTGGATATCAAAGGCTTCTGCAAGGTCCATTGGACGACGACGCGTTCTAGACGACACAATAATCGCACGACGCACTACACGGTGCACCACGACTCCCACGAGGAGTACTTTAGGAGAAAACACTTCGTGTTCGGCAATGAAAGTGGTAAGAGTTAAAATGTTATTATATCAAAGGCTTCTACAAGGTCCACTGAAGGACGACGCATTCTAGACGGCACAATAATAGCACGACGGACTACCCGGTGCACCACGACTCACATGAGGAGTACTTTAGGAGAACACACTTCGTATTTGGCGATGAAAGTGAAGTGTGAGTCTTACTCACACTTCACTTTCATCGCCAAACAGATAATGTTATTTAAGGCCAGCCGTACACGGACTGCTTCAAGCAGTTATGACCGACTGCTTGAAGCCGCGACCGCGCGGTAAACTATAGCCATTCATTCGCTGCCGTAGACACGACTGCTCGAGCAGTCGCGACCGCTTCAAGCCGTCAACTACATGATGAAATTCCATCGTGCTGTCGACCGCTTGCGAGCAGTCGCGAGGCATACACTGACTGCTCGAGCCGTCGGCGGCTCTAGAGCAGTCGACAGCTCTACGACCTCCCCCTCCCTTCATTCCAAAATTGGATGAACCCAAAATTTTCTCTTTTGTCGTCGCCGCCGTCGTCTCCGCTTGAGCAGAAGCAGCAGAAGCAGTGCGTCCTCGTCAGAATCCATGACAGACTGCGGTAGAAATTCAACTGCTCGAGCGGTTGCTAGAGACAGCTCGAGCAGTCAACAACCGACTGCTCAAGCAGTCAACGCCGACCGCTCGAGCGGTCCGTGTACGTCGGTCAGCCGTTAACTGCTCGAGCAGTCCGTGTACGCCCGCCCTAAAGGCTACTTTGGATGACGACGCGTTCTAGATGGCACCACGTAGGTACTACACGGTACATAACGAATCACACGAGGAGTAGGTACTTTAGGAGAAAACAGTTCATGTTTGGCGATAAAAGTGGTAAGAGTAGTTAACAAATAATAGGGATAGCCTGCCTAGCCTTTGCCCAACTAATCGTACACTTGCGAGCAACAAAATCGACTCAACCCATAAGCGTGCATAAAGGTATACTGTATTTTTAACCCCCGCCGGAAAAAGAGGGGTGTTATAAGTTTCACGTGTGTTGCTGTGTATCTGTCTGTGGCATAATCGCCTAAACGGATGAACCGATTTTGATTTAGTTTTTTTTGTTGTTTGAAAGTTGAATTTTGCGAGAGTGTTCTTAGCCAGTTTCAATAAAATCGGTTCAGCCGTTCAAAAGTTATGGGCGTTTTACTGTTTGAATCGGGGTGTTTTCGCAAGATAAATGTGTCGGGGGTTTTTTAAATTTTGAAATTTTACTTGTTCGAAAAACTAATTTATTTTATCAAAAATTAAGTAGGGCTTAAGATTTCAGCTTTCATTTGGTTCCATTATTCTCATCATTTATTTAGTACTTTTTGAATTATTGCCATCTGCGTAAAAGTGGAAAAAAATGGGCTTCTAGAAAAATTGTTGTGGCACGATGTGGTCAGGCATTTTAAATATGAAACAAAACTGTTAAAAAAAAAACATAAAAAGTTGTTGTGTCCGTACTTGGTATTGCCCTCCTAGCTCTAATCACAGTTTGCAAACTGATTCAGTCAGATTCTTCATTGATACTCCTCTAATGATTTTAATTGTTCTATAGTCGATGGGACTAGATTTCTGGCCCGAACCCTTCTCTTGAGCTCGTCCCATAAGTGCTCGATGGGATTCATATCGGGACTTAGTGCAGGTCTGTTCATCGTCGGTATATCGTGCATTACTTACCGACCAATCCTGCGTAGGGAACAATGTGTTCCTGCAGCAATTTGGTAAAGTACTGATCAGGTGTCAGCCCTCGTCCTCGCCTCCCCCGGGCACGAAAACTAGCTCGGTTTTCCGTCTAAAGAGTACCAGCCTACATCATGTAGGAGCCGCCGCCATTTATGTCACAGGTTCAGCAAATAGCACTGTGAACACTCGCCCGGATGCCTTGTCGGTGACCAGTAGTCAATTTTGGGCCCGTGACAAGCCGCTTTGAAGTAAGATTGGCTGCCCTGAATCGTTTTCAGGGAAGCCAATAGCACCAACTTGCCGAAAGTTGTGTAATAGAGAAGTTATCTCCAGTAATATTAACACCTGTTTAATTAAAACATGACGTCTTTAGCGGTTTCTGTTTTTTAGGGTTCTGTACCCAAAGGGTAAAAACGGGACCCTATTACTAAGACTCCGCGGTCCGTCTGTCTGTCTGTCTGTCTGTCACCAGGCTGTATCTCATGAACCGTGATAGCTTGGCAGTTGAAATTTTCACAGATGATGTATTTCTGTTGCCGCTATAACAACAAATACTAAAAGCAGAATAAAATATATATTTCCGTAGGGCTCCCATACAACAAACGTGTTTTTTTGCCGTTTTTTTTGCTTTAATGGTACGGAAACCTTCGTGCGCGAGTCCGACTCGCACTTGGTCGGTTTTTTTTTTTTTTTTTTATTTATTATATGTGAAGGTACTGGTGGTACTGGTACTGGTACTCAGCTGAATCCGGTAAGACTGGAAGCCGACCCCAACAACAATTGGGAAAAAGGCTAGGCAGATGAAGGATTTTAGTAGACAGATACAGATCGGAGTAAATAGCTGTCCTGCCCCCGTACCATGACGTGTTAAAGCTATGATGGTTCGACTGTGGAAAAGGGACAGATGTATATAAGGCCTATTCATCTGTCCCTTACGCACACTGGAAATAACCTTGATCTATGAGGTTATGGTCACCTCCCTAATCGCTATTAACTTCTTGAATCTTAGAACGGGATCGCACTCTTTATTGCCAAGGGAGTTGGTTTTGCCTAACATCGAATCAAGATTTTTAGTAGTGCTCACTAAGCAAATTATTAACTACTAGTAATTATTAGTATCCTCGTTAGCATTATTTTAAGTCCGAATGTAAAACGATAAGGTTAACGGTAAGGTTGGATCAAGCGCAAGTTCGATCATGCATGGAGTACTGTTCTCATCTCTGGGACGGATCTGCCAAAAAGCGAGCCGAGGATCATCGGCGATGAGGCGCTGGTCGAGTCAAAGCTCCAGAGTCTTGAACATCGTCGCCGAGTTGCCAGCCTGTCGATTTTTTATCGGTTACATTTCGGGGAGTGTGCGATGGAATTGCACGATATAATTCCACCTAGCCCGTTTCATCATCGGACTACTAGACGTACGGCGATGCGCCATCGATACATGGTAGACATCCCACCCATACGCACAAAACGTTTTGGGAACACTTTTATTATGCGTACAGCTAAGGAGTGGAATTCCCTGCTGGAGTCTGTGTTTCCCGAAGCTACGATCTAGGAGTCTTTAAGTCAAGAGTGAATAGGTTATTTCCAGGCAAGCGTGTTTCACCGTCGACCACATCATCGCTTAACATCAGGTGAGATTGTGGTCAAGCGCGAGCCTACAGATTATAAAAAAAAAGGTTACTTTCGTATTTCATTAGGTATTGTTCTCATCTAAGTGAAATGTTAATTTCATTATGAGATACCTATAATAGTAGTTTATGCAATGGTCATATAATAGGGGTTATTAAAACACGAGCGTGGGATTATCACATGAGGCGAAGCCGAATGTGATAATATTAACACGCGAGTGTTTTAATACCTAATTATATGTCGTTGCATACAGTATTTTATCTTCACTCATACACTTGAAATAATATAAAAGTGGAAAAGGCAAAAATTTGCAGTATGGCGGGCAATTTAGATTCTCATTGCACCATGACTGTCAATGTCAATGAGCCCATACGCGCAAATAAATTAAAAAGTTATTTTATGATGCAGTTGTTTGAAAATCGAAGGAAAATGTTTAACTGTAATGGTTTTTTTTTTATTTTACCTATCCACGAATATAAAGTAAGTGTTTATGCAATATTTTTTGAATTCATATTTGGAACATTACGTTGTGAGTGTAGATAAATATCTTTAACCACAAATCTCCAAAAAGGCCGAATTACAAAATCAAAATCATTTATTTGCGAAATATGGGTAGTTTTCAGAGTGACATTTTTGTAAAAGTTCTTTAGACCATATCCTACCATGGCAGGTGTGCAAAATATTACAATAAAATGAATAAAATATTACATTAATAATTAACAATTGTATCATCTATACATTACATAATTATATTATTGGACAATTACTTAAGTTAATCATTACATTATTTTCTCATTTAAATAATACAAGTTGTATTATAATTATAGCCTGGTACATACAAAACCGTTTCAATCAATGGGTCCTCTCCATGCATGTCATCTGCCTCCGCACTTAAATGAGCATGTAGGTAGATTACGTAACCAATAAAAAAAAAAAACAAATATCAACCGACACATACTAAAGACACCGACTTCGGAAAAGAAAGATTTTTTTATTTATCTCTTCTTCTACTTCAAAAAAAAAACTTTTTTTGCTAAAAAATACTACCGACTTCCAAATGAAAACTACAAAGTTAAAAATAACTTTATTTTTGGAAGTCGGTGTCTTTCTTTTTTCCCATTTTTTTGCGATATGGACACCGACTTCCAAAAATAAAGTTATTTTTCACTTTGTAGTTTTCATTTGGAAGTCGGTAGTATTTTTTTTGCAAAAATAGTTTTTTTATTTTTCCCTTTTTAGTTGTACTTTCCTAAAATAGGCAAGTTGTTTAGTAAGGTACCTATAACGCCAGAATTGATTACCCGAATAACATGAAACTTGAACATAACCAGTGAAATGAGAGATCTGCGTACCCCTTTATAGTTTACTAGCGTGATGTTATGTTATGAAATGGTATAAACAATAAACAGACATGCAATTATTTATTATTTTTTTAAAAACGTTGCCCCACACTAGGAATTTCTTCCTGTATCGTGGGTGCGTTTACAAACATATAAACTCACATACACAACACCCAGAGCCGGAACAACTATTTGTAGGTCATACAAATATTTGTTCCGTACGGGAATCGAACCCGCGACACGCAGCACAGCAGTCGCAAATGATTTGCCGTTATTTATTGAAGAGTTCTGTTGTATATCTCCGAAGTTCTTCATCAGATCTTCACCAAATTAAAATGGGACCAAATTCGACACATACTCTTTCAAAAAAAAAAGAATTTTCAAAATCAGTTTACAATTGACGGAGATATCGGTGAACATACATAAAAAAAAAAAAAAAAAAAACATACAAGAAGTCGAACATAGAACCTCCTCCTTTTTGGTAAGTCGGTTAAAAAACGGTAATACAGAATTGCCAAAATTAAATTCACTTCACAGAAATTTCCAAAAATAGAACCTTTTTCCTTGGAATCGGCCCTCATGCCTTACAAGGAATGTTGTTTGAAAACAAAACCAAAAGCAAGGAAACCTGTTTCCTTACATAACAGTCTACACTCTACCTCTTACATTATGCAGACAGAATGTAAATTATTATTGATTTATCGAGTTCTCATGTATAATGTATGGATTATTGTAACATACGTGAGGAACTCAGGCCGAAATAGTAACAGCAGCACGGCTCGATCTTCAAGGTTAAGCAACGCTTGCCGAGGTCGGTCTGTCGATGGGTGACCATTTCAACATACCGAGTTTCCTCCGTGCCTCGGAAAGCACGCTAAGCTGTTGGTCCCGGCTGTCACTTGAAGATCTTTGACAGTCGTTACGGGTAGTCAGAAGCTTGAGATCTGACACCAGTCTTGCCAAGGGGTATCGTGTTACCCAGTTACTGGGTTGTGGAGGTCTGATAGGCAGTCGCTCCTTGTAAAATACTGGTACTCAGCTGAATCTGGTTAGATTGGGTGCCGAACCCAACACAATTGGCGAAAGGCTAGGCAGTTTGACATCTCATAGTAACACACACAGACATAAATCTAACTAGATGACGCGAATGTACAGGACCTATATAATCCCCAGCACGTAAGTTGGCAAGAGTCGTTACATTCTCAGAATGGGTTTTGTAGGATTCCTTGGTGGTGGTGAAGCGGGGCGCGGGGAACGTTTAGAACGTTGGTTGGTCTGTTGCCACAAGGATCGACTGAACAATCGCGCCGCGTCCACATTCCGTTAGCTCTGAATGGTGGTTGGTTAGTTCGCGAAATATGCGTGAACTTACCTCCACTACGCCAAAACTTTGCCAAGTTACATGACGGGTACTATACTTTGGTATCATTTTTTTTAAAGGATATTAAGGTGAGAGCAATGCTTATCCTTTGAGAATGCCCGGCTGGAGGCTATAGTTTAGTCTCCGCAGGATCGCGCGGTTAAGCAATAGTCAATCACTTGGATTGACCTAAGAGAAGACCCAAAAAAAAAACCCAATGAACTGCCTTAGCGTTGACGGCACCGGACATCAACTGAAATCTAGAAACATAGCTGATCGTTCCGTGAGCTCTAAAAATTGGCTGAGTCAATGGAAACATTTCCTTTCATCGGTACCTAAGTAAATTTGTTATTAAAATGTGTGTAAAAACGTGGCACGCTTGGTTTTCATACAGATGGAGGGACTTGCCTTATCTAGCTAGATTTATGTCTATGGTAACACACCTATTCTGGTCGAGACTAGAATACATACATGATAATGGACCATTGATAGTCATCATTGAATTCATTGTACCATAACAATCTGTGATAATAATAGTCAATGAGCTGCTCACATCCCGAACATCACAGAGATAGATCATTTTATGATTATATTATTTAATACTTACCATTACCATGTCTATTTTGATCTAACGCAGACTTTGCGTCGAAGACTTCTTTCTTATGCTCTGTCTTATACTGTAAGCGTTGGTAATAACTTGGCTAGGAGACTCAGGTAAGTTGGACGAGAAGATACCGCGCAACGCCCGAAGTGGCCCGAACACTGCCCAGACGAGTCGGATTCGACGTTTGACCTCTTTCTCGAAGTTGGACCCACCTAGGGCATTGCATTCCGAAATTTCATAGTTTCGAAATATCGGACCATATTTGCATGTTTATTAATTTCGAAATTGACACCACTTTTTTTTTTTTTGGTGGGAAATCGTCCGATGACTTCTCCCGCTCTGGGTGAGACGGGAGGGCGTGTCAGACAAATTGACACCCCTAAATTCGAAATTTCGAAACTGGATTTAATTGAAATATTATGTTATTTTGCATACAATTATGAAATTTATTATTGAAACTAAAAGAGGATCATCTGAAAATGAGACTGAATATGAAACTAAAGCCAATTAGACCGTTGCGTTGGGCCACCTTGTGACCATGTGTGTTAATGCTAAGATTACAATAAAACAAAGACCATGGTGTTAAATAAATAAAGAAGAGTAAAAGAAGCTCGGCCATTTAAAAAAACTGTGTTTTGTATTAATGGTGGCCAGTGAGGGGAATAATTTGACAAGGTCTACAATCGTTTGCTGGGACTGCAATTTTTTTAATGTGCGCGGAAACCAACGCTTGAACTTTTGGGGAAAAACAACAGGCAGTGTGGTATTTTTACCTCATTAAAACAAAATCGGTGATCACCATCAGCACTTCTTAAAATAACCTTCCGATCCTTGTGGAGACTATAAAGGAGTTTCCCTTGAGCCACGCTGTGCACGGCAGCACGTGATCATTGTGCCACTGTCTTGCCTGAGGTTAGTCCGTGGACGGACAGCGCCCAAAACCACGGCGTTCCATCGTGCCTTAATTATAGAGGGGGGGTTTCGGCGTGTCTAGATCGAGGTGGTTGCCTCCACGATGCCTTCTCCGAATGAGATTGGCCTCCTCACGATTCCCCTCGGTGGCTATTTCACTCTAGTTTTGTCTCCGCCAGCATATTCCTCACTAATACTGGCAGAGACAGGTCTCGCCCGATTCTGGCGACAAAGACCCACCGCACGAAGGCCCAAGAAGGCACTCCTCGAGCGTGTGTTGTGCAGAAGCCAAGTTGCCTCTACAATGATGGCAATTTACCGTGGCCGTAAAGTGTCGTGTCGGTCGAGGGTAGACGGCGGCTGGGCACTAAGGTCCTTTTCTTTGTTGCGCTATTCGTCAGTTTAGGGGGTTTGCCCTAATCGCCACTCTTGGCAGGCGGGTTGGCGATCGCAGTTTGTTATTAAGTGCACAGAGTACGCTGCTGCCCCTTCTCTGGTATGTACCTTTGTCGCCTCTTACGACACCCATGGAAAAATATGGGATGGTGAAATTCTATAAGTCCGACACCATAAGGGACTGGGACAAAACGACTTGGATGTTCAAAAATATTTTTACACAACACAAAATTGATGGTTAGAATTTCTTCTTATCCTAGGTGTAGTTACATAGGATATGTAAATCAAAAAATATTTTGCAATCAAAACTGTCCAAAAGGAGGTCCAATAATTCTATTCTGGCACCGAGTGGGCGCACGGCTATTACCGCTTTAACATTGGAGAATATAAATACCTACGCCTTAAACAATTTAGCTTAATTGGGTTGAATTAGTAAAATTAGTGACACTCATCTACTGTGCAGTTTTCTGCTTGAATGATTTGCTAAAACTGACTTATAGAAAGTAACTAAAGTATTTTACAATATTTATGAGAAGCTGCAACTGTGCAAGCGAAATCAATATTCATGCGCTGTGGCCTGTGCGCTCAAGCGTCGTCGTCAAAGTCGTCGTTTTGGAAACAACTAAATCTAGCCAAGTTCAAGCAAAGACCTGGCGACGCAGCAGCCGTGTGTTATATTGACATCTAAATATTTGTTGGGTTTTTTACTCTCGCGTTCCGAGCTGAGCATTGACTATCCAATAATGCGTTTTTATTTATATGTCATCTAATGTGAGTGAAAACGGGTATTAACTATAGTAGACACAGCGGATTTTTGTGTCAATGTTGAAATAGAAGATAGCACTGTATAACTGCTTCTTTCACTCGCTAACTTTTGTCGCATCGTCCTATCTCGCTTACTCTATGCAGTATACTCGATGACAAACTGTTTCTTGCGCAAAGGTTCGCAGACACAACTTCAGAGACACAAAGAGCCGCTGTGACTACTATACCGACCCCTTTAAATTCTGATAAGTGCGGTTGAGTTTTTCAAAGAAAAATTTAAAACTATTTAGTTAACAATCACCTCTACCTATGTCATTACTTCACACCATGGTATAATAACATACTCCGTATACTTCGCCTGGTAGGTTCTTCCCAGGATGGCCTAAGACTACGTCACGATAAGTGTTACCATTGATTGTCCTTTTTAGAAAATGTAGGTACTTTCTCACGTAGTAAATGAAAATAAAATGAATTACTAACTAGCTTAACTATTTAGTAACTCATGTGATTCATCTATGTCATGTATATTTAGTGTTAAATTAATTTATATTTTGAATTATTAGTTCATAATTGCTTTGTTAAGATAAAAAATGCATTTTGCTCGGTTATTTCAATAACACACAGTGGCAACACATCGAATTGACAAGTGTCATACTGACAACTAGCCATTTCATCGCTATTGTCGTGTAGCTCACACCTATAGTTTGTTCTGTATGTTTTTTTATTATGTGGTGTACAATAAAGTATATAATAATAATAATAATATAGCGTTGTTTCGCTCGGTGAGAAAAATACTGTGGCTCCCAAACATTTGTGATAAACCCGTGAACTTTGAAAGATACACAAGAAAAATTGTTAATTGTTCCGTAAACTGTAAAAACAGCAGTATAAAAGGCGGTGTTATATTTTTTTCTTTTCCCAATGAAAAGACGCTATCTTATGCGTGGCTTCAATATTGTAACTAACTTCACCTAAAATAACTGGTATATGCCTTTCATTAATTTATTATTTAATTTATATACTCGTTGTAAATTCCATAATTTACGGCATAGTTGTGTCTTGATTCGTCTTTACGCCCGAACTTAACCTAACCTAATTAGTTTTTGACTTATTTTAGTCAAGTCAAGTTTTGTGGGTTTTCGTTCCGAACTAAATAAAAATACTAATATGCAATCAATTAAAAGAAAGCAAATTAAATAAATACAAAAAGTATCAAATATGATGATTTATAAAAATCTTGTACTTATTGTATTATTTTATCTTTTTCCCCACTAAAAAAGTTTGAGAACCGCAACGCAATCGATGACGTAGTCTTAGGCCAATCACGTGACCCAGCTGTCATGGGAAGAGACTACCATGTCTTGTTCTACCATGCTTCACACCTTCCCAGAATTTAATCCTTACTAGCGACACTATCGGATGGTGTTTTATTACAGCGTGTTTTTTATTTTTTACCCGACTGCCGAAGGAGGGTAATGTGTTTAGCAGTCTATGTATGTATGTATGAAGTATGTATGTATGTTTGTTCCTATATGGCGTTCTAGAGACCAAACGCGTTGGCTGATTTTGATAATTCTTACGTCAATGAATTAACCCTGCGAGTGTCACTGGCTATATTAAAATTGCAAAATAGAATAATGACGGATTTTGGGCGCCATATTGTGGGGGCCTGAATTTTTTTTTCCTTCCAAACCCATGGTGCGGGGTATCAAATTGAAGGGTTTTAAGAGGTGATGACAAAAATATATAATACTTATATGATTAAATGTACCTAATAATAAAAAAAATAACTAAAAAGTTGTAAATAAAAAAAAAAAAATATAAATAAGAAAAAAACTGACATATTCGCGAGCTGGCTGACCAAAACCAGGTATATCCTCCGACTGCACAGCATGATTTTCTATTTGTTTACGTCTTTTTAGTTGGGTTTTTAAGCAGTTGGGCTTTTAGTTATTTTTAGATATATTTTTTTACAATCAGTGGCTAACCCGTTTTCTGACAAGGAATACCTATTGATTTTGAAAAAAACAATTGATGCAGTTTTAGTTTGCCTTAAAATCGGACCCGAGACTTCTTTGAGTAATTTTCGGTATTGTATTCCTCATATTTTAAGATTTAGTCATCCACGCCTACTTGAGAAACTCGCCCTCTAATATCTTATTGTTTTTTTGCCCCCAGGCGAGAACCATCTCCCGGTGGGTCAACACGAGTTCCGCTTCGAGTGCCCCATCCCGGCTGGATGCCCCTCCTCTTTCGAGGGTTCGTACGGCCACATCAGATACCGTATCAAGGTGGTCATGGTCACATCGGGCATGTTCACGATGAACAAGGACAAGTGGGTGCCTGTCAAAGTGCACGCACCGTTGGATCTGAACACGGTCCCAGAGTGCAGGGTAAGAGTTGAGAATTGTTTGGCGTTTTATTTTTGCTCTTTTTACCCAACTGCAAGGAAACGGTTAAGTTTTTCTCGCGTATCTTGTATGTATGTAAGTGTGTTTGTATGTATGTAAGTGTGTTTGTGTGTATGTAATATTGTTTACTACCTCATATCTATCAAACCGCTAGACGCATTTATATAATAGACCGCCCAAGTGTTCTTAAATAAGTTACGTTAAAAAAAAACAAATATCGCGCCATGATACCGACTGCACAGCATGATTTCCTTCTTGTTAACATCTTTTTTGTTATCTTCGTAAGCAGTCGGGTTTTTGATTTTTAGATAAACCTTTTTTTATACCAGACAAGAAATTTTCGTCAAGCGTTTCAGTAACAATGCGCGAACACAAATGATTATATAAGAATAACGTTCACATTCGTATGCGCCGCTTTCTCAAAGCAAATCAAAAGTATGATCTGTGAATCTAAAGCTCAATATAGCAAACACACTTACCCCTTCCTAAAATCGATTGCTTCTCCAACCAGGAACCGATGGATTTCGACTTGTCCAGCACTTACTGCTGCTGGTGCATGAACTCCGGGACCTCGGAGATCACGGTGAGGATGCCCGTGTCGGGCTTCTGCCCCGGCCAGATCATACCCATGGAGGTGACCTGCCAGAACGACAGCAACGTCGAGATCGATGAGATTAAGTTTGCTATTAAGAAGGTAAGGAGTTAAGGACTTTGATTTTACTGTCATCTTCCTGCCCTATCACTTGGGCAACACGCAATGGGGAAAATGCATGTATTTTTATTTTATTTGTCAAATAAAATACTTATTATATTAACTGTAAACAAATAGGAAGGACTTTTTAAAATATCTTGATCAAATACGAAGTTATAAAGCGTCAATATTTAGAATTAAGAGAATACGGATGGTGACGGTCCGAAACAGAATATTCTATTTAGTCCGCCGGTTAAATTATCAAAAAATATTGGACACGTATTTTTTGCTTATTCAAATCAATAAAAAAATACCTAGATAAAGCGCAATAAAGTTCGGGAGTGGGGGCTTGTGACGTCACTTCTATGTAAAAAGTGTACTAAGGTATGACGTCATACGATATTTTAACGCACTGTATCGTCATCATTTTTTGTTAACGTGACAAAAGGAAAAATAAGTGTCCAATATTTTTTGGAAATCTATTTGACGGACTAAAAATATTTTTTTAGTCATCATCCCTATTCCGACGTGCCATCTGACGTCAGATTCAGATAGTACGACGCCCATACAACTGCCATAGAAAACGGCGTTTTCGAAGAGAGGGACAGATATATTTATTTAAATCGATATAAATCTCGTTCGTTTTTGACCAATTTTGATTCTTTTTGTGTGGCTTCCATCAGAAGCATTGTACAAGTCATCCAAGGTGCAACTGCGATTTTGATTCTGTTTTCACTATAAGTATTCTATTTTAGTATTTTTATAGATACAACTAACTGACGGCTGGCTAATTTATGACAAATTTTCAGCGAATTTGAGATGTGACGTCGTCTCCAGAAATCGGCCCTTAGTCCGTAGTGAGGACCATTGTGCCGTGTGCGTGTCCATTTACATTCATATTCATAACTGTTTTAGTCACATTTTGTTTCATCTGAAGACACATATTAAGACAAAAACAGTCTGATAAAAATATATCCATACAATTAAGATTTACGACCGCCGTTATTCGGATTTCGTCTAACCCCATATTTGCTCACTATGTAATTCCTTTTATCGTTTTAGTATTACAAAATAGGAGCCCACGCTTTTCTGTCGCTTCTCGATATATAGAGATACTTATACAAAGTATACAGCTATTATGTTTTTTCTTCTGGGCAAAGCCTCAAGGTTGTTTCTCCACTACTTCGATCTCATTTCTACTGTTGCAAAACCTGTGGACAAACGCGTAACTAGATTTCGGTATTCTAACGATGACGATAACGTCGAATCGGAGAAGTGCAGAAACAGTTCACAAACAATTCGTATACTGGGCTTTTGTCCTTGGGATTGTCTTGGTTAATTTACCAACAGCTTAAACAATTTTATGCTATTATATTATAATCACTATTAACGGACCACCAAACCATATTCTTTATGCTATTATGTAATACCCAGGACGTGGTATTCAGAGCCGTTTCCGAGCCAGGAACGCGTAACGACCACGACACTGTGGCCGAGATAAAGAAGGGCCCAATACCTGGTCGCACCACGCGCAACTGGACGATCGAGATGGAGGTGCCGGCTATGGACTTGTACAATGTTCTCAGCTGCAGCTACATCGATATCAACTACAGGTTTAAGGTGAGATATATATTACTGCACTTCCATTAGTATTTACAGGATGTCCAGGCTCGTATAGCCTGGCCACAGAAATCTTAATAATAAGGCAATAGAAGTCGCATAGACGCGTGACCTTGTCGCCGCGCTTATGTGTTGGAGGACACAAGTGCACGCGGAGCGTTTGTTGCGGTTTCTAGTGTTATTTGAGACGCGGCGCGACGCGCGGAGAGAGGTAAACATGGTGTTTTGCAGCATATCCAACTGCGGAAACTCGTCCAAAACTTGTAACTTAACAAATAAAGGAATAACATTTCAGTACTTAATTTTTGAAATATTTTCGTTTTTTAGCAAATATAGACAAATCAAATATTTTCACTATCACTACTACGATTTATCACAAAAAACGATTTTGTTGTCAAACCAATAACCATTAACGCTTAAGCTTATTCATGTCTACTATTACTACTGCTAAAAGCAGCAATGAAATTATAGTCATACGCAATAAACAAAAATCGCCGTTTGCGTAAATTCTAGGTACAAGCCGCATGAGTTGGCCGAGAGCCGAGGGCCGAGAGTGAGCACGCAATATCATTTTTTGCTTTTCGCACACGTTTCTTATTGGCTGCAGGAGTCGCGCCCCCTGACATTATGCGTTTATAAAAAATATTGCGTAATGTCATCGCATAAAGTTTAATTTTGTAGCAGTAATGCAAAGTGCATTTGTAGGTGTAATTGTGTATCTATTTTTTGTTTATGTAGTAGTAGCTGTGACCCCGGCGACACTCGTCCCGATATAAAATTTAGTACTATAGCATTTCTATTGCCTTATTATTAAGATTTCTGTGAGCCTGGCCAACGCAATGAGGTGGACAAATATACTGGGATAAAACTCAGTTCTTAGGTTTAAAGCCATCTCTACAGACCAACCGCTTAAGTGAGACCATTCTGAAGTAACTGCGCGGTTATTTATTAAAACTTCATATTACAGAAAACTACATAAGAGGACTTAGTGTCGCCGCTGGTGTAGTGACCTGTCAGTCGATAGCTCGCTGGATGGATGTCAACATCTCTCTTGCTACCTTAGGAACGGTCTCAGTTAAGGGGTGGGCCTATAGCGTATCTATTTAGGTAGGCCCAGGCACACAACTGGATTTAAAACCGATCATTGGGTTTTAACCCATCTACGTGGGACACTCAGAAAGTTTTGCGAAACTAAAAAAAATTGTTCTATACGTACATATATTTTTATTAAATCTTTTCAAAGTACTTTCCACCAGCCTCTATACAAAGATTCATGCGCCTAAACCAGTTTTCAAAACACTTTTTCCAGTCCGCCGCAGACACCTCGTTTACAGCCTGCTCGAACGCAGCCAGCGCATCTTCCGGCGACGAAAATTGTATCCCTTTGAGCTGATTTTTTATTTTTGGGAATAAAAAGAAGTCACACGGTGCTAGATCAGGGCTGTAAGGAGGGTGACCCAGGAGTTTGACTGGCGTGCTGTCCAGGAAGTCCCTCGTTTTGAGTGCGGTGTGCGCAGGTGCATTGTCGTGGTGGAGCAGTAGCCCGCGGAGCCCTGTGTTTGGTCGCTTGTTGCTTATAACAGAGAAAACTTCTGGCAAACATTTGGTAGTATACCATTCGGCATTAATGCTTCTTTGATCCCGTAAGGGAATTGATACCAAGTGGCCAGTCAAATTAAAAAAGCTAGCGATCAAAATCTTACCCCCGCTTCTAGATCGCTTCACTTTGGTAGGCGTTGGCTCATTTTGAAACACCCAAACAGTCGACTGGCGCTTGGTTTCTGGGTCGTATTGATAAATCCAGGACTCATCACCTTTAACGATGTCGTAAACACGCCGAGACGAGCCTGCTTCAAATTTGTTAAGCATATCACGGCACCATTCCACCCGGGCCTGCTTCTGAGCATCGGTGAGGTTGTGCGGCACCCAGCGTGATACTATCCTCCTCACGCGAAGATGGCTGTGTAGAATCTCGTGAACGCTTCCCGATCCAATCTTCAATATGTGTTGAATCTCCTGATATGTAATTCGCCTATTGTCTTGGATTAAATTTTTCACTGCTAGCACGTTTTCTTCGGTAACAGCCGTCAAAGGGCGACCGCTTCTTTCGTCATCCCCCAAAGTTGGTCGACCGCGCTTGAATTCGTTATACCAACGATACACGGTTGCCTTGGAAGGGCCTTCATCCATGAATGCCATTTGAAGTCTATCGTACGATTCATCCGGTTTCAGGCGACACTTGAAATCGTATAAAATCATAGCTCTAAAATGTTCCCGGCGCAGATCCATATTTCAGTGAGACACAATACTTTGAATTAACTCGCAAAAAATGTGGAGGGAAATTTTGAAATTGGAACTTACTTATTTTTACTTATAAATAATCATATTTTCGAAAAACATTATAACTGGCCAGTCTCCCATATATAAAAACTTTTTTTCGCAATACTTTCTGAGGGGCCTGGTATATAGATAGGTAATCAACGGGGTATAAACCTGATTCCTAGGTTTAAACCCTAACCACGGCACGGTATGACTCTCATCTGGACGGTCGAGATGGAAGTGCCTGCAGCTACATCGATATCACCTACATTTTCAAGGTGAGAAATACTTTACTGTACTCGTTGGTATATTTATTCAAACTTTATGCATATAAAATTACTGTACAAAGGTGGTCTTAATGCCTTAAGCATTTTTCTACTAGTCTCTAGTGTAACTTAAAATTAAAAGAAAGACAAAAAGAAAAAATCAATACGTAGGTACATAATAATACTAACAATGTTATTGTGAAAAACGGATCCAACAAATCAACGCTATGATGATTACCCGCAGCCTTATTGCGTTATGAATTCACATAGACAGCAATCCACATCGCCTCTTTCATCTCACCATTGTGATTGGTCGATTGTTCACACTCTTTGCCCTTTGCCTTGCCGAATTCATTACGCAATAAGGCTGTAGCAAGTCAAACGAGCCTCCGACGCAGTAAGCACGTCTAGAGATTGGTAATCACCTATTCCTGGGTATAAACCCATCTTTTTATATGGGCCACCTTATTGCAACGATAGAAAACTACACTCTAGCTGAAAACCACAAGGTATCCCAGGAAAATACAGGTATCCTATGAAATACGTCACGGCAGGGAAGCCAGAGGAAAAGCTAACTAATTCTAATCTAGATTCATTAAATTGATATACTGACATTGCTGACCGTACCACAATAAGTAAACCCTGTTAATTTTTTGATAGCCTGATAAGACAAACTATAAAATAAACACAAAAAGGTTAAGTTCTAAGAATCAAGAATCGAATATTAACAGTTGTATCATCGAACAGTTTTGAATGCAAGTATTGATTTGCAGCATGTTATTCCTTAAATATGTAACTTTTTTGTCACTCTAGAGCTTGTCTTTTTATATTTCTTAGGTATCTACAGAAGTCAGCGGCTGCCACAAGAATAAAGAAGATTACAAGAGAATAATCTTTGGCACCATCCCCTTAGTCGGCTTCCAAGATACCGTACAGAACCCACTTCACGATCAAATGCCTCAGGTTCAAATAGTGCCTGACCAGTCTTACACTGGAGGGCACGTTTACCCTAGTAATACTCCCTACTCTGGCTTGCCGACTACTCCTAATACTGGTGGCAGGAGCTCTCCATACCCTCAAGGAAATCAGCCGTACCCTAATGTTACACCTTATCCCAACGCTCCTTCTTACTCCACCGATTCTCCTTACCCTACGTTGTTACCTACCGTTGTTCCTTTACTAGGACCTTTTCCTCCAGGAGGAACTTCTTCTATCTTTCCACAAAACTCTCCTCACGGCTCTAAACAGAATCTTGCCCCGCCTTACCCGGGCCCGAACCCAAATTTCGCCCCGCCTTTCCCAGGCCCCGGAAGAGCCTCTTCTCCATTTGCACAAAATTCTCCTTATGGGTCTAACCAGAATCTTGGTCCGCGTTACCCTGGGCCGAGCCCGGATCCCGTCCCGCCTTACCCCGGGACTAAACCAGGCCCCACGCCGCCATACCCAGAAGCTAGGCAAAGTCCCTTGCCATATCCTGGTGCGTCAGGAAAAACTCCTCTGAAGACTGGGACCATCGGCTTCGGAGCTGAAGGTGATGGAACCCAAATTCCGCTGTTACCTGTGGGTGCTGGTGTACCTTATGTAAGTTTTTTTTAAATATAATTATAACAGGCTATATTCCAGTCGCCATTTTGTTTTATAAATGTAATCATTTATAAGCTTTCGTTCACTCCTCGAAAGTCACTTAAGGTCATATACATGACATTTTGAAGCGATTAGATTAGACCATGTACCTACCGTAAAAATAGTTTTATTTGACAATCATTTTAAAACTTTTTTATAGCCCTGATTTGAAAACAGCCATTCTTATCTTTAATTGAATCATGTCGTACAAAGTTGCTGTTTTTTATGTTTATAATCACATTTATTTCAGCCATTGGGTCCAGCATCGAACCCGTATGCTGCCTCCGCGCCCGAGCCTTCCACACCTGGCACTGATGAACGTAAGTTTCTTATTTATACCAGGAAACGAACTTTATAATTATTCAGAACTAGCTGACCCGGCAAACTTTGTTTTGCCATAAAAACACCAAACATTTATCTACCTTCCCTACCCTACGCTACACTACCTTACTCTACCCTATCTTACACTACCCTATACTACCCTACACTACCCTACACTACCCTACCCTACGCTACACTACCCTACCCTACACTACCTTCCCTACCCTACGCTACACTACCCTACCCTACCCTATCCCACACTACCCTACACTACACTACCCTACCCTACACTAACCTACACTACCCAACGCTACATTACCCTACCCTACACTACCCTACCCTAAACTACCCTACCCTACACTAACCTACCCTAAACTACCCTACCCTACACTTCCCTACCCTGCACAAAGCAAAAATAGCTTATTTATTTTATTTATTATTTATTTATTTCAGATGTGATATCCATATTTTGTTAGAACATACAAATACTTATAAACTATGTTAGTCACTTAAAATTATATACACATACAATACATACACAACATGTCATAATCTAATTTAAATTAAATTCAAAATAAATGTCAATAATTATATATGTCTATAACATGATTAATTTAAAGTTAATTTAAGTTCAGAAAAATTTATAAAATAAAAGTCTGTGTTCAGAAGAGCTCAAATTGCAAATTTATAAAATATATTACTTCTCGACATGTAATCGAACACAATGCCACAATATTGGGCAGTCTGTTCGGCCCGCTACAACGCTGAGAATGCTGTTGCCACTGCCGCGGACACGACTTAGCAGCGAGGCGGCTCTTTTTCTAAGGATGGCATGAAAGCCATCGACATGTGCGTCTGCAAACATGCCCGATGCGCTACAGTGCCGCGGCAGCCGCATCAGCATCCTAAAAGCATTATTATACTGAACGCGCAGGGCGTTGATTGTCCTCTGCGTATAGTTGACCCATAGACTGCACGTGTAAAAAGATTGGCAAAAAGCCCGAAACAATGTTACTTTTACTGCCTTGGTGCAGCGCGCAAATCTACGAGCCAACATATTGCATCGAACAGCCAACGCCCGGCGCTCCCTCTCAATGTCCTCGTGGTCTGAGAGGTCATCCGAGACCCAGTGGCCCAGGTACTTAAATCTTGAAACTCTAGTTAACGGCACGCCATCTATGAAGACGGGTGGTACGTGCGTGACCTTATAGCCAGCAGATTGAAAAACCAAGAGTTCACTTTTCTTCACATTATACCTGAGCCCATGAGCCTCGGCATAATCCACACATATAGCGAGCAGTTTACGAATGGCACTAATGGAGGGCCCCAGCAACACCATATCGTCCGCGTAACTGATGTTATTAATGAATTTTCCATCTATCGAACATCCGACATTGGTGCCGCTGAGTCTCTCGATCAGTCCGTTCACGTACAGATTGAAGAGACGAGGCGAGGTTAAACCACCTTGCCTAACTCCACACCTCAATCTGTACGCCCCGGAGGTCACGCCTGCCCATCTTATTACATTAACCTGGTTGTTGTACCAATAATCAAAAATGTTAATCACCTCTTCAGGGAGGCTGGTTTCCGTCCTCATTTTGTGCCAAAGCAAATCATAGGACACCAAATCGAAAGCTTTAGAAAGATCTAAAAAACAGGCATATACAGGAGTTTTCCTGTCAGTGTAGTACCGGACAGTATGCTTGAGGCATAGAACGGCCGTTTCTGTCGACAGCCCCTGCCTAAAACCGAACTGAGCGTCGTTAAGCTTTATGTGGCTGTTCAAAATACGATCAAGCAGACTGTCCAGCACTTTCGCTACGGTTGTAGCTAGCGAAATGGGCCTATAATTGCTGTTGTCCGACGCATCACCAGTTTTATTTTTGATTATTGGCACAACCACTGTCTTCATACACTCGTCCGGTAGGTACGAGTGTCTTAAACAAAAAGTATAAAACATAGCAAGAACTCTAGGCAGATGAACTCCCGCGTGCTGCAAATGCTCAAATGCTTATACAATAGCAAAAAAGCTCAAATTTACTCTACGTTTTAGTTAGAAATCTTTTGTATGGGAAAAGGAAAAGGGCTGTTTTATTTTTTTTTCCGGCAATTATTAGAATTTTTCTTCCCGTAAAAACCGTCTTTGAACTTCAACGAACATTTCAAAAAAAGAATTGTCCAAATTGGTCCAGGCGTTGTCGAGTTATGCGCTTACCAACACATTTTGCGATTCATTTTTCTATACTATAATATTATAAAGAGGAAAGGTTTGATTTTTTGTTTGTTTGTATGAATTGAATAGGCTCCGAAACTACTTGGCAGATTTGAAAAATTCTTTCACTGTTGGATAGTCCATTTATCGAGGAAGGTTATAGGCTATATAACATCACGCTACGACCAATAGGAGCGGAGCATAAATGAAAAATGTTACAAAAACGGGAAAAAATATTCCTTTTTGAGAGCTTCCATTGCGTGCGCTGCGTAAATGGTTTAAGTTACGCAAATATCATGTATGATGGAATTGTTTCTCTTTAAAAGTTCTGTGTCTCTGTCTCTGTTCTATGTCTATCTTTTAAGGTGGACTCACAATAGCAAATTTTATGTTCTAAATTTTAATTAGATCAACGCTGCCGGTAGAAACAAAAGTTGGTTGCATTCGTATAGTAGTATATATATCGCACCCCCGGTGCGACACTGTCACTTATGCAAAAATGTAGTTTTTCAGGAGAAGCATTTAAAACTTTGAACCCTCACAAAACAATGACATAAGAATATATAGATGAGATGAACAGCTTATACTACAACGTACTACAAAAGTAACGTTATCGCACCAAGTAAAGGGGTGCTTTAGGATCATTTTTAGATATTTAACTCATTTTTGCATTTTTTGCAAAAGTGACAGTGTCGCACCGGGGGTGCGATATTATTTCTTATTCAAATAAATAGTTCAACAAGTTGGTAGGTAGATAGGGTAGGGTAGGTAGGGTAGGGTAGGTAGGGTAGGGTAGTGTAGGGTAGGGTAGGGTAGTGTAGGGTAGGGTAGTGTAGGGTAGGGTAGTGTAGGGTAGGGTAGTGTAGGGTAGGTAGGGTAGGGTAGTGTAGGGTAGGGTAGGGTAGTGTAGGGTAGGGTAGTGTAGGGTAGGGTAGTGTAGGGTAGTGTAGGGTTGGGTAGGGTAGGGTAGTGTAGGGTCGGGTAGGGTAGTGTAGGGTCGGGTAGGGTAGTGTAGGGTAGGGTAGTGTAGGGTAGTGTAGGGTCGGGTAGGGTAGGGTAGGGTAGTGTAGGGTCGGGTAGGGTAGGGTAGGGTAGATAAATGTTTGGTGTTTTTATGGCAAAACAAAGTTTGCCGGGTCAGCTAGTATATTATAAGATAAGATAAAATCACTACTTAAGATTATAATAAAATCATCACAATTAAAAATTCTTTATTTCAACTAGGCCATTAAGCGCCACTTTTAAACATCAAAAATATAAAGTTAATAATAATTGATTCTACCGTCCATTCGGAAAAGTAGCTTGTTATGGAGAAGAACGGACAGGAAACTCTATACTTACTCTTTTAAAAGTGTTTTACAACATTTATACATACAAAAATAAATTCATATACGTCAGGACGATGCACCCAGTACTACTATAAGCGCCGTCTGGGGACGGTAAGAAAAAAAGGCTTTTTAGGGTTCCGTACCCAAAGGATAAAAACAAGACTCTATTACTAAGGACTAGACTTTATTAGTTTTACTAGATTACTAAGACTCCGCGGTCGGTCTGTCTATCTGTCTGTCACCAGGCTGTATCTCATGAACCGTGATAGCTAGACAGTTGAAATTTTCAAAGATGATGTATTTCTTTTGCCGCTATAATAACAAATACTAAAAACAGAATAAAATAAATATGCAAGTGGGGCTCCCATACAACAAACGTGATTTTTGTGCCGTTTTTTCGAATAATGGTACGGAACCCTTCGTGCGCGAGTCCGACTCGCACTTGGCCGGTTTTTGTATACATTTTGACATAAGAGATCGTTAACGTTAACACGAGTGAGTACGTTAAAAAACTCTGTATAAGCACACAGAAATCGGTGGTAATTTCTCAACCCTTCTGTATATTTGTTGAAGTTAGCAGTGAACACCATAAGATCCATTTGTTACAGAAAAACTACCTCTAGAAGATTCGTCGGACCCGCCTCCATATAACCCTGAATATATGAAGAGGCCCTCTGGAATGGATGGAAAAGAGGACAAAATGAATGGGAAACAAACTGAATAACAAACAAACTACCTCAATAATTGCCTCATTGTGAAGTGCAGTGTAATGAAAGCTATATAATATAATAATATGCATCACAATATTAATTTTAGAAATAACTACAGTAATCTTTTTGATTGTTTACATTACAAAGAGTACAAACGAATGTAGTGCCCTCTGCTGGGAATTAAATCAGGTAGGATGTGATCTCGTTTGATTTAAGTAATGGAAGCTTAGCGGTTTTTTGTTTAAAAATGTTGCCATAAGCAGCGTCTCAATAAAAATGAAAGGAAGGCTAGATTGTAGAGGGCTAGAGGGTTAGAATTTAAGAAATAAATCGTATTGTATGAAACTTAACACACAATTTTTACATCACATTAGTACTTATGATTATATACTTATGGGTCTGTTTTAGATGGCCCTGGAAGCTACTCTTTTGAGCAACTCCAGCTGATCTTAAGTAAAATAATTAAAAAAAATAGTTTCTCAAAGCTGTTAAAAGTAGGTATACAGACGATTCTGTATTATTATGTTTATAATTTTGGGATAATGTGCCTGATTACATAAGAGCCTTGTATGCATATGTGCCTAGAAATTGAGTAGGCTATAAGTGAATGCATTTTATAGCCTCTACAAGTCTACATTTTTATATTATAGTTCGTATATTTACTCGTTGTTCTGAGATTTAGATTTAAAATAAAATTATAAAGCTATATGTATACATGATGTATGTATGTGAATAGAGCCTTAATAGACATAAAGTTAAAAATGTTATAAACTCGATTTTAAGGCTTAAAGCTTAGAAATAAGAGCATTTTTATATTTTTTTATTATATTGTACTCGCTTATATTTTAAAATTATGATGTATTTTACAAATTGTTATATTTTTTGCAGCATTTAATAATTATTATACGTACAATTTAGACTTAATGTAAGAATATATTTTAAACGTTACAAATTATAATAATCTATTTTAGCGTAATTTTCGACAGAAAATTAAATACATAATTGCATATTTTATTTTTTTACTTAATCTTTATTTCTAAATCGTATTTTTTTAATTTTTCTTTTTCTTTCTTCCTTATATGTAATGTTTATGACGGTGCTTTGATAAACTAGAATAAGGTGCCATAATGTGTATGACACAAAAAATATTACCGTATTTTGTATCAATATTAATCTTTAATGATCTTTTTTTTTTTTTTTATAAAATTTATATTGAAAGTGTGTGTGTGTGTTTTAAGAGTGAATTCTTTGTATGTTTAATATTATATAATACCTACCTAGTCAGTAGAAAAACAAATAAACGTCTTTTACCGGGATTTGCCTTACACCCACACTACGACAATACCTGCAGTTTGCGTCATGTAAGTTTGCTTCCACTCCACTCGACTCCAATGCCATGACAACGGAAAAAGCTTTCGAGTCATATCATTGGCAATGCTAACTATCAATGGAAATTGAGGCTGAGTCAAGGTTGAGTGGAGTGGAGGAAATTACTTAGAATATTTTTATCTTATACTCAAACGGCAGCTCGCCAGTAAAGCCTGGTTTCAGAGCGCTAAAAATACTTGACGCGAACCGTACCGTATTTTTTATGTTTTAATAAGTTAAAACGCATTTATTGATTCCTCATTTCAGTAAAGGATTAAATCCATACTGTTTATAAGTGTTCCTGTAAACAGTATTCTGTACGACAATAAATTTAATGACAATGTTGAACTAATAATAATGTAATGCCTTTTGTACTGTACAGACCGTTTACTTGTTGTAGTTGTAATAATCTCGAATATTATTTTTATGTTTCTATTGACTTAATAAATAAAGACGTGTTACAATGAATTGTTGTGTTTATTTATTTTAGTAGCCATAAGTACCTGCCATAAAGGCCAGTCCACACCGAAAGGTGTCGAGACGTGCAGTGCCGGTCGCGCACTTTAAAAAAATAACAATAAAGCGCTGTCCACACATTTCCGGGTTCCTGTCTCTGACGGAACACTTAGGTACATACGATTTGTATGAACGATTCGGATTCCCCTGATACGAAGAAACGTGAACAAGTTCGTACAACTCGTGTGTTACCGATTCCTGCAGTATTCCGTCAGGGACGGGATCCCGGAAATGTGCTGCAGATCTGGATTTGCTGCTCCGGTCGCTGGCATGCAGTCAGCGCCGGCTATCGTTGAAAAACCAACGCTGCTCTGGCTGTCCCGGCATTATACTAAGCGGAATTTTCCCATGTACCTACATTTTTTTTTAGATTTTTGGTAGCTCTGCTACTTAACAAATCTGGTGAAAATAAATTCCTTTTTTAACTATCCAGCATTTTTCTAACAAGAAACCAATGCCGGAAGCATTTTTATTCCGTTTCGTCTAGTTACTGGCTAGAAAATTACGTTACTAAACAAACAATAGGCAATGAGTCATCTAATTACCAAGTACAATAGACGGACGGCGCCGGCGGCACGTAGAAACATAGTCGAAAATAACACCGAGCGCGATGAACTGTTAAACCTATCTTGCTTGCTAACCAATTCACATAGAGACGCTAAGAGAATAATAAATAGGAGTTACTTCAATAAAACTCGCGGTTAAATAACAACAGCCGCACAGTTCGATCTTTAAGGCGCCGATTCCCTTGAGTACCTGATTTTAAAATGAGAATCACGTCTAAACGGCTAGTCGTAATTTTTTTGGAATAAATATATGTTAATTTAGACCATTTTCTTCATAATTTCATCTGAGCTGAATTTGAGTTTTTTTCGTATAACATAGTGTAATTAATTTGTAAAGTTATGTCTAAAACGGACAAAAACACGACAATCACAACAAAACCGCTGGGCGTATTTTAATGAAATCGACACCATCTCCAATCCATCACCAATCGTTTTGACCTTGAGGGAACAAAACGCGCACACGTTTCACACCCGCGCGACCCAAAATTTAGTAGTTTTTTGTACTTTCCTTATTATTCTTTGACTTTAAAAAAAAAAACTTCAGATCAAAATGTAGATAATTAAATTGTCTTTGATATGGTGTCGATTTCATTAAAATACGCCCAGCGGTTTTGGTGTGATTGTCGTGTTTTTGTCCGTTTTAGACATAACTTTACAAATTAATTACACTATGTTATACGAATAAAACTCAAAATTTGCTCAGATGAAATTAATAAGAAAATGGTCTAATATTACATATATTTTTTCCAATAAATTACGACTAGCCGTTTAGACGTGATTCTCATTTTAAAATGAGCTACTCAAGGGAATCGGCGCCTTAAGGTTAAGTAACGCTTGCTGAGGTTGTTCCGTGGATGGGTGACCATCCATTACATACCAAGACGCTCCTCAGAGCCTCGTAAGGCACGTTAACCCGTTTGTCATTTGCGGGCGTCCAAGCAATACTGGTCCAATAGTGGGTAGGGATTGAGGTCATTTGAAGTCTCAGATCAAATATTTTATTTGATCTGAGTTTGAAGTTGAAACTGTACCTACTTGTGTTTAGTACGAGGATAAGTTTACAAAACTGCGTAGGTATATCTCGGCAACTACAGTTCTCGCCAAACTTCTTGGCCGCCCTGTAGTTGACTACAATGGGCTGCGCAGTTGTAAATCTCATACAAAAACAGCACCGCGCCGTGCCTTGCGCATCGGAAAGCCAACTTTAGGACGGCCAAGAAGTTTGGCGAGAACTATAAATGCCTAGTCGACCCTTTTTTTTGGATTCTTGGACGCCCACGTTTGTTCATCTTTGACAGTCGTTACCTAGAGGTAGATACTAGATAATAATCAGGAACAACAATAGTCAGTCTCTCCATGTAAAATACGCTAAATCCGGCTAGACTGGAAGCCAAACCTAACATAGTTGGGAAAAGGGCCTTGTAGAAACTAGAACCCGTGCGTTCAAGCGTTTTTGCCATACCTTTTAATAGAATTAAATTTATCAGCTCACAATGCTAGGACCCATTAATATTAATGATAATTTTTATATCCGTGGTGCTAGGCAACATGGCTTATACCAGTTGTAAACGACCCTTTGTGCCTATTGGCCTTGTTTGTTGTCTCCTGCTTGATATAGAGGGAGTTGGAATTTTTTTATTTGTATTTTTTTCCTACTCTTCCGTTATTCTTTTCTGATTAATTTCATTGCGGGATCCAAGATAGTTAAATTCATTTGCAGGGACTACGTCGAGCTTCATTACTTCGGCGCTTTTCTGATGGTCGCCACCGTTGATTCTGGCTTTCAGGAGTTGCAATTGTTTGGAAATAGTGCGATGGGATTGTCCAAAAAAAGTTGGGAAAAGGCTAGGTAGATTTTCGTTTCAATTAAACCACGTTTATTCTCACGGCAACAATTCGTATATTTTATTAACCGTAATAAACACATCAGAAATTATATGTTAGCAAAAAATACATTATCAAAAAAATTAATCAAAACTTAGCACTTAGGCGCTTATAACATAGTTTGTGTCGCACACGTAAGACAGGTCTTTTATTATATTAACTTGTACAAAATTATTATCCATACATAACGTATTATTTTTATATAACATTATTTATTTATGCTTACTAAATCCTCTTGGTTTTTGAAAGCATTTTCAACTTCATCTGTTTACTTATGACATTATAACTTATCGGTGGTTGCTATTTGTTTTTTGGTCAATAACAAAAAGTATACAATTTCTAACCGGCGTAAATATAGTAAAATGTTTCTTTACAAAACTGAAGTGTTAATATACTGTCGTTGCTGGTTGTACACATAAAGTCTGTTATCCTTATGTATCATTTTCATTGACATTCGTATCTCCATTTTTTTTCTTTTTCCGAGACTATACCCAACAATCTTATTCTACTGTAGGCACTTTTGGAACTAGACATTTATGACTTAAATCTGTTTATCATTACCATCATTAACTCGTCATTCATTAAAAAATTAAAAAATTATATTATGAAACAATAAAAAGCAGAAAAAAAGAATAGCAGAATTAGATAAATAGAGAAACATATAAAAATTAATACCCAATTACGTGATGTTTTATTGTAATCTGTATACAATTTTGTACTTATGTTATTTAATCGCATTCATAAAAAAAAACATAATATTTAATTCAGTAACCTATATAAAATTATAAACTCTGTACTCTAACAAAATGCTAAAGCAAATTACATTTGCTCAAATTTCTATAAATATTACAATATCAACGTATGTATTAACTAGTTGGTATAGTATATTTCTTATATTAATATTAGTACGTTGGTGTACTATAGTACACTTACATAAAACTTAGTGCATCACTGCCTCTGTGTTAATATTATTATTTAAAAGAGTATTATAGAAATAAAAATCATTATAAATTATATTCCTTCTAAATATCGTCTTTCTATAAAAAAGATGTAATTTTCCTGACTAACTACTTATTTAAGTTCAAATACAAAAATAGTAAGTATTTTTTTGTTTTCTGTTTTGGTGAAACTTTAAATAAGCTTATAGAAAATATGGCAGTTCAGTGTAGACATATCTAAAGCAGACTTTATTGTCTTACTAAAACAGGCACCTCGAGAATATTATAATAAGCTACAAGGTCGAAGTTGAAATAGTTTTGTTTATTTTTCTTAAGTACAGTAAATATTTTAAGCGAGATTGTATAAGAATAGGTATATTTTTATAAATACGTGTTAAGGCCGATAACTGTTATCTTATAAGAACGTAACAAAATTGTAGTATAATTCAATAAAAAACTCTTAGTACTATTCAATATTATGTCCTAATATCTATTTTATTATTTTATTTATAAAACGTCATTTTAAATGCTTAATTGTACAAAATTGCAGAACATTATTTTATATACTCGTACTCAGTAGATTTTTTATAATTTTTTGTATAATCAATCTTATAAAAGTTTTTGCGCGTAAGTACTTGTATCCAGCAGGTAAAAAATAATGCCTTAAAGGCTGATTAAGCACCTTTATCTATTTTTATATAATAATATTTATATTCTGAAAGCATATTAAGTCAAAAGAGGCCAAGTAATAAGTACCATAGGACGGTTCTTTTAAATATTTAGCTTATCCGAATATTTAAAATTGAAATAGTAAATTATTTAGGTACGTAATGATTGAAATTACAAGATAAAATATCTGACCAGTTATGTCTCTTTACAATACACAAGATAACGTAGGTACATATCAAATATGTGTTTAAGTTATGTGTTAAGCGTTATCAAGTCAAGTCTAGTTTTGCATAAGGACTTATCAACGGCTGGTGAATCAGGCGTTTAGCTCAATAAACAGTACGACTACGATAAACCGCACGTCTCAGAACACGAAAACCGACCTTATTGATACGGAATAAGAGCGCTGTCAAAGTCGTTCGTGCGGTTGACTGAACATCTTAGCTGCTAGGAGGCGGAGCGGATGGCGCGAAACCTCCCTGGGAATATGGCGGCCCACCATTGTTACTTCCGGGCATTTGAATGGCCGCCGGATACGGTGGGGGATTAGCCTCGCTTGAAGGTTTAATCGGATAACCAGGTCCATCTGTTGGATAACCGGGTCCGGCAGTCGGGTAACCAGGTCCGCCTGTTGGGTAACCAGGTCCACCAGTTGGGTAACCAGGTCCACCAGTTGGGTAACCAGGTACACCAGTTGGGTAACCAGGGCGTCTAGTAGGGTAACCGGGCCCGTCAGTTGGGTAAGCAGGTCCATCTGTAGGGTAACCCGGTCCTCCAGTTGGGTAACCCGGTCCTCCAGTTGGGTAACCCGGACCACCAGTCGGGTAACCCGGTCTACCAGGCGCAGGCACAGCGTCCGGCGCTTTAAAACCAATATCGTAATCTTGATACGGTCTTGGGTTAATTTCTTTTGACACAGGGGCTTCGAACTTATTTCCTGGTGGATATGGTCCGCTTGGGTAAGGATAGGGCGGTGGTGTGTCCGTGTATGGTCCTGGAGGTGGCTTATTCTGGTATGCTCTGGCTTCTTCCAGATTGACTTGGACTCTTTGAAGACTAGTACTGGATCCTCTAAATCCTGCGGTGGGGGGTGGGAGCAATAACTCTGCGGTAGTATTGGGATCGGGTATTGGCACCGTAGGCAGGCTATGGGCTAAGGGGTGAACGTACTCGCCTTCTGTAAACTCTCGAACTGGGATCAATCCCAAGCACATTTCGGCGTCATCTTGTAATTCGTCGTTACAGCCTGACAGTTTTATTGTTACCTGAAATAGGAGAAAATATAGCTTACCTTTCAGAGCTTAAATACTTTCGACGTCTTCACTTTTCAGACTTTATTAGATTATGCATGCAGTTTGGGTGACGATAATCTTTTATAGGTTGAGTACAGAGACAACCTGTCTTATAATGTCAGCAGCATGGAAGGACATACTACTCATACTCAATCGTTAACGGCTTTACGCATTAGCTTGTCAGCCGGCATATCACTGAAATTATCTTCTAACTTCCTGTACAGAGTGATCAGAAGTTTTTTTTTTTATGTATAAATTCAATTCGTCGCTATTTAAAATTTCATCTTATGAAATTACATTATTGTTAAATTATTGTGTTACATTGGTAACTTGTTACCCTTTCTAAAGAGAAAAGTTAACAAGTTAGAGGAAAAATCATCATATTAACCAACTTACCCTGAAGAAGTAGCCCACATCAATGATACTGCAGTTCTCGAGGTAGGGCACTATGATCTCTGGCACGGCGAGGTCTACCGTAAAGTTGCGCTTGGACTTGCCCATGACTGGTCCCTTCTTTGTGGTCACCAGCACTTTCTCTGGTGGTATGTACTCGGACTGCGGGGTCTGGCTTCGGTATAGCTCTTTCTGTTGAGATTTTTTAATTTTAAAGGATAGTGTGGATCTACATGTTTTTAGCTGTCGAAAAAGACGGATTCTAGAGTTTTCCTTTTGGCAATGGTTTTTTTAAACTTATATTGTGACAATGAAACTGCTTGTTTGTGAATAGTTTTTTTTTTACTCTTTCATAGGCGATTCGGATAATTCTTTCAGTAATTCTCATAACAATTCGTAGTCAGATATCCACCGAATTAGTGAATTAAGAATTCGAAACCTACCAAACTTAAGCATTAAACTAGAGTTTGGCACGTTCTTAACTCAAAATACTCAATTCAGAAACGGGCCCTAAGACTCAAGTACCTAACCGAAGTTATACAGTCATCGAGGTAAAGGCGTTTGAAAATCTGAGTCCTAAACAGCGGATGTAATTACGGAACACTTCCTTTTTTCCTGAAACTAACTCGTAATTTTTCGCCAATTATCCGGCTTTGTCATCTGCGGTTTCCTCAAACAGTTATGAACGGTCAAATAAACCACATACTTAATTATAAACTCATCATTAAGGAAACAATTCATTTTATTCGATAACCTATTTTTATTGTCCCCTTCTTTTGTTTAATGGCAAAGTGAATCGTTCAGTGTCCCCTTTGTTATATTATGTTTTACTAAAAATAAACCGACTTCAAAAGCAAAACACTAATAATTGCAAAATAACTTTCGTTTCGGCAGTCGGTGTCTTTAGTACCTCTTGATTTTATCATTTTTCGACACGAAACGAAAGTTATTTTACAATTATTAGTGTTTTGCTTTTGAAGTCGGTTTAGTTTTTTTGTGAAAACCTTTTATTTCTCTATTTTTAGTTTTAGTACACCATCACCAAAAATTAGCAATTTCTATAGAATTATACTTAAAGAATTGACAAAATACCCATAATAACTCAATTGACACATTCGTGCTGTTTGTCGCTAAGGAGTTCGGTTGTATGCTCCATGTCTTGAAAACTGCAGGACCGATTTTGATTAAATTTACACTATTCCCTAAGTTGAGAGATACAACACAAAAATAATGATCACGATCCGATAAGTAGTTTCGGAGAAACGCGTGGACAAACATACATAATTATACATATAAACGTTTGTGCACTTCCAACAATATTACATACCTGTCGAATTGAATACCTCGTTTTTTAATTGAAGTCGGTAAAAAGAAAATTCTAAGTAGCAATTATACGTCTGGATTTATACCCGGCTAATGGCTATAGAATAATCTCGCCCCCAATCACATGAGACATTGAGAAATAAGTGAGCAATTTTGTTTGGGGAAAATGTAGTTCCTCATTTCTTTAAGCCGAACGATCTCCACTGCTGAACATACGTCTTCCCTAAGCGCCGCTACATGGGCCGGTACTATTTTTCTATTATCCAACGGGCTTCGAGTTTTTTTTTTTTTTTTGATTTTTCATCTGCTATCAGTCATCCCTGACTATGATCAGATGTGTGGAAAGATACATCACATTTTTATAGAATCAGGACCAGTGTCCAAATTCTACTTAATCAGGCAGCACAATATCAGCTTTTTTGAGTCTCTTAGTATGATTTGGCATCAATAGTGATCGTGAAAGGGGATTGGGGTGGTTGGTTAATATGTCTTTGTATTTCTCTAGATAGCGTTTCGCTTCTTCTATGATCGTTGGGATTTCCAGGTGCTCATGTATTTCTGAGTTGCGAGCATACCAAGGCGCCGCAGCTAAGACCCTCAGGATACTTTTTTGACTCATTTGAATGCACATGATGTTTGATTTGCTTGCAGAAGACCATATTACAAATCTAAACCATTTTATACATTTTCGGGGGTAAGCCAGGGCTGTAATTTGGGTCCACTGGAATTCATTATTATGGTTAATGATCTCCCGGAGGTCGTGAGCAGTGCAAGGTGTTTGCTATTTGCAGATGATTTTAAAGTGTTTATCTCGGTAGCGAGCGCCTCGGATGGTGAGCGGCTACAGCGAGATCTCGATAAGGTGGTGCAGTGGAGCCAGGAAAACAAACTGATCTTCAATGTGACCAAATGTTGTGTAATGACGTACAGTCGCGCGCGTGTCCCGCTACAAAATCACTATGAGATGGACGGCATAGTGATGCCGCGTGTCACGCAAATGCGGGATCTTGGGGTTCATATGGTGGCCGAGCTGATGTTTCGCAACCACATTATAGATTTGTGTAGCAAATCTTTTAGAAATTTAGGTTTTATATTACGACAATGTACGGATTTTAAAAGTGTAGCAGTGGTAAAAATACTTTATAATGCTTTGGTTCGTAGTCATCTCGAGACAAGTGCCATTATATGGAATCCGCATGAGGACAAATATAGTCTTATGGTCGAAAAAATTCAAAATAAATTCACGAGGTATTTATATTTGAAGCAATATGGGGTTTACCCATTCTACCCGTTGATGTATCCGAGTCTGTTTGTGTTGGGCATGGTCGGGTACGCTAGGCTGGCGGTTAGGAGGGACGTCGCTTTAGTAAAATACGTAGCCAGAGTGCTGCGCGGACTGGTGCATCACCCAGATGTACTGGAGGCGCTGCGGCTGCATGTCCCAGACGGGTATGTGGGTGCGCGCCGCCGCCCCACTTTGTTAGATGTGCCATGGGCTAGGACAAATTTATTAAAGTTTGCCCCTTTGTCAAGGGCCGCGCGTATTATAAATAATATGCCATCGGAAGATGTGTTCCATAGCCTGCCGAAATTTGTGTCAGGAGCACAAAGGTGCATTGAAGGTGGCATACAAATTTGAAATGTTTCTTTTCTATATTAATTTGTATTGTTAAATATATAAATTTATTATATATATAGTATTATATATATATAGTATATATAAATTTATAATATTTATTGTATATATAGTGTATATAACATTATTTTTTCGGTATAACATCGTCTTGGAATACTGTAAGATGTTGTACTTATGTGTGTAAATAAATAATAATAATAAATAATAATAATAAATGGACGAAGTTATCATGACGAATAACTACCGCAGATTTATTGTGAAGGATGGCACGGTTGACATCTGTCGGGCATGTCACCGGCCGGGTGAATCGATCCGCCACATTATCTCTGGTTGTTCTCGTCTAGCTAACGAAGAGTACTTGCATAGGCACAACCTTGTAGCCAGGATTATCCATCAGCAACTTGCTCTGAAATACACTCTTGTGGCATCGGAGGTGCCGTACTACAGGTATGTGCCCGACCCAGTTCTCGAGAATGGCAATATCACATTGTACTGGGATCGGTCCATCATCACTGACAGGACTATTGTAGCCAATAAACCTGATATAGTGGTGGTGGACCGAATCGAGAGGCGTGCAATGATTGTTGACATTACCGTCCCTCATGACGGGAACCTCGTGAAAGCTGAGAAAGATAAGCAAATTAAGTATCTTGACTTGGCTCGCGAGGTTGTCGACATGTGGGATGTGGACACAGCGATCATTGTACCGATTGTCGTGTCGGCCAATGGCTTAATAGCCACGAGCCTCGACCAACATCTTAGAAGGCTCTCGTTAGGCGGCTGGGTCAAGGGCCTGATCCAGAAAGCAGTATTGCTGGACACGGCTCGTATTGTTAGGAGGTTCCTCTCTCTGGAGCCCTGACCGCCGGTAGCTTGGACCCTGTTCCCGATACCGGTGGGCCTCTATTTTTTATATTTTTAAATGTTTTTCTTTTTTGTATGAGTTTTTTAAAAATATTTAAAAATATATAAAATAAGAAATTAAATTAAATAAAGGACATAATAATAATAATATTTGAATCCCATATGTCCATATTGGTTTTATGATGGAACAATAAACTCTAAGTTTGTTAATCAGAGTGAGTGAAGATTGTCTACCAAGTAACCAGAGCAAGTTCTTGAATCGGATGTTTATTTCTGTTCTTTTTTTCTTTAGGTGATCCTTCCATGTCAACCTACGATCCAAGTAGAATCCCAGGTACTTCACACATGGCGACTGTGGTAGAGTGTCCTGACCCAATGTGACCGGGGCGCAATTTCCATGTCTGAGTGCAAAGGTGATGTGATGCGATTTTGGTGCACTTGCCTTTATACGCCATTTGTTAAGCCAGTCATGAGTCCTGTCAAGTTGATTTTGCAGCATGCTGCTTGCTATGTTAGCATCCTGATTACAGGCCAGGAATGCGGCATCATCAGCATAGGTTGCTACAAATACGTCAGGGCATTGAGGGAGGTCGCTAGTAAATATATTATATAAAATTGGGCCCAGGACGGAGCCCTGGGGTACCCCTGCAAGGCACCTGGTGAGAGAGGATCTAGCGTCTCGTACCTTTACTTGAAATTTCCTGTCACTAAGGTATGATTTCATCAGCATGTAAAATGAATGGGGCAGGAGCAACTTTATCTTGCACAGTAGTCCTTTATGCCATACACGATCAAAGGCTTGTTGAACGTCAAGGAAGGCTGCCGAGCAATACTTCTTCTTTTCTAGGCATTGTCTTATGGTGCGGTAGACTCGGTGTACCTGTTCAACGGTGGAGTGTTGCTCGCGAAATCCGAATTGGTTGGTGATCAGGTACTACTTGGTTTTCTTTTAGGTGAGGTTTCAGCCTGTTCAAGACAACTCTTTCCCATAGCTTCGATAGTACCGGAGTAAGGCTAATAGGGCGGTAAGATGAAACTTCATTTTCCGGCTTGCCAGGCTTAGGGATCATTACGATTTGTGATATTTGCCAGAGAGCAGGGACATAAGAGCATCTGAGAGAGGCATTGATAAGGATAGTAAGAAAGACTAATCCCTTTCTTGGCAGCTCCTTAAGAACTTTCGGAGTAATCAGATCGAATCCGGGTGCTTTTTTGGAGTTAATCCTAGATATCAATCTAGATAGTTCCCGTGGGGATGTTGGTGGTAGAGGGGTACAAAGTTGCAAGTCCTGGTTAAGAGGCATCTATTTCAGGATCATCAGGAACTTCAGATTCATTCGGCCTGAAGACATGTGCAAGGTGAGTGGCGAAAGCTTCACATTCATCTTGATCTGAACGAGCCCATGAATTATCTGATCTGATGGGGGGGAAGCGTTGCTGAGGTTGTGCTAGATTCTTAGTTGCTTTCCAAAGGGAGTGAATTCCTTTAGCTTCAGGTGTTATTCTCTCTAGCCTGTGTTGAAGAGCATCAGATGATGATGAAGAAGGGCTTCGAGATGATGTTATATTCATTAACTAGATGTACCCGTGGCTTTAATTCTATTAACTGGCTTCCCTACCCTACCTACTACCTACCTACCAATTCTTTTTCTAGGTTCATTCTTCCGCGGAGAATCTTAACACCGCCATTCAAAAAATGACGTCAGATACACAATACCATCTATCGAATATGGAGTTCAACTATCAGAGTATCTGAAGTACGTGTGTTGAGATATTTTTTACTTCTTGAACATTTTAAATTCATATGGTGTCGAAATTCGTATGTTCTGTATGGTGTCGGACGTAAAGAATCTAACCATCCCATATCTTCCCGTGGGTGAAACCAAAATGAAAAGCACAAGAAAAAACCGCCCCGAATGCCCGGCAGCCCGTCTAGGCGTCTACCATCGACTACGGTAGCGGTCGAGGCGATGGCGTGGCAAGGGGTGCTCAGAATCCCCGGAGTGGACCCGGCTATCCCAATAAACACCGACGACTGGACCACACACACACTCCTGAAACACGCGAACACTCCTGACCGACGAGAAGATAGCCAAATTCGAGGAAGAGTTGAACTGGTTACGATGGAGCATTATAGGGTTATCTGAAGCCCGAAAAGCGGGGACTCGATAATCCCAAATCCGGTAACCTGTACTATTTCCGAGATGGTGACCGGCAGTCCCAGGGTGGTATCAGGTTTAACGTTCACAAGTCTCTTGTGAACAACGTGGTGAAGATCGAGAGTATGTTGACCAGAGTGGCGTACCTTATACTCAGAATATCCTCGAGATATTCACTAAAGTTCAGGTCTACGCCCCGACCTCGGCACACCCCGACGACGAGGTAGAGACCATGTATGAGGATATTTCTAGAGCCATGCATGGTTTCAAAACTCACTTCACCGTTGTCATGGGGGACTTCAACGCGAAACTGGGCAAACGAGACGAGGATGGGCTGCAAGTGGGGCAATTTTGAGTTGGACGTCGGAACCACCGGGGATATCTACTGGCCAGTTTTATGGAGAAGGAGGGCCTCTATATGATGAACTCCTTCTGTAGAAAGCGTGAGCACAGGTAGTGGAGCTGGCAAAGCCCCGATGGGGCAACTAAAAACGAGATCGACTTCATCATGTCAACCAAGAAGCAAATGTTCAATGATGTCTCTGTGATCAATTCGGTGAAAACCGGGAGCGATCACCGAATGGTGAGAGGCACATTGAACATTAATATCAAGCTTGAGAGGTCTCGACTGATGAAGTCTACGCTCCATCCAGCACAGATCCAGATCCAAAACCCCGAGAACTTTCAGCTCGAACTCCAGAATCGATTCGAGTGCCTAGGGAGCTCCGTGGGCGAATACAGCGATGGGTTTGTGGAAGCTGTCCATACGGTTGGGTCTAAGTTTTTCAAGACCCGCCGTACAGATATGAACAAAAAGCTCTGATCCTACTCTCAAGCTCATGAAGGAGAGGCGTGAGATGTTCCTGCAGTCTTCAGACGATGCGTTGAAATACCGGCAGCTCAATAGACGGATCGCAAAGTCCTTGAAAAGCGATCTCCGCCGCTTTAATACCGAGCGTATTAAAGACGCGATTGAGCGGAATAAGGGTTCCAAGGTCTTTGCAAGAGATCTGACTATTACTAACCCTATGGACTTTGTCTGAAATAAAAGATTTTTAATTTTAATTTTTAATTGGGCAGAACCAGCTCTTGAAACTGAAGACCGACGATGGCAGGATCGTATCCGCCAAACCGGAGGTTCTGTGAGAGATCGAGAGATTCTATGGACAGTTGTACACGTCAACCATTAAACCCGTCGCGAATCTAGCAAAAGACCCTAGAGCTAGATTGACCCGACACTATACCGAAGACATTCCGGACGTCAGCTTGTACGACATTAGGATGGCTCTTAAACAGCTTAAAAACAACAAGGCACCGGGTGACGGCTTTACAGCCGAACTCCTGAAGGCGGGTGGAAAACCAATACTTAAGGTTCCCCTAGTCTACGGCACGAACTATTTTATGCGCGAAGTTAAAATACATGCTATCTCATCCGACAACACGTGCGAAAGAGATAGATGCTGTGATGAGCAGTAAGAAGCTAGTTCGCGTACAAATTAGCACATTTGCAAATTTTCTTTCTTCTTACGGTATTTATTGCCGCCCAAAGATGCGTTAAAATTATTGTTGAAATATTGAACTTTTGACGCTCATAACTTTCAAATATTTTATTGTTTTACTTTTTTAGGGTTCCGTAGCCAAATGGCAAAAAACGGAACCCTTATAGATTCGTCATGTCTGTCTGTCTGTCTGTCTGTCTGTCCGTCCGTATGTCACAGCCACTTTATTCCGAAACTATAAGAACTATGCTGTTGAAACTTGGTAAGTAGATCTATTCTGTGAACCGCATTAAGATTTTCACACAAAAATAAAAATAAAACAATAAATTTTGGGGGTTCCCATACTTGAAACTAAAACTAAAAATATTTTTTTTCATCAGACCCATACGTGTGGGGTATCTATGGATAGGTCTTCAAAAATGATATTGAGGTTTCTAATATATTTTTTTTCTAAACTGAATAGTTTGCGCGAGAGACTCTGCCAAAGTGGTAAAATGTGTGTCCCCCCCCCTGTAACTTCTAAAATAAGAGAATGATAAAACTAAAAAAAATATATAATGTACATTACTATGTAAACTACCAGCGAAAATTGGTTTGAACGAGATCTAGTAAGTAGTTTTTTTTTAATACGTCATAAATCGTAAACCGCAATTTACCAAGTAGGAACCCTTCGTGCGCGAGTCCGACTCGCACTTGGCCGGTTTTGTTTCCATACAGGGCTAGATAAGACAAATTGATTTACATTTTTTTGAACGTACATCGTCAAACAGTAAAGTAATCGCCAGACTACGTTTGTATGGAAGAATGATCGACTAGTGTAACCTTAAGGCCCTTCAAAAGCTGTTTGATTCCGTCATACTCAAGGGGAAAACGCCCCAGGCATGGTGCGGAGGTGTGTTGGTACTCTTCTTCAAGACGGGCGCCAATGCCCTACTGAAGAACTATAGGCCCATCACACTTCTTAGCCATGTCTACAAGCTGTTTTCAAGAGTCATCACAAATCGTCTCGCGCGCTGTTTGACGATTTCCAGCCTCCCGAACAAGCCGGTTTCCGTAAAGGCTTTAACACCGTGGGTGGACCATATACATACGCTGCGGCAGGTTATATAAAAGACCGAAGAGTACAACCAGCCTCTCTGCTCAGCGTTTGTGGACTACGAGAAAGCCTATGATTCGATCGAGACTTGGGCTGAGCTTCAGTCTCTCCAAAGGTGCCAAATCGACTACAAGTACATCGAGGTGTTGAAGTGTTTGTACAAAAACGCCACCATATTAGTTCGACTTCAGGATCAGACCTCGGAACCAGTAAATCTGCAGCGAGGTGTGAGACAGGGAGATGTCATATCTCCGAAACTGTTCACCGCTGCTCTGGAGGATGTCTTCAAGGTTCTGGACTGGAGAGGGCTAGGCATCAACGTCAATGGCGAGTATATCACTCACCTTCGGTTTATAGTGGTCATGGCTGAGACTATGGAGGACCTCAGTATAGCTTCCGAAAGAGTGGATCTTAGGATGAACATGGACAAAACCAAGGTAATGTTGAATGCCCATCTTACACCCATTCCTATCAAGGTCGGAGACTCTACACTCGAAGTTGTGGATGACTATGTCTACCTGGGACAAACGATCCAGTTGGGTGGGGCAAACTTCGAGTAAGAGGTCAACCGCCGAATCCGACTCGGCTGGGTAGCGTTCGTGCAGTTGCGCGGTATCTTCTCGTCCAACTTACTTACCACGCTTGGCAGGCGGGTTGGCGATCGCAGTTTTTTGTTAAAGTGCACAAAGAACGCTGCTGCCCATTCTCTGGTGTGTCCCTTAGTCGCCTCTTACGACACCCACGGGAAGATTATGGAATAGTGAAATTCTTTACGTCAGACACCATACGGTATTGTTATAATAATAAAGCCGTTTATTTCCGAAATTTTGGTACATATGCACATTATTTTCTAATAAGAAATATTTAGAGTAGCCAATTAGATGTTCCGTAGTGCGGCGTGCCGTTTGGTATAGGCCTCCTCCAACTCCCTCCATTGTGCTCTGACCTCTACAGCTCTAGTCCAACAAGGCCCTAAAGTTATCACAGCCCGGCGAGCATGGCCTACTGTGACATCGCTTAAGTCACACTTTTAATCACAGTTTGGGCGATAAACTCATTTTGTCTTAAGTGCTAGCACGGCGGCGTGAGATATTTTCTTGACTTGTGGCATAACTTCTTGACGATTATTTTTTTCTTATTCGGAAATTTTCCAATTTTATTGCAGTTTCGGTTTAACCTTGGCCATAAAAGCCATTTATGTTCTGAGAAGCATAGCCCTACGACGCACTGTTTCCGAATTATGGGCCTCCGTATCTTATTTTATTTTGCAAGTATATAATAATAATAATAATAATAATAATAACGCTCTATATTGCCAAAATGATATCTTGAAAACGGTATGTCCTAGGCAAAAAATAACCAAAATTTAGCCCCCCCCCCTTTGCTACCCCCATGTTAGCAGCATCCCAACATGAATTATAAGTTTTTTTTTTTTACTTTGCTTGGTTTTCGACTTGAACTACGGTCATGACAAGTTATGATAAAATATATCATGTCTTACAATTTGTCTTAAATGCTAGCACGGGACAACCATGTGACATAGTTTACAGGCGCGACTTGCTTTTCTTGTTGTTGACTTCATAGTGCGACACAATTTGAATAGACGACCAAATAAAATAATACGTAAAAAAGTATGCTGTTCATACAGCTAAACAACTTTTTAATTTTGTTGGGAATAAATTAATATTTGACCCACGACCATAGACTTATGCACACTTTATTTTCTTTGTTTGTTTGTTTGATAACATATTAAGTGTTTGTTAGAAAGATTTACTAAAAAATATAATAGCTTGGACCAATACCGGTGGGCCCCTATTTTTTATATTTTAATTGTTTTTTGGGGATTTTATTTAAGAAACATTTAAAAATGTAGAAAGTAAGAAGAATAAGGTTTAAAAGAAAATAATAATAAATAAATAATAATTAAAATATAAAAAAAAAATACAATTATGAAAAAGTAATAATATACAATTAATTAATAATCCTGTAACATTTCAATGAATTAATAAGCATTGATCACCATACACACAAAATGAATTTATTGCCATTTGGTGCAGTAATTAGAAGGCAAATATATTTATTTTCAACTGTAAAATTTTATCACCACCTCCGAACGAAAGTGATAAATTTTTCTAAATCATCTGTCAAAATGTGACATTTGTGACAAAATGGGTGCGCCCATATTAGCAATTAAGACCCGATGAGTCCCAAACAAACGTCAGGAAATTTTCTCACGCCGCCGGTGCTATTATTTAGGACAAAATGGCGTTATCGCCCAAACTGCGATGAAATGTGTGACTCAAGCCATGTCACAGTAGGCCGTGCTCGCCGGGCAGCAACAAGAAAGGCATGTTGCGCCTTTAAAATATGTCACATGTTTGACCCGTGCTAGCATTTAAGACAAATTGTAAGAAATGACATAATTTAGACATGATAAATTATGTCATTTCTTACAATTTCACAAATGTCTTGGGTACGCCCATGCTCGCTAGGCAGATATCGTCTTCCCATCTTGTTTTTGGTCGTCCGTTTTCTATTTCTGTCTCTTGGGTACCATAGGGTTGATTTTACAAACTAGGAATGACTTACCGAAAAAATTTCAAAGATCATCTTAGTGATTTCGACACTGCTGTTGTTATCCACCTGTATGGCCACAGGTATGATCTGGCCGGGACAGTAGCCGGACACGGGCAGCCGGACGCGGATCGTCACGGGGTCGGTAGAGAAACAGCAGCCGTACATCTCTTCGAATTCCAGGTCTATCGGTTCCTGATTATTAGAAAATTTTAAAAGAAAATGGTCATGCAGCTCCTTGCCATCGATATCCTAGGTATCTCATCCTCATCTGCCTGCCTTTGTCCTATGTAACTAGATATATTTAATAGCCGAAAAATTACTGAATACTCTGAAGCTGAATTTAAAAGTTGGAGGTACAGAGATTTGGTTTCAATTTACCTTTTGATTCAACAATCCTGGTATGGTCATGTGATGAGGAGGGATGAAACGCATGTTACTAAAAGAGTTATGAATATAAATGTGGATTAATGGAGAGGGAGGGGATGGCCAAAGAAAAGATGGATGGACTGTGTTAGGATTGATATGAAAGAAAAGGGAGAGACAGGACAGGACGGTTTGGAAGAAGAAAACGTGTTGCACCATCCCCAAGTAATATGGGACAAGGGCAGGAAGATGATGATGATGATGATTCAGCAGAATATCTATAAGGAATACGATAACTAAAATAAGAGCAAAAAACGAATAAAATATAAATTGATATATCAATCTGTCAATATTTAAATCTACTTCTAGAGAACAACCTATAAGATTCACAGGCAAGTACTTACTTTAATCCTGTCACTCCCCTCATTCAAATCGAATGGAGCTACAACTTGGAAGCTCTTTGTGATCATTTCATGCGCATGTATGTGTTCCGGAGTCACCAGGTGTGCCGTCATGGAGTAAGATACCTGACCCTGCTCCCCTTTAAAGGATGATGGGCATGTGAACGGTATTTGGAACTTAAAAGGAATTTCCTGTCTACCTGTGGGTAGTCGGGAGGTACCTGAAATGGATGGGAATAATGTAGCATGTGTTAAAAATCTACAAAGTTTTTGTATGTCTTTTTTAGGGCTTAGGGCTAGTAGTTTCTCCTTTTTAAAAGCATTTGTTGAAACAAATGCTTTTCGACTACTACTAGAGTTGTCTATATTTTTTTCCTTTTCAACCCGATTTGTATACTATTATTTTTTTATATGAAGTGCCGTAATTAAACCAGGTCAACCAGGGTTTTGTTTTAGGTAAATTATAATAAAATAATATTGTTCTCAGAATATCTTGACATAAATCTCGAGATTGCATCGGCCTGTTATCCCTTTAGAAGGGTATGACAGGCTGAAGCAAACTCACAGAGACCATTTTAATGAAATAAAATTCCAATAGATGGATATTCCTGTATGCACTATGAAGTACATCCTAAAACAACCACATTACGTATTTGTTTTTTTAAACCAAATTAAAGATAAAGCAATTAAATATTCAGCATACCTTCACCACCCCCTGCAAGATTGTACGTATAGTTGAAGTATTCCTCTCGGCCCTCATACTTGACTAATTTATGTCTTGTAACACCATTCACAGTCTCTATTTCACTCTCAGTCCAAGACACGGTGGCTTCTCCAAGAAATTGCATGTAGATTACTGAAAAATAACATTATAGTCAATACTTAGGTAAGTATATCAATGCCTGCATGAAAGTCAAATGTTGAACAAGAATACATTCATGTGGGACAATTTTCGACTTTCCGTCTGGTAGCAGACTATTCACTATAGGAATGGAAGTCCTATGAAATTAAGGCCAGGGTTTATCCATAATCCAAATTTCATTCAAATATGTTCAGTTATCGAGGTATGATTATTTAAAATCCAAACGAATGAATGATTAAAGTCGGATTGAGTTTAAGAAAAAATCCAAGGAGAAAAGCTAATTTTCGTGTAGAGGAAAAATTACAAGATGTAATTGTTTTCTATTGATTGGTCAATGGATACTTAAATATAAAAACTGATGCTTTTGTCCTTTGGGGTTAGGCAGAAACTACAGAAAGCCACCGTTGGTCTATGCATCATTGTAGGAAAAATACAAGTATGATTAAGGAATAAAATAAGTATATTCTAATGATGTGATTACTCATTTTTTAATAATAGGTACATTAATTACTTTAATAATAGGTACATTAATTACTTTAATAATTTTATGATTCTGCAGAATTTCTTATCCTGATGGATGCGAGACGAGTATGTCGGACATTCGTATCCATCAAAAGGACGTCCGTAAGGTACTGCGCAACCTCGACGTGAACAAGGCTAGTGGCCCGGACGGAATACCAGCAATAGTTCTCAGAACCTGTGCGCCTGAACTGTCTCCGATTTTGACACGCCTATTCCGCCTTTCGTATGAGACTGGAAAAGTGCCGAATGCTTGGAAGCTAGCTAACGTACAGCCCGTGCCCAAGAAGGGTAGTCGAGCTGACCCGGCCAACTACAGACCCATCTCTGTAACGTCCATACTCTGTAAGAGTATGGAGCGTGTACTTAACACGAAGCTCCTGGCATACCTAGAATCTAACGATATCCTTAGTGACCGCCAATTCGGCTTCCGCCGAAATCGGTCTACTGGGGATCTTCTAGCGTATGCCATTCACATCTGGAGTGAGGCCATCGAGAGGCACGGGGAAGCGCTTGCCGTCTCCCTCGACATCTCGAAGGCTTTTGATAGGGTCTGGCACGAAAGCCTTATTGGTAAGCTTCCTTCATTCGGTTTGCCCGGTGGTCTGTGTGATTGGATTGCAGACTTCCTGAGAGATCGGTCCATTCGAGTGGTTATCGATGGCTGCTCGTCGGACCAATTGGATATCAATGCCGGGGTCCCTCAGGGGTCGGTACTCTCAGCAACTTTATTCTTGTTGCATATTAACGATCTGCTTAAACCCGGCACCTTTGGGTATGCAGACGACAGCACTGTTGCTGAGAGATACTTGTCCAACGCTCGTGCTACCGGGCCTCAGATCCGGTCTCTCCGGGAGGCCATGGTGGAGCGCTTGAACCTGTCCTTGCAGGCAGTCTCCGAATGGGGCGATGCCAATCTGGTCAGGTTTAATGCCGCTAAAACCCAGGCGTGTCTTTTTTCCGCTAAAAAGAGCCAATTTTACCCAGATCCAACTTTCCGAGATGCGACCGTGCCAATAACTGACCATCTTGAGCTTCTTGGCGTTACGTTGACATCTACTCTCAATTTTGGCCCTTACATTGAGGCAAAGGCTCAGCTGGCTGCCAAAAAGCTGGGGATCCTTGCAAAGGTGACACGGTACTTCACGCCGGAACAGCTCCTCAACTTGTATCAAGCGCAAGTTCGATCATGCATGGAGTACTGTTCTCATCTCTGGGACGGATCAGCCAAATACCAGCTTGACGCACTAGAGTCGATCGAAAAGCGAGCCAAGAGGCTCATCGGCGATGAGGCGCTGGTCAAGTCAAAGCTCCAGAGTCTTGAACATCGTCGCCGAGTTGCCAGCCTGTCGGTTTTTTATCGGTTACATTTCGGGGAGTGTGCGATGGAATTGCACGATATAATTCCACCTAGCCCGTTCCATCATCGGACTACCAGACGTACGGCGATGCGCCATCGATACATGGTAGACATCCCACTCATACGCACAAAACGTTTTGGGAACACTTTTATTATGCGTACAGCTAAGGAGTGGAATTCCCTGCCGGAGTCTGTGTTTCCCGATAGCTACAATCTAGGGGTCTTTAAATCAAGAGTGAATAGGTTATTTCTAGGCAAGCGTGTTTCACCGTCGACCACATCATCGCTTACCATCAGGTGAGACTGTGGTCAAGCGCGAGCCTATAGGTTATAAAAAAAAATAAAAAAATAAGGAAAAACAATTAATTATTAACAACTGTGATTGCTTTGTAGAAAAACCATGAATATTGGATTAACAGAAGAACAGCTTTGCATCCTACATTTGAGAACAGCTGACTTTGCGACTAAAGTCTATTGAGCTTCCATGACAGAATAAATTTAAATGGGTGTTGGGTACAGCCCACCATCACTCTTCTGACTGACCAAGATTTTATCTTGATAAATATTCTTGTTAATTAAGTCAATTAGATATTTTTGTATATTTTATCTGAAATAATTAATCAGATGTTCTGTTGTGTGTTCATTAATGTGAAATTAGAAGATAAGGTTCTAATGTGACTAAGAGGTAAACAGGTAATTTCGAAGCTATCTTTTATCTAAATATAATAGTAATCTTTGATCTAAATATATATTCATGCTTGCCTTGAACATTAACATGTTAAATAAATTCTTTTCTGGAGACTTAACATAATTCATAGCAGGGTAAATTTACATTTTCAAAAGCTCAACACAGCGAAAATTTGTAGTGTTTTTTTTCACAGCAGTAAATAGCTACTTACCAGAAAAAGTTATTGGTTCCTCCAGCTCAAACATTATTGAGCCTGACACAATCTGGCCAGCATAAAAAACGAATACTGGAGTTGAATCCAAATGGATAATACCATTGTTGAATGCGTCCGACATTATCTTTAATTTACAACAAATTTTCACAAAAAAATAACAAACCAAATAGTTTGATCAAATAATTTACAAATATTAAATACTAAGCGAAAACAACCGCAAATTCACTTTAAAAAGCAAATCAATATGCACAATGCATAATAGTATAATACATTACGGGAAAAACTAGAACACAGTCAGGCAGGCCCGCCTCGGAATTTGGGCGACGCCAACCAAACAGACAGAAGTCAGAAGCTTTGGTCAGAAGTTAAATAAAAGAAACAGAATAATCGGCGAATTAGCAAAAATTAATTCGGTACGCCAGAAAATAATAACTCTTGAAATTATTAGAAATAGAGTTGTATTTAGCATAGCAATGTCCGTTATATCTATTATTACTTTGCCCACGGTTTGACGTTTTCGATGCATTCATAGTTCATTTGATTTGAAGTTTGGTTTCATTCATTCATACAAGTTTCTATAAACGTTTTGATGTTACAAAACTTTGGTGGAAGGTAAATAGAGAGACGGATCTGTAATCAGGAGTTGCAATGAAGTGGGAGTTGCAATGCAAAGCCGAAATTTCTAATTTTCGGATAATGCTAACGAATATAATATTTTATATGCGAATGTGAGTTAGTTTGTTACACTTTCACGATTTAACGGCTGAACGGATTTCGACGAATCTTGGTAGGTATATCGATAGACCAGAACCTTGATTAGAACATGGGAACTTTACCCCGATATAATGTTCCCTTACGATAATAAGCTAATAAATAATTAAACCTAATCAGGAGAAAGCATCGATAATGTAATCATCGTAAACTTTTTAACAAAAATAATTACTTCAAAAGCAAAACATTACAAAGCAAAAAATAACTTAGTTTTCGGCAGTCGGTGTCTTTGGTACCTATTGTTTTCGTTTTTCGACATCGACTTTGGAAAACAAAGTTATTTTTTGTGTTTTGATTTTAGTCGGTTTTAGTATTTGTTATATTTATTATAACGTTTTTTATTTTACTTTTTTTTAGTGTTGGTAGCCCATATTATCATGAAAATCATTAAAGAAGCAGCAGCCAGCATTTCAATTCCAATAGGCCCTAATACGACTAGGATACATTGTTTTAATACGGAGTTCCGGTGCCCACCTTCCGGCTTCAACATCAGATCAGTTCGATGGTACCATTTTCATCAGTATCATTTATTTGCTTCATCATAGTCGCTTAACTATTCGAGATATCTTATACGCATGACATACTTATTAAAGAGTTCTAGTGGCCATCTGTGGTCCTCTTCATCAGTCTCACTTCACCAAATGTCACTTTCTGAGTGCAGATGCTAATCATAATAATGAAAATACCAAAATTGCTATATGTCTGCCAGTAATATTTGAGAATTGCCCTCAATTGCCATGGGATCCCATCATCAGAATCTGATTTGGTGACAAAGGGACCTCTTCGAGAGTTTAATCATCTTTCAAACAAAAAAAAGAATTTTGCAAATCCATCTTTGCACGACGAACTTATGCCCGAACAAAAAAAAACAAAAAAAAAAAACCGAGTTGAGAACCACCTCATTTTTCAAGTTCCAGTTTCAAGGAAGTCGGTTAGTGATTTTGATTACTGAAATGCTGCCGTTCCGCAATTAAACCACTAAACGTGACGACATGACGAACCTTATTAACAGAAACGTCTCTCTATGGTATGACATTGACACTTTTGACAGTGTAGTGATAGTCTGTGTGGTTTGACATTTGATTGAGTTTGACTCTTTTTCTGTGATCACGTTGTGTGTTGATGTGTTGTTTTATTATGGTCTTAGAAAACTGAACAAAAACAAGTCTTCAAGATGGGAAAGCTAGACGTAGCATTGCTGCGTTATTTAACTGCCGAAGACTTCAGAGTTTTGACCGCTGTAAGTGTATTTTGGTTCAACACACAATCACTTAGTAACCTCTTTATGTTGTGGTAAATGTGGTAATTATTTTGTTAAAACTCTCCATACCTCTAGGTGGAAATGGGCATGAAGAACCATGAACTGGTACCTGGTTCCCTCGTGGCATCCATAGCGAATCTCCGTCATGGCGGTGTCCACAAATTATTGAAAGATCTGTGTAAACATAGATTGTTGTCGTATGAGCGTGGAAAACATTGTGAGTACACACCTGCTCTTGCTTAATTTATTTAATATAATTTGTGGCAAGTATTACCATTAACTTTCTTTATGCAGATGATGGGTACCGTCTCGTAAATGCTGGATATGACTACTTAGCTCTAAAAGCACTGACCAACAAAGAAGTGATCGCTTCATTTGGCAACCAGATTGGAGTGGGCAAAGAGTCTAATATTTATATAGTTGCTGATGAAGACCGCAATCCTTTATGTTTGAAGGTGCACAGGTAAATTTTGACTATGGTGAATGAATTGTCTTTGCCACATGTGTGTCGTTTACACCGTATATACATGTGGTTGATCTCTTGTAGTTCTTACGTCTGATAACTTTGAGGTCAAAAGTAAAAAGGTGACCTCTAGAAATATCTACTGATATAATACTCACAATTAATCTTTGTGTCTCTAAATTGGCTGCAAGAGGCTGCGCAGTAGCTATTTTTGTGTCAATATTGAAAGTGAAAATAGCATTGTATAACTCTCTTTTACTCGCATATTTTTGTCGCATCATCCTATCTCGCTTACTCTGTGCTGTTAATCTGTTTTGTGCGCAATAGTTGACAGAGCCAACTTCAGAGACAGAATACAAAGATCCGCTGTGAATATTAAACAATTACAATTTTTTTTTACAAGTAATATAGAGCTACATTATTGCAGAGTGCCATAGGCTATAATTATGTTGTATTGTTATAACATATTATAATACTCACAACGGATCTTTGTGGCTCTGAAGTTGTCTCTGTCAACTATTGCGCACGAAACAGATAAACCTCATAGAGTAAACGAGATAGGATGATGCGACAAACGTATGCAAGTGAAAGAGACAGTTATACAATGCTATTTTCACTTTCAATATTGACACAAAAATAGCTAGTGCGCAGCCTCTTGCAGCCAATTCAGAGCCACAAAGATCCGTTGTGAGTATTATAAAACAATATTATATTTACCTTTGGTACCTAATTACTATACCGGGTGTAACGGAAACGTGTGATCATATTTAAAAGAGACTAGAGTTTGCAAGTAACTTAAAATTAAACTATAATACAATTTTATTAAATTATTTTTTATAGTAAAACCATGGCAGAATTGAGATGAGAGATGTCATTCTTTTCAACAAATGCAATATATTTTTTAAAACACTAAAATTTTACCATGTTTTCTGCCCCATGTTGGTTGCTTCAATATCTACAAATATCAAGTCAGAAAAAAAAAATCTGGCTGCTTTATCTGTGTGCAATGACTGAACGGTTTGATATGACACCAAATTATTGCAAACTGTAAATTTATGAACTATCTCCAGAGATTATAAACTCTTGGTTAATTGTGAACTGAACATTTCAAATAGTAGAATAATACGACACATTAAGGAAACAGACTATCTATTCATTTTGGAGTGCTAGTAAAAGACAAAGATACAACTGGTGTTCTGCCCGCACTAACCATCTCTTTTACAAAACTTGCAACAACAGTGCTGCAAACACAGCATAATATGTGGTCTAGCTTAGAGATAGCCGCCTACAATCAACATATTGAGTATATCATTTTTAAGTGAATTTAATGCTTCTAAACACTAATTAAAGCTCGGCCAAGATAATTGAGCACCCAAAATGTCAAACCACCCACACCCGCATACCAGCGCGGGCGGCGCGGCGCCCCGCGAGCCTCCTGAGCCAATAGCGAGAGTCGAACGTCAGACTGACATATATCTATAGACTTTGGATAATAGATAGAAGCATTATTCAAAAAATGTGAGCAACTAAAAATTTGGGGAAGATTACAACGTCTGTACTATAGATTGATTTTGATAGTTATACACATACACACATACACATACTACCACTCATCCATAACACTCATGTACACTCAACAACACACACACACACTCATGTATACGCACACACACGTTTACATAACTATATTTTGTTTAATACTCCCATGTACAGTTTTTATTGTGTTTTAAGTAAGTACCTACTGTTGTGAAGGAGCGGAGTCTTTTAATACAGGCATTACTTGCTTAAATGAAGACTCCAAACCCAAAATTGTTTGTGTATAATTTTTTAGACACAATAAACGTTATTTATTTATTATTATTATTCCATTTATTCATTTTATATATACATATCTTTACATTTTTAAATATTATTCTATAAAAAATAAAATAAAAAAACAATTAAAAATACAAAAATAGTAGCCCACCGGTATCGGGAACAGGGTCCAAGCTACCGGTGGTCAGGGCTCCTGAGAGAGGAACCTCCTAACGATACGCGCCGTGTCCAGGAGTACCGCTTTCTGGATCAAGCCCTTGATCCAGCTGCCCAACGAGAGCCTCCTCAGATGTTCGTCGAGGCTCTTGGCTATTATGCCATTGGCCGTCACGACTATCGGCACAATGACTGCTGTATTCACATCCCACATGTCGACAACCTCGCGAGCCAGATCAAGATACTTGCTTTTCTTATCTCTCTCAGCCTTCACGAGGTTCTCGTCATGGGGGACCGCTATATCAACAATCATTGCGCGACGCTCTAGTCGGTCTATCACCACTATGTCAGGCTTATTGGCAACAATAGTCCTGTCAGTGATGATAGACCGATCCCAATACAATGTGACATTGCCATTTTCGAGAACTGGGTCGGGCACATACTTATAGTAAGGCACTTCCGATTCCACAAGATTGTATTTAAGAGCAAGTTGCTGATGGATAATCCTGGCTACAAGGTTGTGTCTATGCAAGTAGTCTCCGTTAGCCAGACTAGAACAACCGGAGATAATGTGACGGATAGATTCTCCCGGCCGGTGACATGCCCGACAGATGTCAACTGCGCCGTCCTTCATAATGTATTTCCGGTAGTTGTTCGTCATCATAACTTCGTCCATAATCGCAAAGACAAAACCTTCGGTTTCCCCGAAAAGGTCACCAAATCGCAGCCAGGCCACGGACGCTAAAAGATCAACATCGGGCCCATGTAGGACCCGGTAGAAGCGACCGTGAAGCTCCTTGCTCTGCCATACCTCCCTGCGGTCATTAGTATCTAGTACTATAGGTTTGCGCCAGTTCTCGTTAGCCAATAGTTGTTTTTTCTTTGTGTTTTGATAGGTTATTTTGTTTATATTCTGATTCATTCCTGGTAAAGAATAGTAACTTATGTATGATGCAGTGTGGATTTGATACAGTTTTATGCCTGTGATTGACCTTTTTCTCATTGTGAATACTGCAAAACCACAAAGTTTCATGTTTTGTTTCATAATGTTGTAATTTGATACAATCTTCTTAATCAACAGGAACGTGCGTATGAGTATTCGAAATATTGTTCTAAGTTTCCATTGTGCAAAAATCAAAAGGCAAAGCCTTGTAAACATTGTCGTTTTTGGCTAAGAACGACATTGTGCTGTTCCTTCACATCTTGGAATTTACATAATTCCCGCAATCCACTTTTAATAGGTTTAACCATTAGAGCTACCACCAGCAACCACGAAAGTGGCAGATGTAAAAGTATAACTACATACAATACTTTTTGGGGATACCAATTAAGAGTTCTGCAGAGTTATAATAGCTAGAGTCTAGTACACAATCCAGTCGGATAATACAATGATCCTATTTGTAATTACAGATTGGGCCGCACATGTTTCCGCAACATAAAAGACAAGCGCGACTATCATGCGCACCGCAACCATGCATCCTGGTTGTACCTCTCCCGTATATCGGCCACCAAGGAGTTTGCTTACATGAAAGCACTTTATGACAGAGATTTTCCAGTTCCGAAGCCTATTGACTTCAACAGGCATTGTGTTGTGATGCAGTTGGTGAGCGGAGGACCATTGTAAGTTTGACATTGTCTCTTATTGTATAATGTTGTAAACAACACTCATCCCTTTCCATCAGGTGAGATAGTGGTCAAGCGCAAGCCTGTATACAATAAAAAAAAGCATCGAAATTAAGATATTTGATAGTTATCTGGACGAAAATTCTTAAAGGTTTATCATGTTGTAGGTTTTGGTGATAAGGTTTCACATAAGCTTTTAATAAGATCAATCATTGATTTTCTTGACATATTTCAGATAAATGTAGTGTTAAAACAGAATTTTATATTTAATAAAGTTTTATACCCACAACAGTAATATTCTAAATATTCAGCTTGTGTCCCACAAGGGTGCATCCTAGGTCCAATGTTAACTGTTAAATAAGCTTTACCTTCTAATCAAAATATTTTGTTTCAAACACAACATAACAACAACATCAACACACACATTTATATTTTTTTCCTTGGTTACAGGACCCACGTATCTTCAGTGCCGGACCCAGAAGCGTTGTATGATGACCTAATGAACTTGATAGTGCGCCTAGGCAACTGCGGCGTGATCCACGGCGATTTCAACGAGTTCAACATCATGATTGATGAGGACAACCATCCCATTGTCATTGACTTCCCGCAAATGGTCTCAACCTCGCATCCTAATGCTGAGCTGTGAGTTCTTTTTGGTGTACAGAATTATTTATCTTTTTACTACATCGCCATAAGCGACGCCGAGGCGCTGGACTTATATGTTAATTTAAGTCTGAAATACGTGGGACACTCAGAAAGTTTTGCGAAACTAAAAAAAATTGTTCTATACGTACATATATTTTTATTAAATCTTTTCAAAGTACTTTCCACCAGCCTCTATACAAAGATTCATGCGCCTAAACCAGTTTTCAAAACACTTTTTCCAGTCCGCCGCAGACACCTCGTTTACAGCCTGCTCGAACGCAGCCAGCGCATCTTCCGGCGACGAAAATTGTATCCCTTTGAGCTGATTTTTTATTTTTGGGAATAAAAAGAAGTCACACGGTGCTAGATCAGGGCTGTAAGGAGGGTGACCCAGGAGTTTGACTGGCGTGCTGTCCAGGAAGTCCCTCGTTTTGAGTGCGGTGTGCGCAGGTGCATTGTCGTGGTGGAGCAGTAGCCCGCGGAGCCCTGTGTTTGGTCGCTTGTTGCTTATAACAGAGAAAACTTCTGGCAAACATTTGGTAGTATACCATTCGGCATTAATGCTTCTTTGATCCCGTAAGGGAATTGATACCAAGTGGCCAGTCAAATTAAAAAAGCTAGCGATCAAAATCTTACCCCCGCTTCTAGATCGCTTCACTTTGGTAGGCGTTGGCTCATTTTGAAACACCCAAACAGTCGACTGGCGCTTGGTTTCTGGGTCGTATTGATAAATCCAGGACTCATCACCTGTAACGATGTCGTAAACACGCCGAGACGAGCCTGCTTCAAATTTGTTAAGCATATCACGGCACCATTCCACCCGGGCCTGCTTCTGAGCATCGGTGAGGTTGTGCGGCACCCAGCGTGATACTATCCTCCTCACGCGAAGATGGCTGTGTAGAATCTCGTGAACGCTTCCCGATCCAATCTTCAATATGTGTTGAATCTCCTGATATGTAATTCGCCTATTGTCTTGGATTAAATTTTTCACTGCTAGCACGTTTTCTTCGGTAACAGCCGTCAAAGGGCGACCGCTTCTTTCGTCATCCCCCAAAGTTGGTCGACCGCGCTTGAATTCGTTATACCAACGATACACGGTTGCCTTGGAAGGGCCTTCATCCATGAATGCCATTTGAAGTCTATCGTACGATTCATCCGGTTTCAGGCGACACTTGAAATCGTATAAAATCATAGCTCTAAAATGTTCCCGGCGCAGATCCATATTTCAGTGAGACACAATACTTTGAATTAACTCGCAAAAAATGTGGAGGGAAATTTTGAAATTGGAACTTACTTATTTTTACTTATAAATAATCATATTTTCGAAAAACATTATAACTGGCCAGTCTCCCATATATAAAAACTTTTTTTCGCAATACTTTCTGAGGGGCCTGGTAAGTGTCTAAGTCAGAGGCCTGTGGGGTTCCCAGAAGCAGCTTAATTAACTCTGACACCAGAAGTGGCCCATCCTCACACGAAAAGAGATCAGAAAGCTATCTATACCGCTCAGGGTTACTGCTATGTCTGCTAAACAAGCCACTACAATCACACGCCATTTTAAATCAATCCTCTGCTACACTTATCTAGCAGCTGCAATTTACTAACCTATAATTTAGATTTGCTAGAGATTGTCACTTTCACGAAGATGGCCTTATCTTATTCACCTTACGTTCCCTTTTTAAACCGACTTTCCAAAAAAGAGGAGGTTCTATGTTCGACTTGCGTTTGTTTTTTTTTTGTATGTTCACCGATTTCTCCGTCAATTGTGGACAGATTTTGAAAATTCTTTTGTCTGAAAGAGTATGTTCCGAAATTGCCGAAATTGGTCCCATTTTAATATGGTGAAGATCTGATGAAGAACTTCGGAGATATACAATAGAACACTTCAATAAATGACGGCAAATCTCTCGGAATTGCTGCAATCGCATGTCTGTTTATTATTTATACCATTTCATTACATAACATCACGCCAGTACGCTCTAAAGGGATACGCAGATGTGTTCAGTTCATCTTGGTACACTCTCATTTCACCGGTTATTTATGTTAGTTATGTTCAAGTTTCATGGTATCCGGGTAATCTATTCTGGCATTATAGGTACCTACTAAAGGCAAGATGCCTATTAGGTACGACTAAAAAGTGAAAAAACTACCGACTTCCAAATAAAAACACTACAAAGTGAAAACTGAAAAATAACTTTCGTTTTGGAAGTTGGTGTCCATAACAAAAAAAAATCGTACCTACCAAAGACACTGTTGTTGTTGTTGGTTTGTGTTTATTTTCTATCTCTATTTTTTACAGTTACTTCGACCGCGACGTACGTTGCGTCCGGGCGTTCTTCAAGAAACGCTTCGGGTACGAGAGCGACGATTACCCGAAGTTCAGTGACCTCGAACGAGATGATGAACTCGACACGGAGATCGCTTGCTCTGGATACAAGCGCACCAAGGATGTTGACAATGAACTGCTTGTGGTAAGTTGAACATGGTTCATCATATTCTTCCCTTTACGTAGTCTTGCAGTAACTGGCCGCAAATCTACCGTTTAGAAAGCGGCTTTGGTCCACTTTGCAGGGGCTGTTTTAACGCGGCGAAATCAGCCGTCCCCTTCATGAATGCGAGGCCGTGGCTTCTCATCGAGCAGATTTTTTTTGGCAAAGTGAGGTCGCTCTGCCAAGCCCCTGAAGCCCCCAGGATGTTATTGGCCAGAACTAGGCTGGCTATGTTACCCAAAACCCCCTTTGCTCAACTGACTGAATGGCAGTCTAAGAGCGACAAATGAAGTCCCGCAACTACTACTAAGAAAACGGCTTTGTTTGGCGTCGCGACACTGTTGCTGATGTGTCATAATATAGCTTAGTTACTTACTATATTTATTTTTAGGGACTGTTAAGGTCCCAATACAGTCCCCTGCGATACACTTAGCGGAAACGCTTGAATTTTTACAAAACTCGGCTGCTTGCATTTAGGAATTATGAATATCACAAACATTTGTGGTTTAATATATTGTTATTTTCTAGGAAATGGGTATTGGACTTCAAGTAAGTGATGATGAAGAAGAATCTGATGATGAAGAGGCAGAAGAAAAGCAAAAGATGTCAGAGCAAGACCTTGATGAGCTAAGGAAAGAGGTAAAATTATCATTTGGTTTTTCTAGTTGTTTTCATACCTACTTTTAAGGTTCCGTACCCGAAGGGTCCAAACGTCTAACTCTGTCACAATATTTTTAAGCAGAATTTTTTAACTTAATTGTATGTGTAAATGAATAAATAAACTTCCCATTGACCCATGAAATTCAAATTTGGCGATAATGTTTATAATTACGTATATTTTACTGAAAAAATTATAATATACTTCATTTGGTACGGAACCCGAAATGTGCGAAGTCCGACACGCACTTGGCCGGTTTTTTTTTCATTCTTAAAGATTTTTCTACTTAGTCCATCTTTTCTTTATAGATATTCCTAGAGTGGTTATAACAGAAACTAAATTTATACACAAATAATATTTTCTTTGATACTAATTTAACATCAAACTTTTAGGTGGAAGCCTCAATAGAAAACGACGAGCGCCCAATCCATCAGATCACAACAAAAACCGGAAACCTAACCATAGCAGATAAAGATATTCCAAAAGAAGGAACTAAAAATCTAGGTGATGAAGAAATACCTACACTCGTAGACCCAACAGAAGATGGCATCACACTAGACAAAAACTCTCAGAAGTACAGACTAGCTATGATCGAGAAAGCTTTATCAGACGTTAGATCAATGAGAACATACACATCAGCAAGTACGATAGACCCAGAAGTACTGAAGCGACAAATCAAGAAGGATCTACAAACTAGACTGAAGAAAATGGAGAGGAAGAAGGCTGTGGTGAAAGGAGAAGCGAGTGCTGTCACCAGGTCTAGGAGAGATAATAAAGAAACTATTAGGGAGAGCCATGGGTTGTGGGGATGGGATGAATAAAATTATTGTAATTTGTATTATTTAACTGTCGTTTTATTTGCTGATTTGGTAAAGACAACTCGCAACAGTTTTTTGTGAAACTATTTTGCCTTGCGTCGTATAAATGTATGGATGCATATAAATGACGCAAAAAAAATTTGTTTGATTGATGATTGTCAAAATCAATTGCTCGGAATTTTGGCGTAAAGTTACGGCGAGATTCACAGACCATACTTCGACTGGGGTAAGCGTTTCGTACGAATATGAACATTTGCTGCTGTTTTTTTTCTGTTCCGTGATTAGCTGTAATAAAATAATGTTCATATTCCTGTCATGCTTTGTTCACATTGTTAATACGAATATGAACATTATTACTACTAGTATAAGGTTCATATTCGTCTGGTATAGATCTGTGATCTTGATCTGTTGTTCTTCATTTTCCCTTCCTAGTTTTTAGTAGTCTTCATTCTCTATTGTTGTCGGAAGCGAAGTAGTTACTCGGTCATTGGTACTCTTGACCCAGTCATGATTCCTCTTGTAAAGCAGTTGCAGATAGGTTTCTACGCAAAATATCTGGAAAAGAGAGATCAAATGAATAACCATAGACCTACAAATGATACAAAGGTTTTTGAAATTCGGTCAGTAATAAAATTCTTCTTCCTTTCGCCTTATGAATTTGCCACCCAAAGTTTGACTACACTAAGGAAAATCCGAATTCGGCACAGGAACGTGGAGATTTTCACAAGTAGAGAGAGGCGTTTGCCCAGCAGAGGGCGGATTCGATGGCATATATCTATCTATATTTTAAGGACAGCTTACTATACCCATTCTAACTTCAGAAAAACAAGTCACGTATAAGGCGGTAATTGGAAAGCTATTAAATACGGATACAGTACTAACCCTTTCGTTAGTTGCCGTATACATTTCATGCACATTATGATAATACACACACCATATAATTTAGTAGTTATCGCAAAAAAAAAACCGTCTAAGTGCGAGTTGGACTCGCGTACGAAGGGTTCCGTACTATTATCTTAAAAAATTGCAAAAAACATGTTTGTTGTATAGGAGCCCCACTTAAATATTTATGTTATTCTGTTTTTAGTATTTGTTGTTATAGCGGCAACAGAAATACAACATCTGTGAAAATTTCAACTGTCTAGTTATCACGGTTCATGAGATACAGCCTGGTGACAGACAGACGGACCGCGGAGTCTTAGTAATAGGATCCCGTTTTTACCCTTTGGGTACGGAACCCTCAAAAAAACTAACGGTGCGTATCCGGGGCGAGTCGCTAGTTGATTTTAATCATGAGGATCAATAGGTAAGTTTAGGCCAAGTTTCTCACCTCTAAATTATCGCAGAATTAATGTGACTAATTGTCAAGCACGCGTTAACTGCTGTGATTGGTTGAATGAATTTTCAACAGCCAATCACAGCAGATAGATATATTTTTTGGTGTACAATAAAGAATATAATAACAAAATAACGCGTGCTTGACAATTTGTCACATTAATTCTACGATAATTTTGAGGTGAGAAACTCGGCCTAAGTCGTGCGACTAGCTGACACAATCGGTGCGAGTGAGGGAGCGGGTTTAGCTTCATTTCGGCCAGAGCTTTATTAGTCAGTTCTTCACCACTTTTACCTTTTTTCCGTAGCGAGTGTAGCCATCTAACCTAAACGTGAAGCCGAACACGCTGGTAGAGATTCTAGACTCGAACACCGACACGTAGTTGTCTTCGCTAATAAACGGATAGTTTCGTAGCTCATAGCGTCCCGCTTGCACGGGACATTTCATTCTGTAAAAACACTTTCAATCAAGTGTAATTCTATAGTTTGGAGCATAAGTCGAGCGAGAAAATATTTGCATTAAAGCTACAATCAATTATGTTTATTCTATGAAAATTAAACTTATTTCTAAAGTTCAATCAAATCAATTACGCCTATCGCTATCGCAGTCCACTGCTGGATACATGCCTCTGCCCTACCAAGTTGGGTCACAATACCTCCGACTGCCGCAAGTGGTCTGTCCCCTAACTCCCAACAAACATTGTTTAAAAATCGCCAGACAGTTCACTTTATTCAATTGACCTATTTTGTACCACATAGATGGATCTACGGTAGGTAAAAGATACAAAAGTATTCTCACTTTGGATTAGTAAAATTGAAGAGCATGCTGTACCAGTTCTGTTCAGTCTCGTTTGCGCTGCAGCCATTATTCACTACGTAGAATGATTTGAAGAAGTCGCATGAGTCAATGTTACGAATATCCACGCACTTCTGCATAGTCGCCTAGAAAACAAGACACATTTGCTAGCAGTTTAAGTACCTATATAAAAAAGTACTCTGTGAGTGTAAGCAAGGAACAGGCCGTAGGGTGACACTCACACTACGCCTCTTCTGGTCGGTCCCGTACAAAAAGGAGCCAACAGCTGCAGCCTTATTGCGTGATGAATTCGGCAAGGCAAAGGCTTTGACCGCCATCAATCGATCAATTACATGCGAGATGAAAGACGCTATATGGATTTCCGTCTATGTGATTGGTCGATTGATGGCGGCCAAACTCTTTGCCTTGCCAAATTTACTTGCGCAATTAGACTAGGAGAATATTGCGAAATGCCGCTGGATGAGGGATGCATAAGACCCATCAGACCGACTATTGTGATCTTCGTGAAAGCAAAGGTATTGCCAGCAATGGAGTTGTTGCGAGAGAACGATGATGAGGGCTCCTAAGCGGCACGCACTACTGACAGCATCGCAACAACCGTCTAGGGGTCTCGTCCATGCACATGTTGGTGTAACTGTGCCGTTTCAAGCGTTTGTTGGTTGTTTCCGTACTGTTCGTCCATATTTATACTGTAACTATAGCGTCACTAAACAGACGTAGGTGTGCACACTTGAATCTTCTGACATACGTCCGTCTTTAGACCCTATGATCAAAGGGGCTTCCGGTCTTACCTTTATCTTCCAGCCATTACTAATGTCTTCAGAAATAGTTATGACACCACTCAATTTCGAATCGTAAGTCTGTGTTGTAATGCTAAGCTCGGACACCTTTCCGATGGTTTCCTGTGGTTCGTAGCAGGGCCCAACGCGTGTTACCAACAAATGTGTCGGCGTTCGGGTACTATGTATCTTAATGAAATAGACTATTTGACCAAAAATTTTTGACTTTGATTCGAAACCCATGGTTGAGTTGAGGTACAATCGTAGATTAGGTACCTGATCGCGTACATAGTGGGTGTAAGTATTAGGATCCATTATGATAATTACATAATCAAATACTATGTGTGCAATTCATTTTTAATGTCTTTATAATGAAAGAGTCATTGTTGTGATTACAATAGTTGAATGGTGGTATTAGTAGCATAAAAATTAACGATAACATCAGATTCAGGGGTGAGAAGGTCGATATTAGACCTGCTGTTGTAATCAGGAATATAGAAAAGACATTCCGCTGTGTGTGCGATGCAGCAGCATTTCATTGAGTCAAGCAAACCCCGGATGAAAGGTTTAGCAACTAAACAAAACAAGGCTGAATTTTATTTTTTATCTTACTGGTCTTTCTACGGGATCTTAGTTATTTCGGATACACGAGCGGCGATTATTAGCTAACCATAACGAATAACCTCCTTAAAATATGAAATGTATCTCTTTTAGAGTAGCTTACGTAAATTCCAATGGCAGGCATCGGCGTCAGATATAACTTGTTTTCCCACATTTTATTTGGTGATTTTGCGAAAAGCCTAGTGGTTAGTTCATAGGCAGGTCTTGTTTTGTATAGTCTGTGGTGGTTGGATCTTAAGAAAATATGAATGATTTGACGGTGACAGATGGTAAACAACAACAAACATAACCAAAAATTGTTTTCAATAAATTTTGCTTTGCTTGCAGTATTAGTTATGTATGTAACACTTGTAATCATTTAAATTTTGAAATAGGTTATCTGAAAACAGAAAATATACTCAAAATGTCTCAAGAAGATAGTAAAATCGATATTATAAAGGTTTGTATAGTTCAGATTAGTAAAATTCTTGTAAGCACATTTCGCAGAATCTATGGACGCGAAAATATACAAAAGCGTAAATTATGAGAGAGATGATATTACTTTTATTTAATTATTTTTAGAAAAGAAGAAAGGAAGCCACATTCATAGCCAGTGAATTAGACAACAATGAGCCAGTAGACAAAATAATTGATTATTTAGAACAAAATCACAAGAAAAAGACTAATGTTTATACATTGTACAGTCAAACTGTGAGACAGAGGCGGACCACAGCCGGCAGGTACCGAGATAACAAACATTTCCTACTGGTTGGACATCCCTTGAATGTGTTCAGTGAGGACTGGGACGGAGGCCTTAACTCAGGTTACTTTGAAACATTTTCTCACAAGAGTCTGCTGCCTAAAATGATATCGCTGATTAAAAATATTGATAAGAAAGATCCAGTAACAGAGTATATGAAGAAGAAAATGGTTTGGCAGGACACTATGCAGGATTATAAGAGAATTATGAGTAAGTCAATATAATTATCTCAATATGTTTCTTTCAAAAATCAAGGAATAACACAAACACCATCTAGTCCAAAGCTGCTTTATTGTGCTTTCAACTGATTCTACTAAAAAAAAGCTTTAAGCTTTTTTAGGGTTCTGTGCCCAAAGGGTACAAATGGAACCCTATTATTAAGACTCCGTTTTTTATTTGTCTGACACCAGGCTGTATCTCATGAACTGTGATAGTTAGACAGTTGAAATTTTCACAGATGATGTATTTCTGTTGCCGCTATAACAACAAATACTAAAAACAGAATAAAATGAATATTTAAGTGGGGCTCCCATACAATAAAAGTGATTATTTTGTACCCCTTTACAACATTGTTCGTTTTTAACCCTAAGGTTGACTGGTAGAGAATGCCTTGTGGCATTAAGTCCGCTTATGTACCACTTTTGTAGGTACATGAAGTTTAAATAAATAAATTATTTTGTTGTTTCTTGCGATAATGGTACGGAACCATTCGTGCGCGATTCCGACTCGCACTTGGCCGGTTTTAATCTTCTACAGCTTCTTGAAAAGTCCACCTTTTTAATCTTCAAACTCTTAATTAATAATGTTGTTCAATGTACAAATAATAGTAACAAGACTAATTCGATTCCCACGCTATCCCACAAACATACTCAATCATTTGTTAAAAAACTACCTGATAGCTCGATAGACGGCGTTGGGATCGAATTAGATCGCGCTATTGTTTTGTTACCTGGCAGTGTGTATAGGACTCGGGTTTTTATGATTAAAATTGTCTTGCTCTGAAGTACTGCGTTTTATTTGAGTATCACAGACTCCAAGGCACCTTGTACCGATATTGTACATGGTCCATACGAGCCGAAGGGCGATATTGGAAGAACACAAGTAACAAGGATTAGTTACGCTACTTGATACTAGGTGGCGCTAGTAGTCGGTGAACAAACCTAGTGTTGAGGATTGTGGATCACGTGAGTAGAGAAGTGCATAAGTGGATAGTGGACAAAAAACCGTGAGTACAGTTAAGTGTTATTTAAAAATAGTGCGGTCAGGGACTTAGAATAGTTTCGATTAGTGGTGGGTCGTCGACGTTTTTACAGTCGACGAAACGAGACTGGTTTACTGTCTACGATAAACTAGTTCATAAAACAGTTTAATTTTCGACTAGTTTACATCATACACTGAACAGCAGCGTTTAGTGAACGAACGGATTAGGTCGTTTTGTTAAAAACTGGTTTACTAGTCGATTAGTACTTTTTACACTCATACACAATCCACTATTTACAATTAGTTATTTTTGTTTATTTATTAAGTACTTTTTACACTTTTAGCGAACAAAAAAGTAGGTAATGACAAAGTTTATTATTTCGCCTTGACCGACACGTAATGCATATTTCAAATCAGGACTAAAAACATAACGTACATAAACAAAATCCAAAAAAAAAAAAACAAATAAAGATAAACGAGATTTACATACTGCTTCGGTTCGGCAGTCTTCGTAATCATCACTCGTTCCGTTCCGTCGTGCGTCGACTACGCAAAATCAAGTCGATGCTTAAAAATACTTAAGTTAAAATCTTGTTCATGAGTAAACTAGTTTATCCGTGAACTGTAAACCAAAACCAGTCTTCGTAATCATCACACGTTCCGTTCCGTCGTGCGTCGACTTTGCGAAATCAAGTCGATGCTTAAAATCTCGTTCATGAGTAAACTATTTTATCCGTGAACTGTAAACCAAAACCAGTCTTCGTAATCATCACTCGTTCCGTTCCGTCGTGCGTCGACTACGCGAAATCAAGTCGATGCTTAAAATCTCGTTCATGAGTAAACTAGTTTATCCGTGAACTGTAAACCAGTCGAACAGTTGACGACAAGTAAACAGTCTAAAAAAACAGTTCGTTCATTCAACGCCCACCGCTAGTTTCGATAAAAACGACCAGACATCGAATCTATGCCCGATTTCGAAGCGATAAGTGTTGCAAAACACTTAGAGAAATTACACTTGGCGGCACTTAGAAAATTTACTCTTGTTGGGACTTAGAAAAATTACTCTTCACTGGACTTATAAAAGTCCCACTTATTGACACTTAGAAAAAATACTGTTGACATAAAACATGGAAAAGGAATTGAGAAAGTTGAAGGATGTCCAAGGACAAATTGAGAAGGGCTTGATAAACTTCAAAAAGTCTCCGAAAGATCGGATAAATTACAACTATGTGGACGCACGTCTAGAGATGTTGGAGGGCCAATTCAGGAATTTTACTGCAAAATACGAAGGAATAGTAGGCGAATGTGAAGGTGAAGAATTGTATCAATACTTTCAGGAAGATATTTATGAAAAGGTTTATGAAACGTATTTAATGTATAAGGTTGATTTAAAAAATGCTCTGTCTCAATTAAAAGTTAATAGTTCCAATAAAGAAGTTTGCGATAGTTCATCTGACAGTGTGGGAAGGTTGCCAAAAATAGTTTTACCTACTTTTAGTGGAAAATATACAGAGTGGTCGTCGTTTCGAGATTTGTTCATATCATTATTCCACAATAACAAAAAACTTGATGACGTACAACGTCTCCACTATTTAAAAACTCAGCTGTCAGGTGAAGCAGAGCAGCTTATAAGACATGTTCCTATAACTGATGTTAACTATAAAAAATGTTGGGATATGTTACAACATAGGTTCAATAATAAGAAATTTATGTCAACATGTATTTTAAACCGACTATTTGGCCAACGTAATATTGGAATCGAATCATCGAAGGCACTTAAAGATTTGCTTGATGTTACAAATGATTGTTTGCATGAACTTGCTAATATTGGGATTGATGTTAGTTCGTGGGACGTTATTGTTGTTTATGTTGTAAGCTTGAAGTTGGACGTAGAATCTAGGAAGCAGTGGGCACTGCATGTTAGTAAAACATCCGACGATCTACCCTCCTTTAAACAGTTTTGCGAGTTTTTAGAGACGCGTTTTCGAGCCCTAGAATGCGTTGAACCTAAATATAAATCAAAAGCCGATAGTAATTCTACATCTCACGCTAAAGTAATGCATGGTGCTATTAATGGTTCATGTCCACATTGTTCTGAGAGTCACAAGCTCACCAATTGTAAGAAGTTTTGTCAACTAGATACTGACGAGCGTCGTGCCATTTCAAAGTCTTTGGGTGTATGTTTTAATTGTTTGGGCAGTAATCACACTTCCAAAGTTTGCCGTGTTCTTTCAAAATGCCGTATATGTCAGCGGAAGCATCATTCGTTGTTGCATCCTAAGAACCTAAGTGGAGCCAGTGGGGATACTACGCCAGCGGTGCCTGCAACCCCACATGAAGGTACTTCAGAGCCAGTACATGATGTCAGTGCAAATATAGCAACTCATTTTGTGAATGGACAAGCACAGGGTCAAGTCTTGTTAGCCACGGCTCTAGTAAAGGCCGAATCACAAAATGGGTCCTCTCACATGTTGAGAGCTTTGTTGGATCAAGGATCACAAGCATCTTTTATAACTGAGGCAGCCGCGCAATTGCTTCGTTTAAAGAGAGTAGTCTCGAAGACTACTATTGCAGGTATAGGAGGTGGCCATGGCAATATCGTCTCTAGACATGTGGTTACTATTAATATACAATCATTGCATGATCCCTCTTTTACCCTAAAGGTAACTGCGCATGTATTAAGCTCACTGACCTCAGTTATGCCAAATACAAACTTTGAACTCGAGAATTGGCCAGAAATTCACAGTATACATCTAGCCGACCCAAAGTTCAATTGCCCTAATAAAATCGACATTTTGTTAGGAGCTGAAACATATTGCCGTATTTTAAAGGAGGGTCTAATCAAGAGCCCCGCGGGCTCTCCGGTTGCACAAGACACGCATTTAGGTTGGATTGTGTCAGGCCATGTTAGTAAAGCGGATAAGTCTCTTGATTCCCACAATACTGTGATCGCGATGCACACTCAAATAGAAGAGAACGAAATGTTAAAACGTTTATGGGAACTAGATTCTGAACCTGCTTTAACGAAAAAGCTTCTTACGCCTGAAGAACGGGCTTGCGAGGAACTTTACGCAAACACAACGAAAAGAGAGAAAGATGGGCGTTACGTCGTAAAATTACCTTTTCGTTCAGAAGATCCACCTTGTAAATACGGTAATTCTAAAAATATAGCTGTAAAAAGATTGTTAGGTTTAGAAAGGAAGTTGGTTAGGGATCCTGAATTAAAATCACAGTATACTGATGTGATAAAGGAGTATTTATTGCTGGGCCATTTAGAGAAAATCACCGACGAGTCTGAAATAAATAACAGTGATGCAGTTTATTTGCCCCATCACGCAGTGGTTCGACAAGATAAACTGACCACCAAGGTAAGAGTGGTTTATGACGCGTCATGTAAGGGAACAAACGGGGTTTCCTTAAATGACACCTTAATGGTAGGACCCACTCTTCAGGCAGATTTGAGACATATTGTCATGAGATGGCGACAACATCCAATCTGTCTGGCAGCAGATATAATAAAAATGTATCGCCAAATCAAAGTAGCGCGGTCAGATGCGGATTTCCAAAGAATTGTTTGGAGAGAGGATCCTAACAAAGACATAGAGGACTTCCGACTTCTACTTCTATCCATTCCACGGCTGGAATTGTGTGGTTCCGTTTTAGTAGCAAAACTATTGACCGAAGTAGCTGAAGTAATGAATATTTCGAAGGCTAACATCCATGCTTGGACAGATTCATCTGTTGTTTTGGCCTGGTTAAATGATCATCCAAGTCGTTGGAAAACTTACGTGGCCAACTGCACTTCCGAGATCCTTAGTTTGCTAGACAATACACAGTGGGCTTATGTTAAATCCACAGACAATCCAGCGGATATCGCTTCTCGTGGAGTTTCTTCAGCTGTTCTACTTAATGATGATCTATGGAAACGAGGACCAGGTTGGTTAAGAAATGATCACATAGAATATACTAGACCCAGCGCAATACGCACTAATGAGGAGAAGAAACTTGTTAAAGTTTACACTGCTAACCTCGTGTCTGAATTTGAAGCCATTTGGGGATCTAGGTATTCATCACTTACACGTTTAGTGAGGGTTGTTGCGTACTGTAAAAGGTTTTTGCAGTCAACAAGAGTTCGTAAAGCAAACATTAAGTTTACAGCATACCTGTCAGCTTCAGAAATTCGTGAAGCCTTGGATGTGTGTATCAGGCAAAGCCAACAGCAATGGTTTCATGCAGAATTTATAGCCCTGAAAAATAAAGTTCCATTAGACAAAACGAGTCCATTATATAAATTAAATGTGTTTATTGATAAATGTGAGATATTGCGCGTTGGGGGAAGACTGCGCTATTCTCAACTACTTGATGATACAAAGCACCCAGTTGTTATTCCTCATGATTCCAGTTTGGCCAAGTTAATTGTAGACGACGCTCATGAAAAGACTTTTCATGGAGGACAGCAACTGGTACTCAATTTTATACGCACCAAGTACTGGATCAGTCGAGTAAAAAATATTGTACGAGCTCATATACGACGTTGTGTTACCTGTATTCGATATGCTGCGACCACAAAACAACAGTTGATGGGAGAGCTTCCAGCTTGCAGAGTGACCCCAAGCAAGCCGTTTCTCAATTCCGGGGTCGATTATGCCGGCCCCATTAATATGAGGGTCTCTAAGGGTCGTGGGCAGCGGTCGTATAAGGGATACATCTGCTTATTTGTGTGTATGGCCACGCGCGCAGTACACATTGAGGCTGTCTCAGACTTAACAACTGAGGGTTTCCTAGCAGCGTTCAAACGATTCGTTTCCAGGCGTGGTCATTGTCGTCATATCTGGAGCGATAATGGCACCAATTTTGTGGGCGCTGCCAAGGAGTTACAGATACTGTTCAACCAGGAGAGCTCAATGTTTAAAGACATTGCAGCTGCTCTTGCGAACTCTCAAACCGAATGGCACTTTATTCCTCCCCACGCTCCAAATTTTGGTGGATTGTGGGAAGCAGGAGTTAAAAGCGTTAAACATCACCTGAAGCGCATCGTAGGGGACTCTACTTTGACGTTTGAAGAGCTGTCCACAGTCCTTTCTCAAATTGAGGCATGCCTAAATTCTAGACCCTTGTCTCAAGGTAGTAGCGATCCAGAGGATCCTGTACCTTTAACTCCTGGCCATTTTTTGGTGGGTCATCCATTAGTAGTGGCACCCGACTACAATTATGAGCATGTCACAGTTAGTACTTTACGCAGATGGCAATTGGTACAACGTATGGTGCAACACTTCTGGCGTAGATGGAAACAGGAATATTTAACACAGTTCTTCCAAAGACATAAATGGAACATTCGTAACCCTGATTATAAAATAGACGATGTAGTATTAATAAAGGAAGATAACTTACCTCCGGCTAAATGGTTATATGGTAGAATTATACAGCTGCATCCGGGTAAAGATAGCTTGACGCGCGTTGTCACTATTCGTTGTAAGGGCACTACGATTAAACGTCCAATTTCAAAATTGTGTTTTCTTCCTGTTACTGAATAACTCACAAAGCATTCAATTTGTGCTAAGATTTGTTTTTTATTGTATTTTTTTTTACGCTGCACTATTGTTTTAAATACTGTGTTATATTTTGTGCGTTATGAAACATTACTTGTGTTTTGATGGAGTTCAAGCGAACTCGGTAATGTTATGATAAAGTTTTACTTGTATGTTGTTATTCTAACTTGTCAAGTAGATAAAACTTTGTTGTGTTTGTCATGTTTTGATCGGAACCATACCTGTCAATTATACGTAATGAAGCCGTCCACTATTTAGTATTTATTTGTAATTATCATACAGTCCATTGTTCTTGTATTTGCTGAGTTTGTTCATGGTGGGCGGTTCTAAAAGGAACATATTCCTTTTGGTGGGCGGAATGTTCAATGTACAAATAATAGTAACAAGACTAATTCGATTCCCACGCTATCCCACAAACATACTCAATCATTTGTTAAAAAACTACCTGATAGCTCGATAGACGGCGTTGGGATCGAATTAGATCGCGCTATTGTTTTGTTACCTGGCAGTGTGTATAGGACTCGGGTTTTTATGATTAAAATTGTCTTGCTCTGAAGTACTGCGTTTTATTTGAGTATCACAGACTCCAAGGCACCTTGTACCGATATTGTACAAATGTTGTTTTTTTGCCAAGTAGGTAAAACTACAAAATTAATATTTTGAATAAATTTTATCTTCTGCAGGTCTTATGAGCAAGAAACGTAAATATGAATGGATCAACGACGAAGTGTTACACTGTCCAAAACAACTGGTAGATATAGCAGCCTATTATGAACAGAACCCGGATCCATACTTCGAGAGCAACTATAACTGGTACTATGCTGGCCATGGAAACATGTTGATGATAAGTTTGAACGGACTGGACTATTTGGTGCACAGTGAATTTAGTTGCATGTGTAAGTAGTCTTTTATGGACTGTGTATGAATGTATGAATCTGTGATCAAACTAGAAAGTTGGCATCTGAGCTTGGTTAACTAACCAAAAATCCCCAACTTTTATTGCTTGCGTTGCGTATACACAAACGGAAATTAAATAAATATTTACGTTAAAAATAAAAAAAAAAAACAAAAAACCCAACTGCTTAAAAAGCAAACTAAAAAAAAAACAAAAAATCTGACTACTTAAAAATTTTAAACATGGAGAAAATCATGCTGTGCATTTAAACATATAAGTGTTACGTATTTTTGAAATCGCCTCTGAAAACCCTTTATTTTGATACCCCACACGACGGGCCAGGACGAAAAAAAAATATTGGGCCCCCACAATATGGCGCCCAAGAGCCGCCATTTTTGTATTTTCCAATTTTAATGTAGCCAGTGACACTCCGATTAACGTACGACTCCTTCGCCAGTCGGGTAAAAAAGGAAATCAAACAGTACAAATGGTTTTTGTCAGAGGTTCATTATTTTAATAGATGTTGTATTTTTTCAGATATTCACCACTTCATGAGGTACAATTTGTTGATAGAACACGACACTGTAGTAAAGTTTGATTGTGGAGAAGACCTCAACATCCTTGAAACAATATCATCACAGAACATCATAGCATTGAGAACTAAAAATAAAATCTTTGTATTGAAAATACAAGAAACTGATGGTACCATACAAATAGAAAAACTTAAGGAAATGGAATCAACAATGCCTTTCACGGGTATATCTTTTGATGAGTACCATAAGAACATTATGTATGTAACTACTTTAGACTACCAACTGACAATCGTCAACATAGACAGAATGACTGGACGAAGTAGACAGTTACGAGGAAACGTAACAAGTCTGATTGACAACTGGAGTACAGTGATTGGCTCTGATAGAGGTTATTTTACACATGTCTCCAAAAGCTCTATTACTCTCTATGATAAGAGAAATAACTCTGCTTTTCAACGGTGGAAAAACCTGAGAAGAATCACAGATGATATGACATGTAATGACATTAGTGTTGCTAGCCATGCCACAGACAAACGCTTACTGTACTTCGGGACCGATCATCATCTTTTTCTTATGGACTTGCGGTACAACAAAAAAGAAAAAAACAAACTGAAAGTTGTACAAAGATGGACGCATGGTATGCAGTGTTTACCCACTTATATGTCAGTCTGTAAATTTGATTTTAACAAAGAGCTGATTACTTTGAGCAGTCAGTGGTGTGAGGATCTGTGTGTGGTCAGTAACCATGCAGACAGATTGACCAGGCATACAGATATCAGTAGTGTTACCATCCCATATCGCCCACCAAGTATTTTACAGGTTTTAAATGAAGCTAGAGAGAAAATGCTTTGCTGTGACTTGAATAATCCTATCGAAAATAGACTAAGTACTTCAATTACTGGATTATTAGTATTAGAACAAGATGATAAATATAACTTACTCATGTTGAACTCACTTGGCGATGTTTCTTATCACACTTTATGTCCTCAATACATGACCGCTTTTTTTGATGACACCAGCACAGAACTTCTAAGTGAATGGAGTAAAGCCTTTAAGAGAGAACCAAAAGACTTGGAAGTATCATCTGTTGAAGATATCAGTAACATTTGGAAGAAGTTGAAGAGGATACCCGATAACTTTAAATTAGGTGAAAATAAGTTTCACAGGAAAGAGAGCAAGTTTAGTGAAAAGGAAATATATGACGATTTTGAGAATGAAGAGATCGAATCTGGTCTCCTGGAAATATGGCCCAACCCCAATAATGGTTTTGAGGATACTAAGGACGAATCCTCCTTCAACTTATTTTTCAGTATCGACGACAGTTAAATAAAACAACAATTTAATTTATAAACAACTATATTTCCTACCTATATGACTGAGTTTTTACAAACAATCTTGCATCCATCAAATCAACGTACAAACATATTCACAATAAAATTAATTCATCAATTGACGACGTGACTTTAAACTTGCGCATGCGCCGGTGAGTAAAAGTAGTGGCAAGTTTAAGGCTACGTCGTCGTAAAAACCAGTTGGGAACTATCAACCATTCATACTAACAATTTACTTGGTGTTGCGTGAAGCAAAGTCTACTTACAATGCATGTAAATGCAGAGTTGTTAAAGCTTAGCTTTATAACAAAAGAGCATCAGTAGGTATCCCGCAGAGGTATTCATTCAGTCTTCGGGTACGTCGTCGAAAACTGGAAAAAATAAGCAGACGGTTGATAACTCTCAACTAGAGGGGACAAATAACAAGAGCGTTGATAACAGTCACTGATCGACTGAAATGTACTGCAATCCGTACACCTTACTTAAAACGCGTATGCGCCATGAATCGCTGCATGTTTTAATAGTTTTAATTCTAAGTCACCAGCATTTGAAAATTTTTTTTCATGAATGTATTTGTCTATGATTCTATCCATAGACAAATACATTCATGAAAAAAAATGTTTCGACGACCTTATTTTTTTTAAATGTTGCAAGCGCGGCGCATAGTGTTGTAGGTAAGGCTCAATCATTAGTGATTTTTACAAATAGGTTTATATAAATATTTTATGAATATAAACGTAATATATTTAAATATAACAGTATTCATACACACAGTACATAAACTTTTATTGTGTTAAATATGAAATATTCAATAAAATAAAAGCGATCGATAAAATGAAGTCTGACATAAATGAGTAGAAACTTAATAAGGGCCGCTAGTTTCTTAGCAGATGTAATTTTTGTGCCGTGAAATAGTTCCATTTTCGATCTACATCGATTTTCGATCACTCAGGATAGTTAGGATACGACACTATTTTTATGTAACGATAAAGTGACAATTCCCCAAATGTCAGTTTATTCTACGAAATTATAAATCAGAGTATAGCCCGTCCTGTCTTACTGCAGATCAAAGGCCTTCCTTCATTAGTTCACATTTGATTGTAGCATGCCATAAACCATTTAAATAATAACACAAGGGAACTTTCCTACCTGAAGCTAGCCCATGTTTTACTTTCAAATAAAAAAGAAATGAAGGATATTTATACACGTACTGCGGTTGTTATTCGCGCGTTTTTTTCCGAAAATTCTGCGACAGTGGAATTGTATGAACCAAGCATTGCGGTAAAAAAATCGCGCGTAAATAATACTGCAAGAAAGCCGTGTTTTGCCACAGAATCCACAGCATCGCGGTGCGGTTTAATTATGCGCGATTATTTTGAGCTCTCAAATATCGCGCGGAATTTCATCCGCAGTGCGTGTTAGTATGCAGTACGCGGACAAAAAATCGCGCGAATAAAAGCCGCGCGGCTATAAATCGCAATGAGTGCTAAGCCTTCGGCGCTGTCCTAATCGCGTTGTATTAGGACAGCGCCTTATACAGAGAAGTATTGAAGAAGTAGACAAATAGTGTCCCGATCCCAAATATATTGGGATATAGGGAGAATGAGGATTTACAGGTGAAAAAGTAATGAAGTGGCTTGAGGAACATTTTACAGAAAACAAGTATATTTCAAAACGAAAATATTATAACAATTAATACAATAAGAATACCAATTTAATTCACTAGATCAAATAACATATCATAATTAGCTACAAAGACTATAATTTGGTTTCTTTTAATAAGTGTACTATTTCAATACATTCAACAGATTTTTTTTGCTTAGCCTATGTTGTGCCACAGCTGGGCAGAGGCTCTTCATATCTTTCCAGCCAATTTTATCTTCGGTCCAGATAGCAAAGTAATCAATATAAGGGCAGTGTTGGTTAATAGTATCCATGCGATTGGCCATAATATTTGGCTCAAGACACATTAAGCCTCTAGGGACACAAAACTTGTGCGGCAGTGTTACAGCAACATGTTTTTGTGTTGCCAGAAACATGTTTGTGCGTGTTTATCATGGTTTTATGTTTATTTTGTTCAGAGCTGTTGTGTGGCTGAATAAAATACCTTTTTTATTTTACACATAAAATGTAGGCAGAGTTTCCAACACCAAAAGAACATGTTGCTGCAACATTTGTTTGACATTAACATGTCATTTATGACTTGCTTATACCAGGCCGACAGGTTGCCCTAGGAATGTGCTCTAACAGGCTTTGCAGGTTCTTGAGCTGGTATTTTCAAGAGGTCGACCTAGTTTGCCCGCTGAAGGCAGCATACTGGTTAGAGGAGTTGCTGGCAGGGTTATTGGCCAAGCATATTCAGGACGAAAAGTTTATAGCTGAGTTGGTGTTACTTGCTGCAAGATCACTCAGAATATATCTGAAAGTTTCAGAGCCATTTGGTCCCCTGACCGTTGGTTTTTTTTCAAGCTTTTTATGTATTTTCACCTGTCCCGGTATCTGTAATCAAATCTTGCAAGTCAAATTTGACTTACTTCACAGTGTCCAATTGGGTTGAAAATTCTCAAACATGTTTGTTTCTCGTCACAATGCAATCTTTATAAAACCAAGTCGGGTTAGTTACACCATTTACACGATCTTTGATTTGTTAGATTTATCGTCGCACCGAATAAAACAATAACTATCAAAACATCGAAAATAATATATCTTAAGAAAATTAATTTTCTGTACGTTTTGCTAATACAACGCCATCTCTGATACATGACAGAATACAGGGAAGGTTTAAATACAAAAAGAAAAGTATGTGGCTAGGGTAGGGTAGACAGGGTACGGTAGAGTATGTAGGTAGCTAGTGGACGGGGGCGAAGCCGCTGACAAAGCTAGTTTTTTTTTGTTAGGCTCGTGCTTGACCACTATCTCACCAGATGGTAAGCTATGACGTGGTCGACGATATATTCTCGGTGTCCTTCTCTCAGCTATCAACTTTCCGCTCTAAGTACGCTTCCTCAAACACGATGTTACCTACCTATCCTCTACCCGCTAGCGCCGGGTGAAGGTCCGCAGCCAGCTCCTGGTGAGCGGCTGGTCGGGCCCCTTGTTCTCGCGCTCCTTCTCCTCGAGCTGCTCCATGAGCTTGCGCTGGTTCTCGCGGAAGGCGGCGATGGGGTCGTCGAACTGGCTGTAGTACGTCAGCACTTCGCGGACGTCGATCACGTCTGACATTGCTATCGCTGTGGAGGGAGGGTAGTTTGACATTACTATTGTATTCTTCAAAGATAGGAAGGGTTGTATAGAACGGCAACATATCGAGTCAAAGGAGAATGCCCATTTTGTAAGGGAACTTGGGCCCCTTTGAAAAAATGGTTGTATCTTGATGAATTTGGTTGTGTATTGTAGAAAAACATGTTATATTCATAATTAGAAAACATTTTTCATTTATATTGCGGGGTTCACGAGATATAACGATGTTCTGTTCTTGAAATGAACCCTTATTACAATGCAATAAGGTGCATACAAATGTCCAAGTGAAGGAACCTGATCTGTTGTTGTCTGTACATATAAAGTAAAGGACACGGATGGATAATAACATAAAAAATAAATCCTATTTTTGTTTAATATTGAAATTGCAGACACGATACCTCATAACGGGCCTGTGTATGGGCAATCTCCTTTATTTAATTGAAATCAATGATTCGAGTTTGAAAGCACATGAGACAATCGAAGCGAAGCATCGATTAATAAAAAAATACATAGCATATTGAAATTGTTACAAGATAAAGCAACACCATCTATTGACGAGAGGGCAAAGTACTAGTGGCAACATCTCGTATTGAATAGCGGGTGTTATCTTCTCCAAAGTTCATTAAGTCTTTCTATGCCATACATTCGGAAAGATTCTCGACGTGTCTAGAACAGTATGGAATGTTCCAGAAAGTTCTTCCGTGCTATATAAAGCGCGCGGGCGTTCGGATTCGTCATGGGATCGTTTTGATTTGGAATCGATGCAGAGCGATCAAGAAGCGAAATAGTGCGAAGTATTTTTTTTAAGGAGTGTTTCGGTTATAAAATCTGATTAATTAATTTGATCTGTTTGAATAATTTATTCCTGAACCCCAGCTCGTTACAATGTTGATCCTTATTTCCACAGTGTAAAGTCGAATCGAAGCCGTGCTCTAAATTTTGTACGATGTGTATGAATTCGCGCATGTTTTATTTGTGCGCATTATGTGCTGGATATAGGCTATTCTAAGGGTCAATATGCTTTGTATATTTTTAAATTAACGCAATGCTTCTTTTCGACTATTGTCTCAATGTGCTTTGACCTTTATAAGTCACTTAATACGGTGCGACCACTAAACCATTGAGTGCTATAACGTAAAATAATCTTACAAAAGTTAACCTTTTATTTTTTAAAGCCTTTATGCCATCTTAACGACGGCTGGATACCGCAAGACATTTTTAACCAACATCTAAAAAGCTAAACCTCTAAAAGGCTCTCTATTCAACTGAATGTTTGTCTTTACTGCGATATTTTTGAAATTGTTAACCGACTTTGCTAATTCTTTTTAATTATTTCACACGCATCACTACTGATATAAAATATATGTTAAGTGATCTTACTCTGTAGCAGGTTGGCGAGGTCCAGGAGTGCGGTGTCTTCGTCTGCGCCCTTCCACTTCTTGAGGATCAGAGAGTTCTGCGGGTGGAACTTTGTAGCTTGCTTGTTCCAGTCGATAACTATTACCTGGAATTACAACACGTACTTTGAACAGATAATCAATTTTATCTACTCTCATATCGTAATATTCGAATTATAAACTTCAAAACGAGTTTATATTAAACTTACTTTATTAACACAAACCCGAAATTTAAAAATAGAATCTCATTATAACACTTTTACTCTAACAAAATAATGCCATAAAACATTTATTTTTATTACGATACAGGGCAAATCCAAGAAGTTAATATCACCAAGGAGTTTCCATCAATTTTTTTTTTTTGTAATGGTAAGCTTATGCGGGGCGCGCCATTTTTATAGTACCTATTATAAAATGTTTTGATTCCAATTTTCACTTGTCTGTGGCAACGCCCGCTTTAGCGCATGCGTGGTTGCAATGCAGTGCTGTGCTGGGTTTGGGCGCCAATCATACGTTTTGCTGTACTGATATTTTCTTACTGCTTTGACTTTTTTATTTTATTTAGTAGGTTCAATCCCAATGTATGAGTGTAGGTAAAGTAGTGTATGAAACTGCACATAACTACCCCCCCTATCCCTTATTATGCAACAGTTTCATAAACTACTATTATCTTACAGCCAGATTCTGGAAATAAATTACTGACCTGCCACAAAATTCAAGTGATGCGATTAGCTGATGAAAATTCATTCAAAACAGCAGCTAACGCGCGTTTGAAAATTATACATACTAAGGTCTAACATCTTATAAAAACCCGGTCATCAAGTAGTTATTTATGTAAAATCACAATAGTTAAAATAATCGTTGTGATGAGCCATGAGTGCAGTGGTGGCCCAGTGGTATCGGCCGCGACTTATAAGTTGTAGGTCGTGGGTTCAAACCCAGGCAGGCTCTTTACTTAGTGTACATTATTTCACCATCACTGCTCTCGAAACGGTGAAGGAAAACATCGTGAGGAAACCGGCATGTCCTAGAACCAAAAATTCGAAGACATGTGACATCCACCAACCCGCACTGAACCCTCGTGGTGGATTACGGCCCTTTCCTCCCACGGAGGGAGGCCTGTGTGAACATTAAAAAGGCTGATGATGAGCCATTATGTATTAAGTAACTCATCAATGCTCATTGGACTGCCGTGGGTCGCGTAGTAGTAGATATTGAACATCACTCCATCAACTCTTGATATATTATAGGTAAAAAATACAAACCTTCGAAAGATCCCGATTAAGCCCTTCCAGATTCTTCACATGGACGCCATCAATGAAGTGCGTGGAGTCTCTGAAGAGTCTGTATGTAATGAACTTGTTCTCGGGATCCAGTTTGTCGAGCACCGGCCATATCATGAAGGCATTTTCCGAGGTGAAGATCACCACCTCGTAGTTTGAGCTGGCGACCGTTTGTAGGAATTGGTCGACACCTGGACGCTTCTTGAACCTGGTGATGTAAGCAACAAAATCATCATCATCATATACCTAGCCCAGTATTTTACGCAGAGAAACTGCCTATCTGGCCACCACAATCCAGTTAGTGACTAACACGACACCTAAAAGAGCCGGCGCACGACTGCGCAATGGCGCAGTACGGTTTTCAATGGCAGACAAAATTGTATAATAAAGTTGAAAATAAATAAATAAAATTTCCATTTTGGATTACTCGAAATTTTGGAGTCTGATCAATACATATTTTATAATAAACCTGTAGAAATGTACATGTTTGTGCATCGAAATATTTCCAAAAAAAAATTTCAGCCTTTTTTGTCTGTTTATTTGTGCACCACGCATCACGTAAAATGTACGAAACCAATGTAGATAACTTTCATACACAAAAATTGGGCGTAACTTAAAGTATTACTTAGTTTTTGTTTCATCGCAATCGGTTCAATCTATCAAGTGTTCAATAAGTAAAATTATCACAAAACATGCAAATCAGATACTCGGACAGTTGAACTCTAGATGTTCTTCGGCATATTCGATAGATGGCGTTGTGCATTTGAAGTCGTTTTCTGAACGGCATCGGCAGTATTAAGATTCGCCGCGAAAGATTGACTCTAGATTTTTTTTTGTAGGTAGTTAGGGTAGGCAGGAAGGTAAGTAGGGTAGGTAGGAATGTAAGTAGGGTAGGCAGGAATGTAAGTAGGGTAGGCAGGAATGTAAGTAGGGTAGTGTAGGCAGTTGACGGGAGCGAAACCGCGGGCACAGCTAGACATCAATAAGTAATTTATTTTGGACTTAATTGTAATAATTTGAAAATTGATATTTATTTGGCAGGGAAATGCGAGCTTGTCCCATCCTTCTCTCTATACGTAAGAATGAAGAACATACCTCCATCCGGTCTGGTACGACCAGTCGGGATGTACCAGGACGTCAGTAAACTCTAGCACCAGCGTGTAAGTGGGCTGGTACGGAGGCGGCAGTGGGTCAGGCAGCAACTTCTCACGGGACGGCTCTTTTATCATCTGCAGAACAGTGCATACCATAGTATAAATATTACACCAGAACACATTTTTGTACATTGAGGTCATAATGTTCTTACTACAATCGCTAGATGGCACAGACTATTGGCTTATCGGTAAAGGAGTCACTTTATAATTATAAGTAGCCGTTTAAAAACCATGGCTAGAAGTTTACACTTAAAACTCCACGGGGACACCGAGGAGTTTTAGTGGGTTGGTCCTGTGCAGCTTATGGTGGGAACACGGCCACGCGTTAGCACTCACCGCGAACCCGCCGCGGCTGTCCGTCACCGGACCTTCCTCGGGGGAGTGTCCCCCATCACCGGCGCGCCAGAACACAGTGTACGCCGTGTCCACCCCAGGGACCAAACCAGCACATGGGCGCCAGACGACCCCGTGTATGGCACCCTTGGTCCCTTTGTGATGGGTCAAAGTTATTGGCCTGGCCAACTACCATTTTTCGACCGCAGGGGATAGGGAGAGCGGCCAACGCAATACCGACACTCCTACTCCTCTGCGGCCCCACCACGTCCGCCATCTGAAGGTGTCTACCACATCCAGGCTGCGGGTGGTACGGAGAGCGGTGCACCGCCACACCTCTCCCACTGCAGCCTCCAAACCTCAGCCGCGATATCGTATCGTGGGTATGGAAGACCCCATACGACATCGCGGACTGCCTCAGTTGCGATGTCGCCCAGGTCGCTACGTCGTCCTACCTGTCCTACAGGTACGAACCTAGGATCTTATGCTCAGTAGTAGCGCTTGCAACACCTAAATTAACGCGCCCTAAAAGCCTACCTTTTCATAAAAGGTAAGTTCCTTCCACGTGCGCCGCAGGTACTGCAGTACGACAGGCATGTCGGAGAACTCATCCTCCAGGATCTCTCCATTGTCGCCGCGGCGGGGCGCGCCCATCTCCACCACCAGGCAGCTGCCCATCACCGTCATGGCGCCGCCGAATACTGCGAAACTGTCATAAGGAGATATTTTAATACAGAACTTTCTCTAAATGCGAAAGAGGAATATACTGTTTGCTTTTAGTAGCTTTTCACCTCCTGAAAGATTTCCAATGACTCAAGTCATATATTCGTAATAACTGACATTATCACCTTTGACTAGTAAATTAAAACATCACAAAGTTTGAAAACATGTAACTGTGACATAGACCTTGTTCTTTTATGAACCCCAAATGACGTTCAAACTTAGGCGCCATCCTCACCGAGCTGGTGCATTTTCCGATCTGCACCAAACCGATTCAGTCATAATGGCGGCTGATGTCAAGAAGAGTGTCAATTTATTTTTATTTTGCACACAAAAGTCACTGCTGATTTAGGATTTTGAGGTTACAAGAAGCAAGGTGCCTTTGAACACTTTTTTCTTTTGATAGTTTATATTTTTTAATTTGTAGATCCAATAATATTGCTGTGCCCCAATAGGACCTACAAGGGCACTTTAGATCTAAGCTTAATTAACAGACGGCCTCCCCCATAATTAATAAGAGTAATAATTAATAAGTATAATGAAAATAAATTAACATGACCTCCAAGACCCTCTAGAAGTCTAGACCAACAAAAGAAGTCTAAAAGGATTTGAAAACAATTTAACAGTTTTTTTTTCAGACATACCCCATCTTCATTCGTCTCCAACTCTTCTCGTTCTCTTCTGTCTTCTCCTTACTCTCCTGCTCAAACTTCTCCTGTTCCTGCTTAATAGTCTGAGCATCTTCTGTGGACAGTGGTGACTGTGGGAAAAAGCGGCCCAAGATATCTGGTTTCTCAATATCTTTTTTATTATCTGAAAGAAATATTTTTTAAATCATTGAAACTATTTATGTTGACACCAGTCTTGCAGGGACGGCTGCACTATAAGTTCACTTGTGCGCTGAACTGGCAGATTTTAATAGGGTTAGAAAAAAAAAAGTTAATAATATCTGATTAACAATCTATTCAATATTAAAGAAATTATGATGAACCAAATTAAGCTCTTTGCTAAAGTAATTAGACGAATATTGCTGTAAAAAATATTCCGCGTGCGGCAGGCTAAAGCGCACGGCGAGTGCTAATACAACTTCTACGAGATAAGACCAAAAATGTCTGGCGCATGAGAAGAGATAGTTCAATAGAAAATGTACGGCAAAATATGACCACTCTCGTGCGCCGCCCCAGCGAACCGAAGATTACCGAGAGCGGGCGAGGTTTGACGAACGAAATTTACCTTCAGGACGAGTACCAACATTACTTGGGTGGGAAATGAGGCGGGCGCGGGACTCGCGCAAGACTCTTGCTAAGTGGTATCTTGTATCATTACCCAGTTATTGGGTTGAGGACGTTAGATAGGCTTTCATTCCATGTAAAACACTGATACCAGGTTAGAATCCAGTTAGACTAGAAGCCGACCCCAACATAGTCGAGAAAAGGCTAGACACATTGTTTTTTTTAATTATTGATGGTCTCGCACTTGACCACTATCTTCTAACCTGATGGTAAGCAAAATGTGGCTGAAGATGAAGCACATTATTGATTATAATAATAATTAGACCCTTTATGGGTGCCCATTAATTGAGTTTGCAAGTCACCCCTGGCCATGTTGTTCCACAGTGGTCGGGCAGGGGCCAGTAGTCCTCCTATAGTTTTAGGCAATTGATCCACTAAATGTATCAAACCCATAGCCCAATAAATTTTTCTCCATATTTTGCAATAGTCCTGCACTAACCGGGGATTTGCCCTTGGGTGCACTTGCACACTGCATATAGGGATAATGGTCAGTTAGTGTCACATTTCCTGAAACATGCCTAACAAGGCCTCTGCGAGTTGGCTTCAGCCCCTCGCATGCCTTTCAAAGGACTTGGACCACAGGGTCCAGAGATTGTCAAAGTCAATAAAATAAAAATGATTAAATGCACTTTCAAAAATTAACATATAGGAACAGGTTTACAATAATATAGGCGGAAACTAATACCTAAGCTAAGATAATTTGATATCTTGTAATATAGGTAATGATTAAAACTATTTATGCTCCAATTGAGAGTTTAATTCTTCTTTCTATGTAATGCAAGCCAAATAGAAGCCTGTATGTAGCAGTGGATGGTTGCAGGCTTTAATGATGACTATGAGCATACTAATAAAGGTTTAAATATAATGTTAGTTCTGTGTAATGGAATAATGATTTCAGAGGAGTGACACACAAAAATATATTTATAACTTAATTGTATCATTGAAAAATATATTTAAGAAGATAATATTACTCTATTAGAATGCAAATGGTATAACTGGGTGACTCAGCAGAGCTCGGTCACTGCTTGGGTGAAAATAGAGAATTTTTTGGCTAGACCGATTTCTCGTTCCACAAAAACCCATATAATGCGTTTTCGAGAATGTGATTAATCAATTATATATATATATATGTATGTACAAATACTCATTTAATAGAACAGGTAATTTTGCTCGTTTAATAGAATTGATGAATTTTAAGCTTCTAAAATGAAACTGAGATGGGAGCAAGACAACCATGTGACATGGATCTACTGATCTCTTACATCAGAAATAATTTGTTCCATTTTATAAAACAACCAAGCGTTTCTGAAGTTTTTACGCAGGATATACAATTTTGGTTTATTTTTCTATTAAGTATTCTTTAATCTTATAGGTTTGTATTTATAAAATAGTTTTAAATCACACGTTTTAATGATATAAAAAAAATATTTAAATGTTAACTTCAACTGATATTATTGTCGTAGTGTAAATTATTTTTATTAAGTAGAATCCTGTACACATTTCCTTGAAAGAACATTATTGATTCAACATTTGCCGGGTGTAAGAGAGAACATTGGATACTAACCTATATTTTTTGTACTGTACAATTTGGGCGCGTTGGCGGAAAGAAACCATATATTCTGCCTTACAACATTATTTGACTGCAGACTTGCTACCTTACAACACGCAGTTCTTGTTAGAAAAAGCACTTTTCTGAGAGACATTATTACATTTGAAATTGATTTGAAAAATCACATTCACAACAAATGAAGAAACGTCATTGAACTGTCATATTTTTTGTGAAGTGATGCCATTGAAAAAAAAAAATACTTCATTTTGTTATAATGTATAGGGTAAGGTTAGGCTTAAGCGCTTATTACACTACACGATATTCAAGGCCCGTAACCCTAAATATGGGGAGTGTAATAACCCTTTAGGGTGTAAGGGTCCCCAGAATAGCGACCGTAGCATTCAGGGAGTGTAGTGTAATAAGCCCTTTAGCACGCACTGTGATTTAAATTCGCGCAATCTTTTTTGCCCATTCTGTGATTATGGAATTGTATGAAGCTGGACGCATTGCAGTAAAAACATCGCGCTGAAATAATACCACTAAAATTCGCGCGAATTTATGTAAATTTTTGTAATAAAATCCGCGCGCCTAAAAATCACAGATAACTAATATTTCGGACTGAGCGGCTTGCAGCCTTAAGTTATGCCTTAAGTGGGAAAACTTGCCCATTACCCATCTTTAAAGACGGAACCACACTTACATGCCGTGGCGTGGCGTGGTGCGGGATCCACCAAATGCCACCAATCAAACGACTCTGTTTCAGCCTACGTCATAACACAACGAGTTTTGTAGCCAATCAACTGCGTCAGAAGGCGCCACTCACCGCCACGACACGTAAGTGTGGTTCCGGCTTTAAAGATGGGCAATGGGCAAGTTTTCCCACTACTGAGGCTGCAAGCCGCTCAGTCCGAAATATTAGTTATCTGTGAATGCTTGCAAAGCATTCCATTCACGAAAATGACATTTTGGACATAAAGTTGAGTGGCATGTGGGAAAGCCATGTATTGTATAGTTATATAGTGTTTTGACAGTAACTTTCTCTGGAACGTAATATTGAGAATTTTGAAAATAAAATTGAACCTACGATAAAGTACGGAAAATCACAAAATTGGAAATTCTTTACAATGCTAAATGAAAAGGATAGTGGTTAATAAATAAAACGATGTCATCAACAAGCAAGCAATCATCTTTGATGAATTTTATCAAGAAAACTGCAGGAAATACGAGTTCAAACAATACAAGTTCAAGGTAAAAAAACATTTAACTTTTTTAGGATTTCATAAATTCTCGTCATCGAATCAATTCTGTTATAAAGGTGATATTTAGTAAAAAAACATCATTTTTATATTAACTTCTTTAGTTATAGTTACAAAGTTCATTATTTGTTGTTTTGGTGGGAGGGTACTGATAGGTTTTTGTCCGTTGTTTACCGCCGTGAATGAATGAAGTAAATAATATTAAAATAAACATCTTAATATTGGTAATCTAAACACAAAATGAATTTCACAACCGTGTTTTTGTGAGTCATCCACAAACATCATCAGCTGTTGTCGGACAATTCAATAATTATTATCAATGTATGGAGAAGATAGAGATAGAAAAACACTATCTCTTTCTTCTCCAGACATGCTCTGCAAACAAACTTATGTAATGCTCATCTATAGTTCTCGCCTAACTTCATGGCTGCCCTGAAATTGGCTACAATGGCAGTAATTAATCTCATACAAAAACAGCACTGATCCGTGCCTTGCGCATCGAAAAGCCAACTTCAGGGAGGCCCAAAAGTTTGGCGAGAACTATACCCGTAAACCTATTTGAAAAGTTCAAATAACAAGTCTAAACATGTTTTAAGCAGAACATATACAGCTACGGCAACATATACGGCTACAGGGCCAAATACCTCGGTGAACCAGGTACCGTACAGGTAGGTAGTCAGCAACACGAAGGCGCTGCTGGCCTTCCTCGAGGAGTTGGGATGGATCGAGTGAGGAAGTTGGTTGTAGGTTAATCCCCACCCGTACGCAAAATACGCGCTTGGTCGTGGAGTTGCGGAAACCAGCCCGTTTTATCCTAACCTTTTTTTTTTTTTTTTTTGTTCCGGGGTAGAAAATCCTCATTGGATGTCCTCCGCCCTGGGGGAAACGGAGGGGTCTGTCAGACTCTTACTGACTAAAAACCACCCCGGTGTTCCGTCTCACACCTAAGCCGGGGATCGCGGGAACAACGATACTTCCGCAACCCCCGGCTAGTGCCGGCCCGCCACTGCAGGCCACGACCTTGGGTTGAGGAGGGAGTGAGGTGTTGGACTCCCTCCGCGATGTCTAAAAGGGGCGCGCGTGGAACACTACGCGCCGCCACCTCGGGTCCTGATATTTGGGGGGCGACGGACGTCCCCGAGTCCGTCGCCCCTGGACCCATTTAGGGGGGCTGGAAGAGGGCGTTGTCCGCCCTCCGCCGACGCCCGGCGCGTCTGCTGCGAATCGGGTTAGCGGATGAAATCTCCCTCTCCCTCTCCGCAGCCTCCTTCTGCGAGATGACTGTTTCGCAGAAGGATACCACCGCGTCCCAGGACTCCTCGCTGCCGGCCATAGACTCGACTACAGCCGGCAGCGACAGGTCACTGCCTACTTCAGAGATGAGGGCACGGCGTGGCTCCTCCCAAGCGGCACACTCTGCCAGCGCATGCCGCGCCGTGTCCTCCCGGCAGTCGACGCAGTGGTGACACCGGGCGTCCGGCTCCCTGTTTATGCGACACAGGTACTTCCCAAAGCAACCATGGCCCGAGAGCACCTGCGTCACCCGAAACGACAGGGAGCCGTGCCTCCTCCCGAGCCAGTGCTCGAGCACTGGCCGGACCGCCTCGATGGTAATGAGGCCGGCGGTAGGGCGTGAAAGCCTGTCCCGCCATTCCGCCACCAGGACCTCGCGGAGCTGAGACTGACGCAACTTTATATGTCGCTGCATCAGCCCTTCGCCCCGCACCCGCGCTTCCTCGCGCCACCGATACAGTGACGCGAGTACCTTCGCCTCCAGGTCCCAGGGCGGGGATCCGGCCAGTGCACAAGCCGCCTCGTAAGAGATCGTGCGATACCCCCTGATGACTCTGACGGCCATCGCTCTCTGCGGCTTCCGCAGAACAGCGATGCTACCGGCCGTCAGGTCAGCCGCCCAGATTGGGGCCCCATACAGGGCCATCGATCGCACGATCCCCACGTAGAGCCGCCTACAGGCGGCGCTCGGGCCCCCCAGATTGGGAAGCAGCGTTGACAGCGCCCCAGCCGCGCCCAACAACTTGGGCGCCAACCGCCGGAAGTGGGGGCCGAAATCCCACCGGCTGTCGAGCACCAATCCCAGGTACTTCATGGTTGACTCGACAGCGATTCGAGCCCCCCCGACGACGATGTGGGCATCGGGTGGTGGCGCCCGCCGGGGGCCATGAAAGACCATGGCCTCCGACTTGTTAAGGGCCACCTCCAGGCCAAGGCGCCGTATGCGGCTCACCACCTGTGAGACCGCAGCCGTCGCCAGCAACGCTGCCTCTCTGTATGAACTCCCCCGGGCGGTGACCAGCGTATCGTCCGCGTAACACGTCAGGTCTACGCCCGGTTGGAGTTAACCTAACCTAACACAAGAAATGCTAGTTTTGGGTTTATTATTGTATCATGGTTTTTTAAGTTACATTAATTTTTGTTTACAGTGGAAGCAAAAATGAGCCGGTCTCAGAGAAGAAATCTAGATTTGTATTTAAATCAAAATCCTCAAGTACTACTGCTAACTGTAAGTATCATTAATGTTGTCTTTACTTTTTTTATTATATATTACTTAAAATGTGCTTACTGGCCGTTCTGGGCACAATTTGGCTCGTCTTCTATTGGATAAACATTAGCATATCACTGGATAGTATTTATAATAAATTAATAATGTTTCTTTCTGAATTTTCAGTTACACCCCCTTTTAAAAAGACTACAGATGAGCGACCACAGACAACGGTAGGTATACTTTGTTGAGATTATGCCTTTGTTTTTAACAAAAATAATTGGTCTCAAAAAAATCACTCTTTTACAATTTGATTATTTTTACTAGATTTCTGGCTTATGTTCGTCATTAGATTATATTCTATGCTCATAAAAATATGTTTTTTTACAAAACATAAGCAAGAAACTCTTTTGACAGGTACTACGTGTAACACTAGCTACCCAGAATTAGTTTTTTACAAGCTTTTATTTTCACCAGTTCCTGTGTGTAATCAAAGCTTGCATGTTAAATTGGACCCACTTCTCGGTGTTCAATTAAGCTGACATGCTCACATTTGTTTAGTTTAGTATAGAAACATGATCTTTAAAAAAAAATATACAATAACTTGTTATTATATTACAAATCAAATAATTCTGCATTGTATTTCAGACCTCAAAAACTGCAAATGGTTATCAAGCATCACCTCTACTCCTACCTGCTCATAAAGTTAACAAAGTGGCACACAATGGAGTCAATCCACTCATAAACAACAATAAGACCAGAGATGATAATCAAAGTAATGACATGTTTGAAATGGATGTGGTAAGTTTGTCTTCGCCCCAGTTTCTAGGACAAAAATTACCTGACATGCAAAATTAATCAGATTTTTTTTTAAATGTACATTTGTATCTGTGATTGGTTGAATGAATTTTCAGCCACTTGACTTGTGTTTAATTTGTGAGGCATCAGTTTTTTTTTTCCCCAAAACTGTCAGTTATTATCTTACAAACACTTGCATTATAAGAAAGTTCGCATCCACTAGGTAGCACTGACTTGCTCAAACCTGGTTTTTAAATGTTTTTATTTTATTTATCTATATATATAAAAGAAAGTCGTGTTAGTTACTTCACTTATAACTCAAGAACGGCTGAATCGATTTAGCTGAAAATTGGCAGGGAGGTAGCTTAGAACCAGGAGAAGGACATAGGGTAGGGTAGGGTAGGGTAGGGTAGTGTAGGGTAGTGTAGGGTAGTGTAGTGTAGGGTAGGGTAGTGTAGGGTAGGGTAGTGTAGGGTAGTGTAGGGTAGTGTAGGGTAGTGTAGGGTAGTGTAGGGTCGGGTAGGGTAGGGTAGTGTAGGGTAGGGTAGTGTAGGGTAGCGTAGGGTAGTGTAGGGTCGGGTAGGTTAGGGTAGGGTAGGGTAGGGTAGTGTAGGGTAGGGTAGGGTAGAGTAGGGTAGTGTAGGGTAGGGTAGGGTAGGGTAGGGTAGTGTAGGGTCGGGTAGGGTAGTGTAGGGTAGGGTAGGGTAGGGTAGTGTAGGGTAGGGTAGGGTAGTGTAGGGTCGGGTAGGGTAGGGTAGTGTAGGGTCGGGTAGGTAGGGTAGATAAATGTTTGGTCTTTTTATGGCAAAACAAAGTTTGCTGGGTCAGCTAGTTTATTTATAAAACTTTATGCACAAGTACAAAAGTGATGCAAAGCTAGCAAGTGAAATTTCCCCTGGTTTGATTTAGCAATGCAATTCCAATATAAAAGATTCATGCTTTTCCTATTTTTATACATCTTTGCTCCAGAATGTTCACCCAGGTAAATGGCTCTGTTAGTTTCTTCAATTTGCCAAAAGATGGAGCTGTGTTTCTGCTACCTGGAGATGGCGCTTCCTTGTCTTGTTACAATAGTTTATTTTAATAGCAAAAATTTCAGGATGATCTTCAAGACTTCCCAGTAGCATTTAAAACCCGAACACCAGAAAAACGAAATAGATCAATTAGGATAAGTTCAACACCTACTCCACCAAAGACTAAACATGGAACTGAAGAGAAGAATAAGAAGACTCTGAAAACTCCTGAGAAACAGCGTGCCAAAGACAAGGATCCTTTGAAGAATATAATGGTGGACGAGTCCATATCAGGGTTCTTGGAAACTGTGGCCAAACATCCTGCGATGACGAGCAATAAGGTAAGCAAGGTAATGTAACATCTAGATGTCACACAGTTTTGTGAGTTGGAAGTAACACAATATTTGTTGTTTTAGAGCTTTTATAAAACTTTTATTATTCATTTAAAATTGTATGAGAAAATCGTGGAATGAGAAAAATTTAAAAAATCGTAGACTAAATTACCTTTTTTTTGCATAATTCCCTCTACCAATACTTCTTCCTGTTCATTGTCTTCATTTCTGAAAGTCATGCCTGTTTTGCAACGCTTTGACGGAGTCACTGACGAGCTGCTTCCACGCCACTCTGTCTTCTCAGGGCAATGGTCACCGTGAGTCCTGTAATAGCTCTTCTCTGACCAGAGAGTAGGTGAAAGTCCGCGCGGTCTTCTACCATCCATCTTTTCCAGGCTGTTTCCGAGCGATTTGACCAAAGTAACTCAGGACTCTTTGGTTGCATATCGTGGAGAGTCTGGATTTGATGTTCAACTGGTCGTGAATGGAATTATTAGTGCGCTTTGCTGTCCATGGTATGCGCAGTATTCTGCCCCAGCACCACTTCTCAAAGGCCTCAATCCTTTTTCGATTCATAGTGCTAATTGACCAGGATTCGGAGCCATACAGAAATATCGAGGATTAAAAAGTCCTCACAAGTTTCTTCTTAGTGCTGTTAGAGATCTTTCTGTCTTGCCATATTTTTGAAATCTTGTTTAAGGCAGCTTTGGCCATCGGTGACGCCTCCGAATTTCTCTATAGCATCCTCCTTGATTACTGATCAAGGAGCCTAGGTACACAAACTTAGACACGAATTCCACATCAGCAAGCGCTCTCGTGCGTACGGTTAGTCCTGCTCGGTCGATGATCGACTGACCAATAAATTTGATTGAAAACATGCACATTGGTTATATTTGTAATTTTAATGTTTTAGGATACAATAGAACATAGAGACAAAGAACAGTGTAAAGAACTTTATATAGACTTACTTGAAAAAATATTTCACGCATTTGACAAAATACCAAACTGCATAAAGGAGAAATTCCCAGGTTACGACAGAAGAATATATGCAAAAGTAAAACAATTACAATATAAACTAAAGAAAATACTAGCTAAACCTGATAGTGTAAGTGCACAAGTATCTCAGAGTGGAATAGACGATAGACTTAGCAATGAGGACCATAAACTGAATGGTAGTCATAGTCCCTCTCTTCTCTATAAATATGATAATGGTAAGGAAGATTTTCATCTGGTCTCTAGTGGAGTACATAGAAGAGCAACGCAATGTCTTCAAAAAGCTGATAATGATGATGATATAGAAGATTTTGACTTGATATCTAGTGGAGTACATAGAAGAGTAACGCAATGTCTCAAAAAAGCTGATAATCCAAGTACTGCAACATCCACACCTGAGTTTGTTTTCAATAAAGCTCCAAAAAATGAATTACCCAAAAAATCTTTAACATTCGACGCATTTTCTCCACTCAACAATTCCTCTAAATTGGAGACAAACTGTGAATCTGAACCGGAGAACACGAGTACGTCTGAACAAGTTAAAGGGAAGGGGAAATTCGTGTTCAAAAAGCCTTCAAGGCTCACGATAGAGGAGAACAAATCAACGCCTAGCAAAGACATATCGTCATCTACTGCTGAGAGGATTAGGAACGCTTCGGAAAGACTGAAACCGTTGATAGCGACTGAAGCACCTAAATGTGCACCGGTACCTCAAAGCTCAGTAGACTTTCAACCACCACAGTTAAGCAAAACTTCTCTACTAAACATCAGACCTAGCACAGACTCCGTCAATGAAGAGGACAGTGAACCAATGGATGACTACGAAGTGCCTATCGACATGGATGACGTCACAGACATAATGCCGGAAGCAAGTCAAGCTAGCATCATTAACATCAGTGATTCTGTAGCCAGTACCAGCAATGCACAAGCAATGAACAGTGCTATAGACAATATAGACATACCTGTCGATGAAGATGGCTGGCCAATATATAGGCCTGAGGACTTTGATGAGAATATGGGAGATGTGGGTAGCCAAGAGCCACAGGTGGTCAATCTGATGGATGATTCGGTTGTGAAGGAGAAGCCGAAATATGAAGGGATGGGTGACTTCCACGCCGGCACGCAGAACGATGGTATCACTGGTGAGTTACTATATACTAGGAGTTTTACAATTTATAATGCAAGGCTTTTTTGAAATTATTGGCGAAACTTCACAGACGTGAGGGGTGTCGCCCTGGATCGCTTTCAAGTCGAAAAATGACTTACTGTAGACTCGATTGCTATTAATATAGCACATGCAATGTTTCTGAAACACTGCAGACCCTCTCAACGCAACTAGAACTTTCCAGAAGAATGTTTGGCCTTCGAGAAGGCAATTTCTTCTATTTGTCAAAAGATGGCGCTGCTAGTCTTCTCTACAAGAGATCGTGCTACCTTACCTACTGGAAGTTTGGTCATGGATTTGTAGTCAATAACAAAGTTACTTGTTACAGGCGAATTCGACGGCCAAAACTATCCTCACTCGGTACCCATGATGGAGGTGTTCCAAGAGAGATTCGGACTCAAGTCGTTTCGCCCGAACCAGCTGCAGGTCATTAACGCCACGTTGCTGGGGCACGACTGCTTCGTCCTCATGCCTACTGGCGGCGGTAAGTTACCTCACTAAATTCCAAATTAGAATCCTTGTTCTTTTTATCAACTAGTTAAACGATTAATAACTTTATTTGAGTGTAAATAGAGTTGATTTTAGAAAGTGAACAAAAAAATTGAAGTTTTAGCACAAACTGAACTTTGTGTGTTTTTTTTTTCCAAAAATACGTTTTTTTTTTAATTTGGATACTATACATATAACGAACGCAGTTTACATCATTTTCGGAAAAATACAGCTCATTCATCAGAAATACGGTTTCCAAGTGGCGTAGTTCCCATTCTCGTGTCTTTGTTGTGTTGTGTTGTGTTATGTTTTTCCCAATTTTATTTGGGGTCTGACATGTCTTGTTCTTCCATATTTCTTTAACTGTCGTGGATGTGAAAGGATGAAGATTCATGATTACCGTTTGCAGGTAAATCTTTATGCTACCAGCTCCCAGCGATACTGATGCCCGGCGTCACCATCGTGATATCCCCGCTCAAGTCACTCATTCTGGACCAAGTCAACAAACTGCTGTCGCTAGATGTAAGTAACTTGGAATTAGTGTAAAGACAGGAAATATGAAGGCTGTTACCTTGAATTCTAATTAAGGTTACACTAGTCGATTTTACTTCCATACAAACGTAGTCTGGCGATTACTCCACTGTTTGACGATGTACGTTCAAAATAACAAAAAAAAAGAAAGTTATGAGCGTCGAAATTTTATATTTCACACTAATTTTAACGCATCTTTGATCGGTAATAAATACCCTAAGGAGAAGGAAAATTGCAAAATGGCCTCCATACAGGGATAGATTAGTAATTCAACAATGCAAATAATTTTATTTTGAATATATACATTTAGTTGTTTTTTTTATGATTACTAGACTTCCAAAGGCCTGTTTTTAAAATTTCGCGCGCTCGTTTTCGTCCTAAATCATCATTCATTTCGATACAAATTTGCAAAAGTGCTAATTCGTACGCGAACTAGCTTCTTACTGCTCATCACAGCATCTATCTCTTTCGCACGTGTTGTCGGATGAGATAGCATGCATTTTAACCTCGCGCACAAAATAGTTCGTGCCGTCGACTAGGGGAACCTTAAATTAAAACGCAGAAAAAAAAAGTTTATTTGCGCCAGCCTTGATGCTTTGCGCAGCTGTCTCTCTATGCCAGTCGCTTGACAAATAGGTATGTCGTTCTTCTAAACAATATTGTTTCCTGACCTATATACCTGACGCAATTTAAAAAAAATATCAGTCGAGGTCTATTTTGGACTTTTAAATTTGATTCCGGAAGTTTTTTTTGTATTTAATTAATATTTAATTTGTTCATGTTGCTATGGCACCTATGCAAATTAAGAGTGGGCCGCTGCTAGATTATTTACCTGTATCTGTGTAAAACAAATAAAAAATCTTAGGTATGACTTGTGTAGATCCCCGCAGCCCACATGTCGGGAGACGTATCTCTGGCTACGTGTGACGAGATCTACCACAAGCTGTCTTTACGTGAGCCAGGCATCAAGCTGCTGTACGTGACGCCCGAGAAGATCAGCAACTCGTCCAAGTTCCAGTCGATGCTGAGTATGCTCTACTCGCGCGGGAAACTCGCTAGGTAACGTAAACCATGTTATTATGTATCAATAGGTTGTTGGTTTGGCACTCACATTCGTTGACGGTGTTATCATGATTAGTAAGGGTTTTTGACTACTATCAAAAATGTATGAATAGGTACTCATTTTAAAGTTTTTACTAAAAAAGGACAATCCATATAAAATACATAGAAAATAAAAAATAAAATCATTTTGTTTCCGTTATTCTTAAAAAATAAAGTCAAGCTACCCACGATAGATACTTTGTCACACACCATCAGCAATAAAAACAGTCTGCTCTCAAGCACCGATCAGAATCGAAGAACCGATTCCGAACGGATCGGAATTTGGTTGCATCTTTAGGACTCTTTTCCTGGCACGACATATTTGATAGTAATAAAAAAAACCAAAGCGATCCGGCTCGAAGGACCATAAACGTAGAATGAAGTGACATGCAAAGTGTCAAGCTATTTAAAAGCACGTGCGCTTCAGCTTGAACTGGCCTGCGGCCGTATTATATTGTTTTAGAACCATGCTTATTTATTTATTTATTGTCCGGGGGTATTTTTTGATGTCGGGGGGATATCTTCAAAAAACGCCTGGGCTTTTAGGGAAAAGACCAGGGAGTGTGGTATTATTACCCTAATAAAACCACTTTGGTGATCACCATCAGCACATACAAAGGGCCCCGTGACCTTTTAAAAGATCACCCATCTGTGCAACAACTGTCAGGGCACATGTCTGGGGAGACTGTAAAAAGGTCTCCCTTGAGCCTTACTGTGCACGACAGCACGAGATCACAATGTCACCGTCTGTTCTGGGATCACTCGATGGGTGGTCAGAGTCCACACTCTTAAGCACCAGCGATCCCGGAGTCCCGCCGGCCTAAAGTCATGCAGGTGGGCTTTTGGCGTTATGCGTCGAGGTGGTTGACTCCACGATGTCTTCTCCGAGTGGGATCGGCCCTCTCAAAACGCTCGAACAGCTCTACAATTAATAATATTACGGGCCCAGGTTCGTGATAGACGAGGCGCACTGCGTGTCGCAATGGGGCCACGACTTCCGGCCGGACTACAAGCGCCTGTCAGTCCTTCGCGCGCAGTTTCCCGACACCAGCATCATCGCGCTTACGGCCACTGCCACGCCTCGCGTCCGCACTGACATCCTGCATCAGCTGCAGGTCCGGACTTGCAAGTGGTTCCTCAGCAGCTTCAATCGCCCCAACCTCGCCTACAGGATATTGGAGAAGAAACCAAAGTCCGTCAACCAGGAAATTGCTACGCTTATCAAGGAGAAGTTTTTCAGGTTAGTTGTATGTTCTTTTGAGACCAATGAATTTGAATTTAATGAAAAGCGACTGCCAAAAAGAACCTAAAAACGGACGTTATTAATCAGAAATGTGCAATAACCAAGGCCTGTGTGAGAAACATTTATGGGGCTATAAATGTTTCTCACACAGGCCTTGGTTATTGCACATTTCTGATTAATAACGTCCGTCCCTTTAAGCAAACTTGGAAAAAAATGGTGGAATCTCATTTCTTTTTTACCCAACTGCCTAAGGAGAGTAATGTGTTTATCAGTCTATGTATCAGTGTATGTGGCGTTCTAGAGACGTCAATCGATTCGTCTTAACCCTGCGAGTGTCATTGGCTACATAATAATTGGAAAAGATTTTTCTTCTTTACCCATCGTGGGAGTATCAAAATATAGGGTTTAAAAAAAAATCTAAAATATATAACACTTATATGTTAAAATGTACCTAATTCGAAAAAATATTACTAAAAAATTGTAAATAAAATAAATTAATTTAAAAAATCAAAAAACCCGACTGCTTAAAAATCGAACTAAAAAGTCGTAAACAAGAAGAAAATCATGTTGTACAGTCGGAGGATACATCTGGTTTTGGTCAGCCAACTCGCGAATATGTATCTTCCGACTGCACAGCATGATTTTCTTCTTATTTACGTCTTTTTAGTTCGCTTTTTAAGCAGACGGGTTTTTTGATTATTTAAAGTAACTTTTTTATCCAGTTTCATTTGTATTTGGAATTTTGTGTAAGTGTCAATATTCCACTTTGACCACTCTAGTGGCACTTCAGTGTGACCTATCGAGATAGAGACAGATTGAAAACGCCTTATTAAGTAAAAAATAAAAACTAGAGAGGAAGAAAAAGAGAGAACAAGAGAAAAAGAGAGAGAAACAGGTGCAGAAAAAGTATGATCGCTGTTTATTTGTTTTACAGAGTATCTGGAATAGTGTACTGCTTATCACGAAAGGAGTGTGAGAGTTTATCAACTGACTTACGCAAGTCCGGCATTCAGTCCGCACCCTACCACGCGGGGCTCAGCGATAAGAAGAGAGAGGAGATTCAGGCTGGCTGGGTCGCCGATAAGTATAATGTGGTAAGTTAATTGGTAATTTGTTTAAAATGGATTCCCTGTCTGTACACAAAAAGGCAACAAAATGCATAATTTTATAGTCTATACTATCTATACTAATTTATACTAATATTGTAAAGAGGAAAGATTTGTATTTATTTTATGTAACGAATAAACTTAAAAACTACTGGACCGATTTCAATTCTTTCACCGTTGGGCAGCTATACTATCTCCGGGTGACGGCTACTTTTACCCGACTGCCGAAGGAGGGTAATGTGTTTGCTATGTATGTATGTTTGTTCCTATGTGGCGTTCCAGAGACCAAACGCGTTGGCAGATTTTGATGGTTTATACGTCAATCGATGCGTCTTAACCCTGCGAGTGTCATAGGCAACATTAAAATTGGATAATAGAAAAATGGCGGATTTTGGGTGCCATATTGTGGTGGCCCAATTTATTTTTTTCTTCCAAACCCATCGTGTGGGGACGTATCAAAATAAAGGGCTTTAAGAGGTGATTTCAAAAATATATAACACTTATATGTTTAAATGTATGTAATTCGAAAAAAACTAACTAAAAAGTTATAAATAAAAAAACTTAATTCAAAAAATCAAAAAACCCGACTGCTTCAAAAGCGAACTAAAAAGTCGTAAACAAGGAAAAAATCATGCTGTGCAGGCGGAGGATACACCAGATTTTGGTCTGCCAGCCCGCGAATATGTATCCTCCGCCTGCACAGCATGATTTTTTATCCCTGTGTTCCCACGGGAACGGGAACTAGGCGTTCTATTATATATAGTTAGTTTATTAATAAGTGAGTCAGTAGGTATGGGTCAATCTTGCAATTGAACTTTAAACAGTTATATTCCCAACCTAAAGCTAAAATTTTCCATTTTTCCATATACGTTGGTTTAGATGACAATGCATGGTTAGCTTAGTGACTAATGAAGTCACTAAATCCAATATGGCAGACCAATTTGTTTGCGGGGTGCGTGATATATCAAATGATAGGGGTACCTAACTGATTTGCTGAGAGTAGTACCAAAAAAACTAGTTTTTTATTTAAATTAATGTTTATTTTTAACCATTATTTGATGTGGTTGATGGTTTACGATGATACGGTTGTCTATGAACCGACCTTGTGAGCGCCAATTCCCATATTTTGAAGAAAGTAATGTCTCTATCTGTCAAAACAGTACAGCTGATTTCTCTACATTTTTGACAAGGTTTTGGTATTGATTGTCTCCGAAATATTTTACCGTTTGTTTTTATCTATTGTATGGTATACAAAAGAAAGGTACACCTAGACTTCGAAGTATTCTTCCACATCGCTGTCATCCGGGAACGTCGTCATTGCCACTTTGAATGGAAATGCTGATTCATTGCGCGATGTGGAGGAGTACTTCGACGCCTAGGTGTACCTTTATTTGGTACTAGCTGACCCCCGGTGCTTCGCTCTCGTCAGCTGGCTATACTGCCTACCCTGACTACCCTGCCTAATATTTTTTATGTATCATCAATAGTTTTCTCAGCGCACGCCAAAGAATGAATTTTACAGGCATCATTTTGTTACTTTGGGCACAGATAATATAATACTAGCATACAGATGCCTCATCCCATACAAAGAAACCGTGCCGGCGTAACTAGCGTTTTTCATCTGATTAATCTTGTTATTTTTGTAAGTACATTAATCACGTTCGATCCCGTTTCAAGGCAATAGATGGTGTTAGCAGCGACTTGCAAGTAAAAAGGTTTACTAGGTTCGTGAATATTTTTTTCTTTAAATACAGTGAAGATACGTTTTATAGTATTTTTTTGCACGTTTTTACAGTTTTTTACACCAAAATGTGTTACAATGCAAATTTTAATAATCGAGTGGAATGCCTCAGAAATTTAAAAATGCGCCATCTATTGGCATCAATTTTAAATGATCCGTTCAAATAATCTTTGAAATGTAAATTAAGAGCCCAATATTCCATAATTTTGTACTTAGGAGAGTTGATTAAACAAGAACATACAATTTTTATGTTCAATTCCAGAAAATGTTAATTTCACACACAATTGAGTGTACATGTCGCGCCATCTAGTGAGATTTATTTGTACCAAATTTTCTTTCTTAGCAATGGGACCACGTGCTTTGGGTTACATTTTTGCAGTTTTCATAAGGATCTCTAATTTATTTTAAAATATATTATACACTATTTAACTCAGGAATAATATAGCTTTCTACTGGTGAAATAATTTTCAAAATCGGTTCAGTAGATCCAGAGATTACCCCCTACAACGTCACGAACTCACTAACTTTACCTCTTTATAATATAAGTATAGATATATCTAAGTAGTTAGGTTAAGTATAAGTTAGTACCTATAGTTTAGTTTTGTTTAGAGTTTAAGTATGTGCGTAAAGGGTGTCTCAGAATGTTTTTCGTTTTAGATTTATTAAATTTTTATTTACTGGTAAATTAAAGAGCAGTTTTTGAATTTTGTTTTTGAAAAATAATACCAGGCCCCTCAGAAAGTATTGCGAAAAAAAGTTTTTATATATGGGAGACTGGCCAGTTATAATGTTTTTCGAAAATATGATTATTTATAAGTAAAAATAAGTAAGTTCCAATTTCAAAATTTCCCTCCACATTTTTTGCGAGTTAATTCAAAGTATTGTGTCTCACTGAAATATGGATCTGCGCCGGGAACATTTTAGAGCTATGATTTTATACGATTTCAAGTGTCGCCTGAAACCGGATGAATCGTACGATAGACTTCAAATGGCATTCATGGATGAAGGCCCTTCCAAGGCAACCGTGTATCGTTGGTATAACGAATTCAAGCGCGGTCGACCAACTTTGGGGGATGACGAAAGAAGCGGTCGCCCTTTGACGGCTGTTACCGAAGAAAACGTGCTAGCAGTGAAAAATTTAATCCAAGACAATAGGCGAATTACATATCAGGAGATTCAACACATATTGAAGATTGGATCGGGAAGCGTTCACGAGATTCTACACAGCCATCTTCGCGTGAGGAGGATAGTATCACGCTGGGTGCCGCACAACCTCACCGATGCTCAGAAGCAGGCCCGGGTGGAATGGTGCCGTGATATGCTTAACAAATTTGAAGCAGGCTCGTCTCGGCGTGTTTACGACATCGTTACAGGTGATGAGTCCTGGATTTATCAATACGACCCAGAAACCAAGCGCCAGTCGACTGTTTGGGTGTTTCAAAATGAGCCAACGCCTACCAAAGTGAAGCGATCTAGAAGCGGGGGTAAGATTTTGATCGCTAGCTTTTTTAATTTGACTGGCCACTTGGTATCAATTCCCTTACGGGATCAAAGAAGCATTAATGCCGAATGGTATACTACCAAATGTTTGCCAGAAGTTTTCTCTGTTATAAGCAACAAGCGACCAAACACAGGGCTCCGCGGGCTACTGCTCCACCACGACATTGCACCTGCGCACACCGCACTCAAAACGAGGGACTTCCTGGACAGCACGCCAGTCAAACTCCTGGGTCACCCTCCTTACAGCCCTGATCTAGCACCGTGTGACTTCTTTTTATTCCCAAAAATAAAAAATCAGCTCAAAGGGATACAATTTTCGTCGCCGGAAGATGCGCTGGCTGCGTTCGAGCAGGCTGTAAACGAGGTGTCTGCGGCGGACTGGAAAAAGTGTTTTGAAAACTGGTTTAGGCGCATGAATCTTTGTATAGAGGCTGGTGGAAAGTACTTTGAAAAGATTTAATAAAAATATATGTACGTATAGAACAATTTTTTTTAGTTTCGCAAAACTTTCTGAGTGTCCCACGTAGTTTGTAAATGCGCACCCTCCACTTCCAGACTGCCTGAATTTAATTTAACAGTATATAAAACGAGGTTAAACTAACTCTAGGGTTTTTTTTAAGTTTCAAAAACGAAAAAAAAATATTAGACACACATTACAAACAAACATTATGAGACGATTTTTTCAAATGATTGAATAAAAAAATTGTACGGTCAGATCTGCGCCACCATCGCGTTCGGCATGGGCGTGGACAAGGCAGACGTGCGCTACGTGATCCACCACAGCATGCCCAAGTCCGTGGAGGGATACTACCAGGAGGCGGGCCGCGCCGGCCGGGATGGGGAGACTGCCACGTGTCTGCTGTACTACTCGTACAGCGATGTCGTGAGATATAGGAGACTGCTTGAAAGTACGTGGGCTTTTTATTAATCTTCTACAAAAAAAAATTGGGTTTTCCAAACAAAGTGGTCGTCAAATAATTTACGATTCGGTAGTCGGTGTCGCTAAACGATGAAAACAAGAGGTACCAACACCGACTTGAGAAATGAAAATTATGTTTGCACTTTTTACTCGACTACAAGGAAAGGATTATGTTTTTCGTGCGTATCTTGTATGTTTATATGTATGTAATATTCTTTATTGCCTCATATCTTGCAAACCGCTAGACGGAATTATATAATTAAAACATCGTTAGATACGTCCTAACCGCCCAATTGGTGGGTTTTGGGCGGGTGGATATTGTGGCGGTCTCAATTTTTTTTCTTCATTTCTCATCGAGTGAGGCATCAAAATTAAGGGTTTTAAGAGGTAGTTATTAGTGTTGTGCTTAGGAAGTAGGTTTATTTTTTTGTGAAAAGTGTTTATGTTAGTTGCCTTTTATGAATGTTTCTGTTAGTCATATTTTGACATGAATAATTATTACCAGGGATTGGAATATTTGGAATAGATATAATAAAACCTAAACTTCAAAAATCTAAGTAACAAAGAGTGGATAATACCTCCACCGAAATCGTGGAATAATAATCGTGACGTATTAGTCCCTGGACTGCCTATCGCACCAATGATTCTATCCTCCGGGAACTATACATAAATATTAGACTGTCCACGGTCTGCCTTCGTAGGATTCTGGAGTATTTTGGCCACATTTCCAGGAAGGACGGACACAACCTCGAACAGCTGATGGTTACTGGTAAGATCGAACGGAAACGTCCGAGAGGTCGAAGTCCAATCAGATGGTCAGACCAAGTACGCACATCGTTAAATAGCAAACTGGACGATGCACTACACGACGCCAAAGACAGAAGCAGATGGCGGAAATTGGTGAAGGAGAAGTTGTTTCCACAAAGACCAGGGAATCACGACACTCAGTAAAGAGGAACACGATGCGAGGAGACGGATTATTCCCTGGATTTGACAATTTTTTTTTTTTTACCAAGGCTAGCACCTGCCCACATGATTTATAAGATTTGTAGTGTATGTAAATAGACATCTTTTTGAACTATAAAAATAAAATGAAACACAAAATTTTGCTATCCAATCACAAATTTGGACAAATTAGAAGACCGGACAAAGTTCGGAGGGACGCCAAAAGTTCGGATATGTCCGGACAAACCCGGACGGATCGAAACCCTATTCGTAAGTGGCGTTCTGTAGTTTCTACCTTCACCCATTGGAAAAGGCGTGAATGTAGTTTGATAAGTTTTGAGGCTACAGTGGAGTATGACAAATACTCAATTATAAATTATTACTCAAAAATTGTTTTACATAAACGTAACCTCAACGTACGTCAACAAAGCATTACACATATACGAAAACCTTATTGCTACGACGTTAAGCGCTGACTAATAATATCAAATCCTTACCATGGTTACGTGTTGTGAATCACAACATGAACATCTTGTAGCACAACTTGTGTAATTTCTATTAAAGGTAGTCAATATAATCAATCAATTAGTAATATAATGAGACATCAACAAGTTTTCCTCTTAAATCATCGACAAGCAGGAAAACCTCAAAATGTTTCAATTCCCAATTTTTTTCGTTTTGCCTAAGTCATTAGCCATAAAAGCCTCGACTAATTTGTTATAATTCATTAGTGTTGCAACATTCGGGGGACAACACGGTTAAAAGTTTTAAGAAATAAGTTGCTTGGATTTTCTCCTGTATCGTGGATACGTTTAATTACCTGTCGCAGTGCTTCATTTACGCTGTAAGACGTCCACTGCTGGACGTGGGCGTCACTGCAGCATCGCCACATCGGCCGGTCCTGTGCTTCTCGCATCCAGCGGAATCCCGCAACCCTCACCAGGTCATCGGTCCCCCTAGTGGGAGGCCTTCCATTGTTTCGTATTTCGGTTCTCGGTTGCCACTCCAGAACTTTTCGGCTCCATCTACCATTCGTTCTGCGAACAATGTGTCCAGGCTACTGCGTCTAAGTTTAGTAGTTTTTTATTATTAACATTCTTATTAGAATCAATATTTTTCATAGCATTTTTACTGTCAGGCACTTAACTCTTGTTTATTGAATAAAACTAATTGTTCTTTATAGTTTACGCTCGCCAGGTTAATTCTAGTTTTTCACAAATAAATTCTCGTGAATATAAGTGAATCATTCAAAACTGTGCAAGTGTTCATCATGGCGGACAACAAAATCAGTGTGGCTTCTACAGAGACTGATAGATTTAAGAAATTTTTCGACGACCTCGAGAGGGAAGTCCTAGCTAAGGAAAAATTCTACACTTTAGAGATGATAATCAACTCCATCATGTTTGTGATAACAACAGTTACGTTAATATACGGACTGACATCATGGTGCATCATCAAAAAGTTCCGAAACTACAGAAACTATGTGTTCATCAACGCAATTTTAGCAAACATCTTTGGAACTATACTGTCTTTAAACATATACTACTTACCCACCGAGTTATTAAAAATTACGTCGAATGTATTGTCTTCCTCTATCGGGCAGTTTATCATAATATACGCAGTAGCAATACGGAACCATTGGGTCCTAGTTGTATGCTATATGTTTTACCAGGACCTAGTAAAGGTTTTTGAAGGCCAAGTACGGAGAAGATACTTGAAAAGCAGTCTTTTTATTTGGGGATTGGCCTTTATAGCAGCAACATTATCTGTTATATGTACTTATGTAACTTTAGTGGTTTTAAAATCACTCACAGGATACTTCGTTGTGACTTTGTTTTTGGTGGTTTCTCCTGTGATATTGAACTGTGTATTGTATATAATTATTGTATGTTCACTTTGTTGTTCAAACACGAGTGCGCATACAGCTGGCAACAGACGGCGTCGCTTATACATAGCCACTGTTATTTTCATACTCAGCGATCTCTTATTATTGTCTGTATATATTTTAACTGGCGTCCATTATATAACAAAAACAGATAGTGAGATATTGTTCTCCGTGCAAATGTTCTTGATTCACTTTAACCCGTTGCTGCTAAACGTTTATGTGGTAGTTGTGAGGAGTAATCGAGAAATATGGCAAGAGTATTATGTAAATAAATTAAAAGCAAGGCAAAGGGATCGCGATATTGAAATGCATTGTAAAGTAATTCAGAAGCCTGCTGATACCTGACCAGTGATTCTGGACGCACAAGGTCCATTGTCCCCTCTAATGTGATCTTTTTACACTAAAGGTTGCTAGCAGAAAATTCAACTTTAAATTAAGCTCGCCTTTGTAAGTATTTTTAATGAGCGAGCACTTTGTCTTTTCTTTTTTTTATGTGTTCATACTTTATTTATAAATTTAATTTGATTTTAAAATTAAGATTACTTGGAAATAAATACGCTTGTAAGTAATTAAAGAAAAAAATCGTAAACAAAATTTTATTACCATTTTCTTTATATTACTATCTATCTGCCTAGCCTTTTCCCAACTATGTTAGGGTCGGCTTCCAGTCTCACCGGATTCAGCTGAGTACCAGTGTTTTACATGGAGCGACTGCCTATCTGACCTCCAACCCAGTAACTGGGTAACACGATACCCCTTGGCGAGACTAGTGTCAGATCTCAAGCTTCTGACTACCCGTAACGACTGTCAAAGATCTTCAAATGACAGCCGGGACCAACGGCTTACGTGCGGTATGTTGAAATGGTCACCCATCCACGGACCGACCCCGTCAAGCGTTGCTTAACCTTGAAGATCGACACGTGCGGCTGTTATCATTTAGCCACGAGCTCCACGAGAACTAATCTCTACATATTATAAAATAAAATCCTCCACTGCGTCTGTACGCGATAAACTCAAAAACTACTGAACGGATTTTCATGTGGTTTTCACCAACTACCTGGTGAAGGTTGCGGGGATTCGCTGGATGCGGGACGCACGGGACCGGTCAATGTGGTGACGCTTGGGGGAGGCCTATGTCCAGCAGTGGACGTCTTTCGGCTGATATGATGATGATGATGATATGATTTCACCAATAGAAAGAGTGAGAAACAAGGAAGGTTTTTGTGTGGCGGGCGAAGCTGGGGCGGGTCGCTGGCACTCCTACTTCCTCTTGGAAGTCACTGCTAACACCATCTATCGTCGTGGAAAGGAACCTAAAGCCGTCGATATAATTTTAGTAATTACCATAGACATAATAAATAATATGGACTGGTAATACCTACAAACAAAACGTGCCTACCTAAACCTTAAAATGTCACTTAAAATGGCTGCCGATGCTATGGTTGTGTCAATCACGGAACACACACACACATTAATAATACAAAAAGTAAACAACCATTTGACAGCAGGACTACCACGAACACAACCACAAAATTCGTCACATAATATGGCGAATATGGCACGTACCTACAACTGTCACTACGTCATAACAAAATGTTGCCATAATGAGCAACAACTGAAATATTGTTTTCTCTTTTGTCAAATACGATTACTACATTAGAAAGAATAAAAAAAACGATGTTTCACATTCTGTATCGTATTTCACTCATATTTGTATAAGCTAATGTATGTATAGAACATCGCGGCGCCTCCATATTTTTCCTAGCTCAATGGTAATTACGCCGCTTAGGCCGCCAAAAAACGCTAGTTACGTCGGCACCGTTTCTGTCTATGAGTTTAGGTTTCTGTATGCTAGTATTATATTATCTGTGCTACTACTATGATGTATCAGGCTCATGATTCTGTTGTGAAAAAGCAAAGTTCTGTCTCTTTCTTCTAACTGAGTCATGCCATCATTGGCACGTCATACTAGTAGTAGTTACTTAACGGAGTTCAAGGAAAAAATACATCATAACTTATTTACTAAAAAAAAAACAAACAAAACACTACAATGTGAAAAATAACTTCAATTTTGGAAGTCGGTGTTCCTGTTTTCGTTTCTTCGTTTTTTGACACCGTACCTAGTGGATAAGTTCAAACAGTAACAGTAGTAGTAAACTATAAATTAAACAGACATGCGATTGCAGCAATCCCGAGAGATTTGCCGTCTTTTATTGAAGAGTTCTATTCTATATCACTGAAGTTCTTCATCTATCCAAAATATGGGGCCACCTCGGGAAAGTACAACTTTCAAACAAAAACAATTTTCACAATCGGACAAATCGATGAACACACACAAAAAAAACAAGCATACAGTCGAACATAGAACCCGGAGGGGGTTATATATTCGACTGTATGCTTGTTTTTTTGTTGGAAAGTCGTTTAAAAATTAAATGAGATTTCCTTTCCGACTACTAACTGCCGAAATAGTACACCGAAACAAACTTAGAAGTAATCCTTATATAAAGTCTAGACACCATGCTTTTTCTGTATGAGAAGAGAATTAGCCTAGAACTGCAGTAGGACTTTACCACTATAGCATACTGTATTATTTACAGTGGACCGCAACACAACTGCAGAAGCCAGGGGGGTGCACATAGCGAACCTCCTACACATGGTGGAAGTGTGCGAGAGTGTGACCGAGTGCCGGCGCGCGCAGGTGCTGGCCTACCTCGGCGAGCGGTTCAACCGAGAGGAGTGCGTGAAGAGCAGACTCACTGCCTGCGACAACTGTCTCAACGCGCACGACTACAAGGTATCGTACTAGTGTTATATAGTGGAGAGAGAGAGTGCTGGCCTACCTCGGCGAGCGGTTCAACCGAGAGGAGTGCGTGAAGAGCAGACTCACTGCCTGCGACAACTGTCTCAACGCGCACGACTACAAGGTATCGTACTAGTGTTATATAGTGGAGAGAGAGAGTGCTGGCCTACCTCGGCGAGCGGTTCAACCGAGAGGAGTGCGTGAAGAGCAGACTCACTGCCTGCGACAACTGTCTCAACGCGCACGACTACAAGGTATCGTACTAGTGTTATATAGTGGAGAGAGAGAGTGCTGGCCTACCTCGGCGAGCGGTTCAACCGAGAGGAGTGCGTGAAGAGCAGACTCACTGCCTGCGACAACTGTCTCAACGCGCACGACTACAAGGTATCGTACTAGTGTTATATAGTGGAGAGAGAGAGTGCTGGCCTACCTCGGCGAGCGGTTCAACCGAGAGGAGTGCGTGAAGAGCAGACTCACTGCCTGCGACAACTGTCTCAACGCGCACGACTACAAGGTATCGTACTAGTGTTATATAGTGGAGAGAGAGAGTGCTGGCCTACCTCGGCGAGCGGTTCAACCGAGAGGAGTGCGTGAAGAGCAGACTCACTGCCTGCGACAACTGTCTCAACGCGCACGACTACAAGGTATCGTACTAGTGTTATATAGTGGAGAGAGAGAGTGCTGGCCTACCTCGGCGAGCGGTTCAACCGAGAGGAGTGTGTGAAGAGCAGACTCACTGCCTGCGACAACTGTCTCAACGCGCACGACTACAAGGTCATTACAATACGAATTACCCACTTCCTCTTTCCTAATTTCTGAAAGACTATTTGCTTATACCGAGAACTTCTCTCACTTAATGGAAATCGACGTCAAATCAGGACAAAAAAAGTATAAGAGACTTCATGGACTGTTTGGAGGGACGCGGTTGGGCAATCTGCAGAGTCAATACAAAATTAATATTTACAACACACGGACTACTTTTGCGGTCCCAACCAATAACTGCAGATAGATCATCAGTGACCGCTTGAAAATTTTGGCACTGTCTGCTCTAAGCAGAACTTCTATGAAGACTTGTAAAAATGTGATTGATAGCGTGAGACGTGATACGTTGGGTCTTGCTTTTATTTGGTGGTAATTGTTAAATAATCAACCCATCGTTACTCGAAATTGCGTTCACGATACGCGAGTGGTACTGTGAGTCACCCGTGCATTTGTTCGGGTATATATTTCGCGCGCAGCGAAGTGTTTGCGGAACACCCGTGATGTCTGTGAATTTCTTCCACCAGCTCAATAAATATCTTCGCAAATGTAATTCTCATTTATCAAAATAGATGCGAGGCATGGATGTTTTATTCTTAATTATTCTGTCGTTATATAGCTAGGTCACTATCCGACAGAATCATATTTTGAGTTAAGGACGAAAAACAAAAATCGACGTAATAATAATATCGATGCTCTTTACTTTACACATAACTTATATGCTATCAAAAATAGATCTAATAGCGCACTTTCGAATACGAACATTGCTTGTTTTAACCAATTACTTAACCTTATTAAAAATAGGTTTGTAAACATAGCAATTTAGGGCGTTTTAATTTTTTATCGGAATACATTCATGGTAGAAAAATAGTATTTCGAGAGATCGATTAAGAATTTATTGCTGATTATGGAGGTATTTTAAACTCAAAATTGGTCATATGTCATATAGTAACACTCTAGCCATAGGACGGTAGCTTTACTGTTCGTACGAAAAGGCTTGAATATAATAATTAGGATAACATAAGTACACGTTAATAATATTCTTTTTATGTAATTGTAGCCTGTGGACGTAACGGAAGACTGCAAGCTGATAGCGCGCTGCATCCGCGAGAGCTGCAGCGGTCCGCGGGCGTCCTTCACTCTGCTGCACGTGGCGGACGCACTGCGCGGCTCCAACCAGGCGCGACTGCAAGCACTGCAGAAAACGCCCTTGCACGGACGGTGAGTTACATAGAAGTGGAGGAATACGGTGGAAAGTCCTCATCCTCCATAGAAATGGGGGGATTCGCCGAAAATACGGATGTTGTGTCCGGTGGGCAATAGGGATGTTTCCTGGGTAGAAAAATGATAATTCTATTTAGTCCGTCAGTGAGATTATCAAATAATATTGGACACGTATTTCTTTGCTTTACCAAATCAATAAAAACTGACAAAGATAAAGCGCATCAAAGTTTAGGAGTGGGGGCTTGTGACGTCACTAAGCTAGTATAAAGTGTAGTAACGGCGTGAAGTTACGCGATATTTCAACGCGTTATATCGTCGTCACTTTATATTTACGTGTCAAAAGCAAAAATACGGTCCAATATTTTTTACTAATCTATTTGACGGACAAAAAGCTAATCTTCAGTAAACTACTCTATTGTCCGATGGTTTTTATTTGTTTCTAGCATCGATACTTTTGGCCGGTCGTCGCATTTACAAATAAATCGGCTAAAATTTCCATTATGGGCCGTTGATTTGGAAGTTATTTTTTTTTTTGTAGGTAGTACTCATAAATATAAAGCTTTTCACATATTTTCAAGACTCGGAAATTTTATGTTTTTTTGTATGTTTTTCGTGAGATAAAAAATGAGAATTAGTCAACTTAACTCAGGGCACCCCGATACGGATAGGTTAGGTTCGAAGGTGCTGACGGGAGCTGCGTTCGCTCGCTTTGCTCGCTCACTTCTGCTCCCGTCATCTCCTTCATTTTAGGTTACTTTAGACCCTGCAGACAGAAATAGGAGCACCAGCCCTGTAACCCCCTTTTCCTTCCCGCCTCCGCGCCCCTTAAATCGATGGACATTTATGGAAATTTTCATTCTAACCTGAAAACTTTAACCATGGATATCTCCATAACCATAGGGCTCCGAGTAGTGGGGATGTTACTAGGTGGTAGCCAAACCTCCCCCTCTCCCCCCTCCCCGCGCCAAAAATCAACGGCCCATAATCGAAATTTTAACCAATAAATCGATACAAATGCGTGACTGTACTGAAACTACTACTGATGCTGCATCGATGTAAATGACGGCATCACCAGGCGTTCACAGATAGTTACTACAGTGAGATGTGTAACTTCATGTTTTGGTGTACAATAAAGTATATTCTATTCTATTCTATTCTAGCTTCTACCCGCGTGAAAGTCCGCAGTTATCCCACGTGAACATACTACCGGGATAAAAGTAGCCTACAAGTTGGTGTTGCGAAGGGCTCGGTTCGACCACATTGGACGAATAGGGACCAAACTTGCTTCTTACCCAGCAGGTAGTAAAGCGTTTTGGTCCCTGGCTAAGTCGGTCGAGTCGAACTTCTGCCGTCCCTCACTACCCCCACTGCTGAAACCCGACGGGTCGTTGGCCCACTCCGCTGAGGAGAAGGCAAATTTATTTGCCTCTCTTTTTGCGGAATCTTCGCGTCTGAATCCTGGAGATTCGCGGCCCCCTCCTTCTGTTGGATGCGAGACGAGTATGTCGGACATACGCATCCATCAAAAGGACGTCCTTAGGGTGCTGCGCAACCTCGACGTGAACAAGGCTAGCGGCCCCGACGGAATACCAGCAATAGTTCTTAGAACCTGTGCGCCTGAACTGTCTCCGATGTTGACACACCTATTCCGTCTTTCATATGAGACTGGAAAAGTGCCGAATGCTTGGCAGCAAGCCAACGTACAACCTGTGCCCAAGAAGGGCAGTCGAGCTGACCCGGCCAACTACAGACCAATCTCTATAACGTCCATACTCTGTAAGAGTATGGAGCGTGTACTTAACAAAAAGCTCCTGGCATACCTAGAAACTAACGATATCCTTAGTGACCGCCAATACGGCTTCCGCCCAAATCGGTCTACTGGGGATCTTCTTGCGTATGCCATTCACATATGGAGTGAGGCCATCGAGAGACACGGGGAAGCGCTTGCCGTCTTCCTTGACATCTCGAAGGCTTTCGATAGGGTCTGGCACGAAAGCCTCATTAGTAAGCTTCCTTCATTCGGTTTGCCCGGTGGTCTGTGTGATTGGATTGCAGACTTCCTGAGAAATCGGTGCATTCGGGTGGTTATCGATGGCTGCTCTTCGGACCAATTAGATATTAATGCCGGGGTCCTTCAGGGGTCAGTACTCTCAGCAGCATTGTTCTTGTTGCACATTAACGATCTGCTAAAACCCGCACCTTTGGGTATGCTGACGACAGCACTGTTGCTGAGAGATACTTGTCCAACGCACGGGCTACCGGGCCGCAGAGCCGGTCTCTCCGTGAGGCCATAGTGGAGCGTTTGAACTTGTCCTTGCAGGCAGCCTCCGAATGGGAAAAAAAAGAAAAGAAAGAAAGAAAAGGCTCAGCAGGCTGCCAAAAAGTTGGGGATCCTTGCGAAGGTGAGAGGGTACTTCACTCCGGAACAGCTGCTCAACTTGTATCAAGCGCAAGTTCGATCATGCATGGAGTACTGGTCTTATCTCTGGGACGGATCTGCCAAATACCTGCTTGATGCACTCAAGGATCGGAGGAGGAGTCGATCTAAAAGCGGGCCAAGAGACTCATCGACAATGTGGCACTGGTCAAGTCAAAGCTCCAGAGCCTTGAACATCGTCGCCGAGTTGCCAGCTTGTCGGTTTTTTATCGGTTGCATTTCGGGGAGTGTGCGATGGAATTGCATGATCTGATTCCGCCCAGCCCGTTCCATCATCGGACTACCAGACAAACGGCGATGCGTCATCGGTACATGGTGGATATTCCACCCATACGCACAAAACGTTTTGGGGACACTTTCATTATGCGTACAGCTAAGGAATGGAATTCCCTGCCGGAGTCTGTGTTTCCCGATAGCTACAATCTAGGGGTCTTTAAGTCAAGAGTGTCAATTTATTCTAGGGAACTGAGCTTCAACGTCGACCACATTGAGATAGTGGTCAAGCGCAAGACTATAGACGATAAAAAAACATAGCCTATGTGCTATTCCAGACTATAATCTATTTATGTGCCAAATTTTGTCCAGATCCGTACTGCTGTTCTAGCATGAATGAGTATCAAACTTTCGCATTTATAATATAAGTAGGATGCAGAATTGTGGTTACTTGGATGAAGGTATAAGGCCAACGACAGCGACTGTTTAGCGAACGCAATCTTTTCCCGTTAAACGCATGAAAAGGACGCTCTCCCTTAGATGCCTGTACTCACATGTATGAGAAGTTTCGTTACTTTTTTCACACAGATGCAAGTCGTGGCACCGCGGGGACCCGATGCGCCTGCTGCGGCAGCTGGTGGTGCGCGGGCTGCTGGCGGAGCGGCTCGTCGTCAACAACGACATCGCCAGCGCATACGTCGTGTTGGGACCTAAGGTGGACCAGTAAGTATGTCATACAGGTGCAAGTCGTGGCACCGCGGGGACCCAATGCGCCTGCTGCGGCAGCAAGTATACATTAAATTGATTATTACAAGTAATCATACACAGTTGTGGTCATATAATTGGGAATGACTGATACCGAAGTCACTTTTGGATAAAAAAATACTTTTACTTTTGTATCAACTTAGCTATAGCAACTTTGAACCACTTAAAGTAATAGCTTTATTAGTAGGTTTTATTGATTGATACTCACTAAGCAAAACAATTGCACTTCCCTATACACACTACATACCTTGAGCAAAATAACAACCATACCGGAAGCACAATCAAGTTTAGGAGGATCGTAGTAGTGCAACGGCTGTGTTAGATGTTACGTACAACATATTATCGGCTCAAGATGAAATATTTTCCCTGCTGGTTCTATTGGATTTATCCTGAGCATTTGATGCTATTAATTTGTCTCTTTTGCTACCTAAACTGACGTGTTTTGATGTACTTACGGTTGCATGGATCAGCAGTTATTTAGGTAATCACAAACAGCTAGTTGAAATTCGAGATGCCAATGGATCTAGTATTTTATCTAGTATAACTCCAGTGGTAAAGGATGTTCCGCAGGAATCTATATTGGGTCCTCCTTTGTTTAGCTCAGATATTGTTAATGTTCTGAAAAATTCTGAAATCTTAGTATGTTCGCAATTTTGAACTTCGGAAATGTGTATGATTTTTTTTTATTTCCCGTCTACCCTATAGTTACTTACTCTTACGTTTTTGCAGTTAAAAGTACATAATTATTTCAAAATCATGGGTAAAAATTAAATTTGTGACCCACCGGCCCGAAAAACGATTATGACACTGTATGAACGTGACTGGTCGCATAAAAAGATAGCTGATCATTTTAAGTGCTCCAAAACCAAGGATTATAATGCCGTAAATCTCGTAAAGAAATTCAACACTACCAATAATGTTCTTCGAAAACAATCTGGTAAAGACGACGCCGCGTGACGATGCTTCAATTGTTCGCTCAGCGAAAGCTGATCCAATTAAATTTTCTGAAATTATAAGAGGGGAAGTAACAGTTAACAAACATTTTAGTAGATACATTAAACCAAATAAAAACATTGGAAATACAACTGAAATGTTATTATGGAAAATATTAAGCGCTATTCCTCTCTCCTAGATACTGTATCTAGAATGTTGCTGTGCCCGACAGGGTCCATAATTGTTTCTGTCACTTATATTTACCACCTGTATGAACATTATGGATGCAATAAAATTAATTTGAATTTGAAGTTTTTGGCAATGAGGGCGTTTCTGCGCGTACAGTACGAAGTCGCTTAACGGATCGCAAGCTATTTGGCAAAATCGCCCAGAGAGTACCACTGCTCAAGAAGGTGCACCGAAATGCAAGATTAGAATTCGCTAGAAAATAACTATGGCGACTGTACAAACAAGTCAATGTGAAAACATATTATTTTCTGGAGAAACGAAGATAAATAGACTTGCTTCTGATGGTAAGCAGTGAGTGCGTTGGTTTCGTTAGCCGGTCGGCTAAGATATGCATTGGATCCTAAGTTTGCGAAAAAAAAGTAGTCAAGCATGGAGGCGGCAACATAAAAGTTTGGGGATGTTTCTTAGGGCATGGTGTTGGGCCGGTTAAAAAGATTGAAGGCATGTTAGACCAATTTCAATACAGGAAAATATTGGAGGAGAGCATGTTTCCCGCTGAGGAGACGTTACTTATAGTCTGGACAATTCAACATGATAACGACCCTAAACACACTGCTCATTCAGTGAATAAGTTTCTTAATTATCAACAAGTCAATGTGCTAGATTGGTCTGCAAACACACACATCTAAATCCGATCCGAAGTGTTTCTGAACTTGAACAAGCATTGTGTGATGCCCATAAGGCACTATCTAACGCTGAGTCTGTTAGACTCAGTGAGCAGTTTAATAACACTAATAGCTTATTTAGCGAGTTGGTTGGCAGCATTCAGTCGGAAACAGTGTGTGAGCCAGATTTTATAATAGATTTGACTGGTGAAGACACTAGACCATTATGTCCTATTGTCATGAGTCACAATAAATTAAAAAAATATATTAAAATCAAGAAAATTATGAAACGATCCCGGAGAGCGATCAAAAAACAAAATCTCCAGAAATTAAATATTTCTCTTAGAAAGGAACGTGTTAACTTAACTATTAGATTAAATACCTGTATGAGTGAGCTAGATAATTGTAGGGTAAAGTATGATAAAGATACACAGTGCCTCCAAAACGATTTATTAAACAAGGAGTGTTTACTGCAGGATATCTTTGAGAAATATCAAAGTTCACAACAGCAATTGAGTGAGCGCTTGTTTGAGGCTGGGGAATTATTAGACTTGGTAAAATACAATGCAGAGAGGTATGAGTCTCTGACTAATTCCTCTTGCAGCTGTGCCAGCTACCCACCACCTCCCCAGCTACAAGGTGACTTGTCTACACCAATGTTGGCTCTTCCTGAAAAGTCATGTGTACACAATGTACAGGAATGTAAAACAACATTATTTAGTGATGAAATAGGTTCAGGCTTTGGAAAAATATTACTAAATTACCTTAGCCATAGTTTTACAAATCATTGTTACCATAATATAAGTTTTAAGCAAATGATCAATAGAATTATGAATTCAAATATAGATAATTGTTCTACAATGGTTTTGCTATTGGGAAATAGTACTGGGATTACCAAAAAGGACATAATGGCTGGTATTGACACCTTGTTAGGGTTAAATGTAGGAAAGCTCATGGTTTGTGCATTTCCTTACTCGTATAGCTTCTCAGAAGATGAGAACAAGCGGATTTTTAAATTAAATAACATTTTACAAATGTTGACGACTTGTCATTGTGACAAATTATTGTTTTTTGACACTAATAAATTTATTAGTGGACTACAAGTAACGCAGAGAGCTTTCTCTCTGTCACGTAGATGTAAACATAAAATTGCTATGTTGATAGCATATTCTATTAATCAATTGATAGCAAATCTATCAAAATGTATATTAAGCGACGACCCTGTGTTGCCTAGTTCAACTAGCAACATAATTTTAAACTAGTCCATAAGACAATAGAAGTTACCCCTGGAAATAATCAGATATTATTAGTAAATAGTATGAAGGTATCTTCTGGCAATCCATTTAATGGTACTAAGCTGAGGGGAGAGCAATACTCTTTAAAATTATTAAATCAGAACATTCAAGGTTGCTCTTCCAAATTATTAGAAATTGAACTATTTCTAGAAAAAACCAAATTTGATATTATTTGTCTAACAGAACATTGGTTAAAAGATCACCAAGTAAGGTCCATTAATTATGAAAATTATCGTGTAGTTAGCCATTACAGCAGAAAACGTATGATACATGGCGGATCATTAATACTAATTAAAAATTCTATTAAATCTAAAGAAAGAAAAGACATTGTTAGACTGTCGGTTGAACACACCATTGAATTGTCCTGTGTTGAGCTTGATAAGCATATTGTAGTTTGTGTCTACAGACCTCCAAGTTACCAGAATCTATCTGTGTTTGACTCTATAATGGAAGATGTGTTAAAAAAAGTTTGTACTAGTAGTAAATCAATTGTCATATGCGGCGATTTTAACATTAACATATTAGAAAATAACTCTAACACTATCAGGTTATTGGGTCTTTTTAAATCATTTAATCTAGCAAATGTTTTTATGGAGCCAACTAGAATGACAGCTTCTTCTGCGACTTGCATAGATAACGTTTTTTGTAATTGTGATTACCTAAATAAAGAAATTATAAATAAATTAACATCTGATCACAGTGGACAAACAATAACGTTTAGCACCTACATACCTTTGCAAAAAATGCAAATAAAATTTAGACCAATTACATGTAAAAATTTAGAAAAATTTAATAAAACCTTGACTAGTAAATTATGTGTTCAAAACTTTATGAATATAGATGACCCAAATGAGTTCTATGCCGAGTTTTTTAAAGTACTCAACACGCAATTCAATGACACTTTTCCACTGAAAGCAAAAAGTATTTACACCAAGTTCATATTTAGCGATTGGGCGACTCCAGGCATTCGTAAAAGCAGGGAAAAACTTTATGAACTCTATGGCCTAAAGCAACATATGAATAGTACAAGTTTTGATAAATATGTTTCAAAATATTCAAAAACCTTTAAGATTGCATGCAAAATAGCTAAAGCGCTGTATATTAGCAATAAAATAAAATCAGCAGATGATAAAATAAAAACTACCTGGAAAATAATAAATAATGAAACAGGTAGGAAAAAACAGCGTAACACAGAATTTAATTTAGCGACTGCACATGGCCCCACACACTCAGATATAGAGGTAGCTCAGGAATTTGAAAACTTTTTTGTTAATATTCCACTTAAAACTACAGCAGCCTTAAACTCCTCACCTGCATTGTCTGCTGCCTTACTTAGAAAGAACGTAAATGCGTGCCCTTCGGAGTTCAAGTTTCAACATACAAACCCCCAGGCTATTTTAAAAGCTTTTAAAGATCTTAAAATTAAATCAACAGAAGATCTTTGGGGACTATCTGTAAAAGTGTGTAAACCAATCATTGAAACTGTTGCACCCTATTTGGCTTTCATATTTAACACTAGTGTCGAGCAAGGAGTTTTTCCGGACCTCATGAAACACAGTAAGGTAGTTCCATTGTTTAAATCTGGGGATAGCAAAGAAGCCAATAATTATAGGCCAGTGTCAATTCTGCCGGTTCTCAGTAAGGTCTTCGAAAAGTTAATGCTCAACCAATTGTTGCGTCATTTTAACAAACATTCCATCTTTTATGATCAACAATACGGTTTTACCAAAGGGCGTTGCACAACTGACGCGGGTGTCACCCTAATAAAGAACATATTTAAGGCCTGGGAGGAAGCACAGGACGCCATTGGAATCTTTTGCGACCTCTCGAAGGCGTTCGATTGCGTTAACCATGAGACTCTATTGTTGAAGCTCGAGCACTATGGAATTAGACACACAGCCCTTGAGTTACTTAGATCATATTTAAAAGCCAGACAAGTTAAAGTTCAGGTAAACGGCGTAAACTCACTAGGGTCTGAAATGACAATGGGTGTGCCTCAAGGCTCGATATTGGGTCCTTTCCTCTTTTTAGTTTATATTAACGATTTACCCCAATTACTACAAAATCAACCGAAGATGGTGTTGTTTGCTGATGACACATCTTTGATATTTAAAATAGATCGGCGGTCACGAAATCTTGATGACGTGAATAACTCCATTTATCAGGTCCAAAATTGGTTCACGGCAAACAATTTAGTACTAAATGAAAAAAAAACCAAATGTATTAGATTCACATTGCCGAATGTTAGAAGTACCGAATGCGATATCATATTGAATGGCGAAAAGCTGGACTTTGTAAATCAAACAGTTTTCCTGGGAATCACTCTAGACGACAAATTGCAATGGGGTCCTCATATAACATCTCTTGCGGGTCGGCTAAGCTCAGCCGCTTATGCTGTTAGAAAGATAAGACAGTTAACGGATGTAGAAACCGCGCGTTTGGTCTATTTTAGTTACTTTCACAGCATAATGTCATACGGTATTTTACTGTGGGGTCGAGCGGCTGACATTGAATCCATATTTATATTGCAAAAGAGAGCTGTCAGAGCCATATATAAGTTAAGTCACCGTGAATCTCTTAGGGAACTGTTTAAAAATATTAATATTATGACAGTTTCTTGCCAATTTATTTATGAAAATATTATGTATGTAAGGAAAAATATACATCTCTTTAGTAAAGTCAGTGATAGACACAATTGTAATACCAGAAATAAAGATAAGTTAGATCAGCCTTCTTACAGACTAGCTAAAGTACAATCATCTTTCATGGGGTACTGTGTTAAATTCTATAACAAAATACCTTGTGATATATTAAAACTAAATGAAAGTAAATTTAAAACTTTAGTTAAAAGCACCCTTTGTAAACAAGCATATTACAAATTAGATGATTATATTCAAGATAAGAATGCTTGGAAACATGCTGGTCCTGCTCCATAGGGCAATCTTTGGTGTAGACAAAATCAAATTTGTTAATTTATATTCCCATTCATAGTTATTGTATTCATTGTATTTTTTTTTTTTTTTTAGGAAATTGACTCACACACTGTTCCGTTGTTGTTGAATTAGGTATTTTACCTATGTTTGTAATATTTGTAAGTATGTGAGAACCATGTTCCTACTTATCAAATTAATTAATTTTCCTGTTAATGCTTTTTAATACTTTATACCTGCGTGTAGAGCTATTCTGGGTGCATCGTCCTCACATATATTAATGTATGTACGTATGTTAATATTGTAAAACAACAATTTTTTTTTTTTAAAAGAGTAAGTATGGAGTTTCTTGTGCGTTCTTCTCCATATCAATCTACTTTCCGAATGCACGGTAGAATCATTTTTTTTTTTTTTTTTTTTATCTATGTTTTTTTTTTTTTTTATTACTTTTAAATTTATTTTTTATTACTTTTAATTTTTAATTTATGTGACGTTCAAAAGTGCCGTTTATTGGCCTAATTGAATAAATATATTTGACTTTGATCTAAAATCATTGACGAGAAGAAAAGAAGAATGTGGCTGTTAAGAGGGCGAGTAATTTGAACTATCTGTTTGCCTTTGTCTAATTTTGTAACACTATTTCTATTAATACGTGTAAATTATTAATATATACCAGCCTCGTCGCTGTAGAGCAGTTATTGTAAGCAGTGGTGAAGCCTATTTTATAAATATTAGTTATTTCTAAAAATAAATTCTGATACCGTTTTATAAATGAAGTAATTTCACCCGTTTCTTATAATCTGTTTAGACTTTGGAAGTTCCAAATGGATCATAGTTAAATTACTAATAGAAGTTCAGCTATTTTGCATATATTGTATTAAAACCTATTAAGATGATTGTTTATCTATGCTTTATAAAGTCATTAAGTTAATACAAAGGTTACAACAACGTGTTTATCCAAAAGTGACTACAACATCATCCGTTATTATATGGCCACAACTGTATATGCTTATAGAAGTTTCAGAATCCAAACTGCAACTTTACGAGTTTGTTTTGGCCTCAGTTTCGGCATCAGTATCTCCTTTTTCAGGAGGAGTAGATATCGAAAAATTTATAAAATGAATATTTGCAAAAAAAATTTGACCGCATAATTTTGATCCCCTCTGCAGCAGAAGGACAGATAAGCAAAATCCCGGAATAGCAAAATCCCAGATTAGCAGAAGGACAGATTTGCATAAAGGCAGAAAATGTACTGTCGCCGTCAAAAAAGTTACAAATCCTAGTAACCTTATTATGAAATTGTGACCTCTTTGCTTATATATTTAAAGGTCATGCATGGAGTACTGCTCTCACCTCTGAGACTGATCGGCAACGATGCGCTGGTCGACTCAAAGCTCCAGAGCCTTGAACACCAACGACGAGTTGCCAGCCTGTCGGTTTTCTATTAGTTACATTTCGGGGAGTGTGCGATGGAACTGCACAATTTGATTCTGCCTAGCCCTTTCCACCATCGGACAACAAGACGTACGGCAATGCGCCATCGGAACATGGTGGATATCCCACCCATACGCACAAAGCGTTTTGAAAATACTTTCATTGTGCGTACAGCTAAGGAGTGGAATTCCCTGCCGGCACGGCGTCTTTGTTTCCTGATAGCTACAACCCAGGGGTGTTCAAGTAAAGATTGAATAGGTTACTTCTAGACAAGCGTTCTTCACTTTCCACCACATCATCACTTAACATCAGGTGATATAGTGGTCAAACGCGAGCTTATAACGAATAAAAAAAAAAAACAATTGTAACTATTCAATTTTATTTTTGTTTTCTGTGTGGGTCTGTACTTCTGCTTTTGTGCAAATCTGTCCTTCTGCTAATCTGGGATTTTGCTATTCCGGGATTTTGCTCATCTGTCCTTCTGCTGCAGAGGGTTTTGATCGTACTATATTAACAGCTGGATATAGTGCGTCAACACTTCTCTAACTCTTATAGCCGTCAACATTCATTCTGTTTTCCTCACGACACTTTCCCTCAGCATCACATACCATGAAAATCGATTTCCATCGTCCGAATTTCATCGTCGAAATAAAAGAACTTTGTTTATCGTGTGCAGACTGATGCGCGGCGGACTGCGCATCGTGTTCCCCATGAAGGTGTCCCGCGCAGCCCCCGCAGCCCCGGCCGCGCCCGTGGCGCCCACCGACAACTCGCCCGTGGCGGCGCTGCTCAAGCGGCTGGAGGAGAGGTGCTACGCCGACCTGGTTGAAGCTTGCCGGTAATGAAACATTGTTCTCATTATTTCATTATATTTAAGGAAGAAGACCCGTGTCACCATCCCACGTAAAATCTAGATGAAGCTGGCACATGAACCTTGAAATTACAATAAAAATAAATAAATACATAAATTGTTTATTGATCAAAAAGGTACAAGGTACAGATGGCGAGAAAAACTTATCTTATATTAGTTACAAGCAAGATATACAAGGTTATGAAAGTACAGTATATAATATGGTAGAACATGCTGATGTAAGTACTTGGTACATCTGTTGACAATTTACGTTGCTCTGTTTCTTAAACTAGGGTATACCTGTATGTTAAGAGACAGTGGACGGCCATAAGGTTATGATTTAATATTACCATACTACCATTACCCCACATGTTCGTCTGAGATGATGACGATGTATTGTTTGTACAGTGAAATGGCCTCAGCCCGTGGAGTGTCGCTAGCCACGGTGTTCCCGCAAGCGGCGCTGAAGGCCATGGCGGCGCGCCTGCCCGAGCAGCGCGAGCACATGCTGGCGCTGCCCTACGTCACGCGCGCCAACTACACCAAGTACGGCGAGCAGCTGCTCAACATCACCAGCGCCTACGCCATCGAGAAGATGGGTGAGTCACACACATCCTTATGTATCATCAGCCTAGTATTTTCAGTTCGGCTTCCAATCTAACCAGATGGACAGTATTTTAATGTAACAACTCATATCATCAGCCCTTTTTAATGTCCCCACTGCTGGGACACGGGCCTCCTCTCTGTGAAGGAGAGAATAGACCTTAATGCACCACGCGGGCTCAATGCGGATTGGTGGATATCAGATATTTTCGAATTTTTGGTTCTAAGACATGCCGGTTTCCTCACGATTATTTCCTTCACCGTTTTTAAAGCAATGATGATGAAATAATTTACACAAAGTAAAGCGCCTGCCAGAGTTCGAACCCGAAACTTAAGGCACGTAAGTCGGGGGTCCATTACCACTGGGCCACCATTGCTTTCAACTCCCTGTAACCTTGGTAAGACGCCATTGTCAGACTATCCGTAACCACCGTCAAATATTTTAGGAATGATGGCCGGAGCCAACGGCTTAAAGTGCTTTCATAGGCACGAAGGGTATATGTAAGGACGAGTAATAAAAGGAAAGCTTGATGATGAAAGTTCTCGTTTATCCCGTTTAAAACATTGGCTTCTTAAAATAATTATCTCTATTTTCGAATTCTTCTTCTATGTTTAAATAATTATCCCATCACCAGGCCTCCTAATGCAGTACCAGGATGAGTTAGAAGAGGAGGAGTCGAAGGTGATAGAAGAGGACCCAGACTCGGGCTCCGATACAGACTGGAGTCGTATAGCGCAGGATAGCGCGAATACTTCAGTCGCAGGCAGCCAGGGCGGCCGGCGCAGGGGCCGCTCGAGGACCTTCCGTGGTGGAGTGCGCAAGAAGTGAGTCTCTCTATCTAGCCTATCACGAGTTTCTAGGATTTGCAACGATTAAATCACTTTTCCAAGATCTCCTATTGATAACATTCTTGATATTTTAAAAATTGTTTAAAGTAATATAATTTGAATACACTTGCCTTGTCCAGAACGGTTCTTTGAATCAAGTAGTAATCACAATAATCTTTCAGGTACAAACGCAAGCCGACGTCGGCTGCCAAGAAAAAGGCGGCGCGCGGAGCATACGCCGCGCGGGGAGGCGGCCGGGGAGCTTCACGAGGAGCTTCTACCTCCACTGGTCAGTACTAACCTTATCCTTCCCAAGTTCTCAAATTATCCACATGCCAAATTTCATCTAAATCGGTTCAGCGGTTTAAGCGTGAAAAGGTAACAGACATACAGACAGAGTTACTTTCGCATTTATAATATTAGTATGGAAGTATAGATTGGTATGGATAAGCGTAATACTTTTCATTCTTCCGTTCTGTTCTAACTGATTTCCTTTTTGTCTATTTAGTCCGTCAGTTAGATAACCTAAAAATATTAAGCACATATTTTTTATTTTGCCACGTGAACAAAATATTACGTAGAAATATCGTGTGACGTCACGGTGTGCTACACTTTATACTGACAAAGTGACGTCACGAGCCCCCACTCCTGAACTTTGATGCGCTTTATCTTTGTCAATTTTTATTTATTTGATAATCTCACTGACGGACTAAATAGAATTATCATGTGTGTCTACCCAGGAAACATCCGTATTCAGTACTAACTTACTAGTGTATTTTCCACTAAACCCATCCCTTGTGTTCGCTTGCCACTGTATACGAGGCTTCTATTTACCATAGGCTCAGTAAAACCTGGGCCTTTGGGTTTCTGAGGCCCAGGTTATTCAGGGCCTTAGGCACCTCTGAATATTATATCTATGTATCCCCTCTGAGTGTCTGTGTGTGTTTACTATACGCCCCTTAATGACCACCTGACTTCACGAGACTATCTGTATGGGTATGTGCGTTACTGAAGACTTATGGGGGATATCCGTTAGGGTTCTTGAAGATATTATTGACTCAATTGCTCCTGTCCTAACAGGCATATTCAATCAATGTTTGGACAGCGGCACGTTTCCTGACTTAATGAAACACAGCAAAGTAGTACCAATTTTCAAATCAGGTTGTAAGAGTGATCCCTGTAATTATAGACCTATATCCGTGCTTCCAGCATTGAGTCAAATCTATGAAAAAATCATGCTGGATCAGATGTTGTCTCACTTCAATGCAAATGGTATCCTGCATAGTCAGCAGTTTGGTTTCACGAAAGGTAGGTCGACAACGGACGCGGGAGTAAGACTCATCAGTCACATTTTGGAATCTTGGGAGAAGTCCCAGGATACCATTGGCATTTTCTGTGATCTCTCAAAAGCGTTCGACTGCGTCGACCACAACACTCTGATCTGTAAATTACACCACTACGGAATTCGAGGACAAGCTGCTGATCTTGTGCTTTCATATTTATCAAACAGACAGCAAAAAGTGAATGTTAATGGGGTGACGTCCTCCGGGTCTCTAGTTAAGATGGGCGTGCCCCAAGGCTCAATTCTCGGCCCGTTCCTTTTTCTTGTTTACATTAATGATCTCCCTTTTATGATGGCCAAATTATCGGCTATAATTCTATTTGCTGATGATGCTTCGCTAATTTTTAAAATAGATAGGAAAGATACGGATGTCTTACATGTCAACGAAAGTCTTATTATTCGCACAAAATGGTTCGCAGCTAACAATATTTTACTGAATGCGACAAAAACTAAATGTCTTAAGTTATCTTTACCAAATGTACCACAACGTGACCTAAATTTAAATCTTGACGGCAAAAGTCTTGAAGTTATAGCTGAAACTGTATTCTTAGGGATTACTATCGATTCAAAACTGCAGTGGGGCGCGCACATTAGAACTCTTTCGGGTAGGTTAAGTTCAGCTGCATATGCAGTAAGGAAAATAAGGCAGTTAACCGATGTAGCCACAGCTAGGTTAGTATATTATGCTTATTTCCACAGTATTATGTCTTATGGCATTCTGCTGTGGGGATCAGCAGCTGATGTTGACTCAATTTTCATCTTACAAAAGAGGGCAATCCGCGCGATCTACAAAATGGGTCCTCGCGAGTCCCTTAGAGAAAAATTTAAAGAAATCGATATACTGACTCTACCTTCACTCTATATTTTGGAATGTATTTTATATGTCCGCAAAAATCGAGGGCTTTTCAAAACTAGAAGCGACTTACATAATTTAAATACACGCAGTAAGCACAAAATTGTAATACCCAAATTCAGATTAACAAAAACTAGCAAGTCTTTTTATATAAACAGTATACGCTTTTATAACAAGTTGCCAAAGTCAGTTATAGAACTGACCGATGGAAAGTTCAAAAACTACATCAAACGTGTCCTTATTAAAAAAGCATATTATAAAATCTTGGCTTTAGCTCCTTCTGCGCATGCGGCTTCCCTGGTAACTCATAAACGGCACAAATATGTGGTTATCTTTAACTATTCTCAATCTCATTAATTCTTTGTTTTTTTTTCCTTATTTTGATTATTCTTTTTACAATGGTTTTCAATCATCTTCATAGCCAAAGGGCTAAGAATAGTTACAGCACTGATAACACCACACCTGATATTTGTGCCACATGTTAGATTTAGTCTTTTTTTTATTTTACTTTTGTATAGATTCCTTTACCGATTGTTTTGTAAATGTGTGAACATTGTAGGCCTTCTAGATGCTTGTTAACATTGGTTAACTTTTTAACTCGTTTTATTTTCTTTTGTTTAAATAATATGTAATCTTTTTTTTTGTTTTTCGATACGACTTATTGTCGGGCCTACGTTGTCCCCACATATCTAAGTACTAATGCTGTAACAAGGAAATATTGTAAAACCAAACCATTTTTTTAAAAGAGTAACCATGGAGTTTCTTGCCGGTTCTTCTCCATAGGAAACGACCAACCCGAACCGTGCATCTTTTGTTTTATAAGTGCCCATGTAGGCCTATATGAAATAAAAAAATTGATTTTGTTTTTTTTTGATTTTGCAGGCAACCGACTGGGCAGCATGCCGGTGCCGCGCGGTACATCGGCACAGCTCAACACTCGGCCCGGAGTGTTCAACCCGTCGCGACTCAACCTTATATGAATATGATTCAACACCGCTCACTCATTAGCCGAATAAGATAGACTTAATAACACGAAGCCTACTGCAGGAGCTGGTTTTAGAGGGCTCAGAAAAAGAACACCTGCAAGGATTTGAGCGAAGTCTTTGCCCAGCGGTGGGTCAGTCTAGGCGAATATAAAAATAACCTCCTCCGTTTTGTGAAGTCGGTTAAAAATTACGATAGATTGAAATTTGATACGTTAGATTCGTGATGCTCGAAAATTATTAAAGACTTTTCAAACTGCAGCGAACCCCGTGTGGACGAAACTGTGCATGTAAATTGGTTTTAACGATAAAGTCAAGCGACTGTTCGGGACATGTTGAACACCTCACGGATTCGCCTCAGTTTCACCAGAGACTCTCTTTGTAATTTATTAAAAACTGATTCAATTTTAACTAGACATAATTAATTAATGTTATCTAATGTGCCTGCTCTATTTTTATACTGTAAATAAATGTTGAAATTCGTGTTAATATGTTGTTTCATTAAATTATATCACGCACACCTGATCGTTTTAGAGTCAGTCAGTTTTATTTCGTTTTTGTATTTGTCGTATTGGGTGTAATCCTGTAAAGATTTTATGTGATAAGGTTGAAGTAAATAAATAACAAAATAGAGAAAATTTATCGTGTGACGTATGGGAACGATATATTATGTCGGCGCATTCAATTACTGACGGATCTGTAATTTCAGAGTTAACTACTACCACGGGGTCCCAGCGGTAAGAAAATTTGGTGCCAATAAATACCACTAGATGGTGCGATCGATTTGTTATTGAATTGTGTGTAAAATTAACATTTTCTAGAATTGATCATAAAAATTGTATGTTCTTGTTTAATCAACTCTCATAAGCACAAAATTATGGAATATTGGGCTCCTAATTCACATTTCAAACATTATTTGAACGAATCATTTAAAATTGTCTCCAATAGATGGCGCGGTTTTACATTTCTGAGGCATGCCACTCGATTGTTGGGATTGTAACACATTTCGGTAGGTACAATGAAACTAAAAAAGTGCAAAATATGTTATGAACTCAAACCGTCACTGTATTTAAAGAAAAATAGTCACTGGGATCTTTTGAGGGAACTCCTCAAATATTATAGGCAGACATATAGCGATTTTGGCATTTTCATCAACAACGCAATCGTTTGCACTCAGAAAGTAACGTTTGGTGAAGTGGAACTGGTGAAGAAGACCACATATTGCCAATGTAAGTCCTTAATGCTAAGTATTTTACGGGTCTACTATATCGAATAGTTAAACGACTATGATGAAGCAAATACTTATAAATAAATAATGGTACCATAGAACTGATCTAATGGTGAAGCCGGCAGGTAGGCACTGGAACTCCGAAATAAAACAATGTATCCTTGTCGTGTTTGGGCTTATTGGAATCATCATAATAGTATGTACTTGGGCTATATATGATTTTTATGGCAATTGGAGGTACCTATCAAAACTAAAAAGAGATAAATAAAAATACTTTTTAACAAAATAAACGAACTGACTTCCAAAAAAAACTTACAAAGTGAAAAATAACTTTCTTTTCCGAAGTCGATGTCTTTGGTACCTATTGTTTTCCGTGTTTCGACACAGAGTTTTTTAGTAAAAAGATAGATCTGTAGTTATAGTCCGTCGAAGATCGCTAGTTACGTCAGCACGGTTTCTTTGTATGGGCCGAGGAACTAGTCGTAATAGTTTAGATTGAAGGGGGAGGAGGGGTTGCAATAAAAGTCTATAACTGCTGTACATGTATAATGATCTTCATCGCGTTGCCCGACTTGGCCAGCTCCAGCGCTTCCTTACTCTTATGCAGCGGGAAGTGGTGCGTGATGAACTTCTTGAGGTTGATCGCTCCGGATGACACCGCTGCGAGCGCTGGCGGGTAACTGCAAAACAAACTTGTGTAAACCTTGGACTGCCTCGCTGGTCGCAAGTGCAATTATTCGCTGTGCTGGAGCCTCAGATTTGAAAAGATTTCCAGCAGCATTATTGCGTAAGTGAATTCAGCAAATGCGGCAAAGGATTTGAATCCATCAATCGACCGAATCACATAGACGGAAATCCACAACGCGTCTTTCATCTCGCACGTACAGTTGCCGATATTGGTGGTAAAATTCTGACTTAGTACCATACTTTTTGCTAGTACGCAGTTTCATAGAATAGGAAACCAGCTTAGAATGATTTTGGCACTGACGTTCGGCCTACTGTTACCTACTTTGGAACCTTCGTTCGGGGATCACAAAAATATCGTGAGATTATGTTAGATGGAACACTTACGTGTTAACAATTCTGTAGGATCCTCTCACGTCGACCTCTCGTAGCAGCGCCTGCGTCAGAGGCACCTCCACCTTGCTTTCACCGATGCCGACCACTAGCATTACGCCTGCTGTCTTCGTTACCTGCCAATAAAACAAGGGTATTCAAATATCTACGATCTTATGAGTAATAAGTGAACGAAACCATATGATGATGGTGATATTACAATTGTAAGTTTTTTTGCTGTGCAGGCTTTAGTAGTACGACTACGTGTTTAAGCCGCTTTGACACGATCAGAGCCTGCTCGGGCCGAGTGGACTCGGATACCTACTCGGGCAAACTCGTTTTGTGGTAACCCATAATCCGAGCATCTCCGTGCAGACTGGGATCGCGTTCTACTTTTCCGAAGTAGGTCACGAGTACGAGTGCTTGTTCTCAGACACCTGCCCTTCGAACCGTAACACAGAGTGAATGCTTCTAGGGTCAAGAGTATGTACGGTAAGGTTATGTTACCAGCATGGCGATTCTCTGCGCGGAGGCGTAGGCGCAGGCGTCAATGGTGACGTCGGGCTGGCAGCCCAGCTGCGCCACTATGCCATCAACCACTTCTTGCTCAGAGTAGTCCCTTTTCACCAGCAGTGTGTAGTCTGCGCCCAGCTCCCGTGCCGTGTCCAGCCGGGATTGAACTACGTCTGTGGGGAAAAATACCCTCAAACGTATCATCATCATAATATTATACGTCTCTTTATCTTTTTAAGGGTTTGGCAGAAATGTAGTTTATTACCTTTAACCGGGCAAGAACCTACTAAGAATCGACTGAACAGCAGCCTTATTGCGTAAGTGAATACGGCAACGCAAAGGGTTTGACCGCTATCAATCCACCAATCACACAGACGTAAATCCACATCGCGTCATTAATCTCGCATGTGATTGGTCGATTTGATAGCGGCCAAACCCTTCGCCATGCCGAATTCACTTGCGCAATTCGGCTGCCGGTGATAAAACCCAAAAAAAACAGCATACAAACAATAACCAGCCTTTTCAACGAGGCAGTCTATAAGTAGTTGAGCTTATAATGAGGACGAGGGAGAAAAGAAAGAAAACACATTTATTTGTCACAAGCCACTAGAGCACAAAACATAAAAAAAGACTAAAAACACTTAGATAGACTTAAATTCATTCAAACATATCTTCGCATCCCACCCACACCCTTGCACTAAGAACTTGACGTTGTGGATATTAACTGTTAGATATTTAGGAGTAGAGCTCAGCGCGAATGGTCGAGCCTGCACTAGCGAAGATAGAATTAGGTATTTCGAAAAGGGAGATCCCTTTGTTCTCACTCATGATTCTAAATGGCATAGAAAAAAGGTGACGAAAAATTCCATCGCCAGGGGGTCCAGAATCATGTAATGAATCCATGGTACTACTTTTCGAGTCGGTATCAAGACACCCTGTAATGTTAGAAAGACTTACCAGTGATGAGTATAGTGCTGGCACCCATGGCCCTCGCCGTCATCGCGCACAGGATGCCGATGGGGCCCGCGCCCAGGATCACCACACGCTGCCCCAGGCGGATGCCGGCGCGGTTGCACGCGTGCATGGCAATCGCCAGGGGCTGCACCGCCGCGCCTTCCTCCATGCTCAGGTTGTCTGGCATCCTGGAAAAATATTCAGTATGCATCATCAAATACGGTCAGTTTATTTGGTCAGTGAAGTAAACCTTCTTTTATACATTACTGAAGACAGCATAGGGGGAAGGAGCAACCCAACCCTGGGTTTCATTGATCTTCCTCTTCTAATATACCTAGCCGTCAACAATCATATCTAGAAGATGACTATTAAGTTGCTGCGGGTGGAGCTTTTACGTGCCCTGTATGTATTTCACTCTACAAGAACACGCAAGGCAAAAAGGCATTAAGTCCGTGTTGAGCATGAAGTATTTAGACTTCAATAAATACAGGTTGTAGCTTACCTACTGTACTATGTATAATGGTCATGTGTGACTGAACTCACTTGTGACAGAAGTCGGCGACATGCTAGTAGTAGCGGCAGATGTTGCCGGGCGCGCCCATGGAGGAGCAGTAGAGCGGCCTCAGGCACAGGTTGTAGCTTACTGTACTATGTATAATGGTCATGTGTGACTGAACTCACTTGTGACAGAAGTCGGCGACATGCTAGTAGTAGCGGCAGATGTTGCCGGGCGCGCCCATGGAGGAGCAGTAGAGCGGCCTCAGGCACAGGTTGTAGCTTACTGTACTATGTATAATGGTCATGTGTGACTGAACTCACTTGTGACAGAAGTCGGCGACATGCTAGTAGTAGCGGCAGATGTTGCCGGGCGCGCCCATGGAGGAGCAGTAGAGCGGCCTCAGGCACAGGTTGTAGCTTACTGTACTATGTATAATGGTCATGTGTGACTGAACTCACTTGTGACAGAAGTCGGCGACATGCTAGTAGTAGCGGCAGATGTTGCCGGATGCGCCCATGGAGGAGCAGTAGAGCGGCCTCAGGCACAGGTTGTAGCTTACTGTACTATGTATAATGGTCATGTGTGACTGAACTCACTTGTGACAGAAGTCGGCGACATGCTAGTAGTAGCGGCAGATGTTGCCGGGCGCGCCCATGGAGGAGCAGTAGAGCGGCCTCAGGCACAGGTTGTAGCTTACTGTACTATGTATAATGGTCATGTGTGACTGAACTCACTTGTGACAGAAGTCGGCGACATGCTAGTAGTAGCGGCAGATGTTGCCGGGCGCGCCCATGGAGGAGCAGTAGAGCGGCCTCAGGCACAGGTTGAAGCTTACTGTACTATGTATAATGGTCATGTGTGACTGAACTCACTTGTGACAGAAGTCGGCGACATGCTAGTAGTAGCGGCAGATGTTGCCGGGCGCGCCCATGGAGGAGCAGTAGAGCGGCCTCAGGCACAGGTTGTAGCTTACTGTACTATGTATAATGGTCATGTGTGACTGAACTCACTTGTGACAGAAGTCGGCGACATGCTAGTAGTAGCGGCAGATGTTGCCGGGCGCGCCCATGGAGGAGCAGTAGAGCGGCCTCAGGCACAGGTTGTAGCTTACTGTACTATGTATAATGGTCATGTGTGACTGAACTCACTTGTGACAGAAGTCGGCGACATGCTAGTAGTAGCGGCAGAGGTTTCCGGGCGCACCCATGGAGAAGCAGCGGACCGGCCTCACGCACAGGTTGTAGCTTACTGTACTCGCGTGTGACAGAACTCACTTGTGACAGAAGTCGGCGACATGCTTGTAGTAGCGGCAGAGATTGCCGGGCGCACCCATGGTGGAGCAGTACAGAGGCTTCACGCAAAGGTTGTAGCGGCCCACCTTGCAGTACTCGCAGGAGCGGCATGGCTGCGTCGGTTCAATGGATACCCGATCGCCCACGACTAGGGTTGTCACCCGAGAGCCTACCTGGTAGGAAAAAAAATCAATTCAACAGTCTGTCTTGTTTGCCCGCGAAATCATGGTTCAAAATAGTAGAGCACTAGAGGCTCGGTAATATGTTTGTAATCGTATCAGCAGGTACTATAGAGATTTATTTACCTAAATAATCCCAAGCTTTCTTAGATTTATAAATAGAGAGGAGAAAGATCAGTCAGCCGAACTATTAGTGCCCGTGTACTAGGCCAGTTTCGCAGTATTCATAACCGGTGTATGACCGTAAACGAAGCAAAAGGAGTAGGTATGGATAAGGAATATAGCAGGTGGCATCCTGTAATTTCTGCCTGCCCTAATGGGGGAAAGCGTGAGTGCATGTTTGTGTGTACTGCAAGTAACTGCGCTTACTTTGACAACAACACCGGCGCCCTCGTGACCGATTACAATAGGTTCTGTGACGATTTCCATCCCGCAGGTCCCTGTGGTGTACATCTTGACATCCGACCCACAAATGCCCACGCAGTCCATTTTTACTAGCACCTCTGCAACAAAAAATTAAACACCACTGAGATAGCATATTTAATAAAGCCTTTTTTTTTAGGTCATCCAATGACTCCTCCCTCTCGCTCCCGAAGCGGGAGGGCGTGTCAGACTTTTACCGACTAGTCTTCCTTCATTTGCTTGTGCCGGGGCCGCGGTAACTGTCTTTCAAATTTATCCGCGACCCAGACAGGATATAATACAGCGACGGTGAGTCTATATAATACAGACCCGTTTTTATCTGCTAGGGCACAGGCCTCCTCAATGGTAGAGTAGGTACCGTAAACGAAAATGCGGACCCAGTGCATTTTGGGTTTAAAATGATTGCCGGCTTCCTCACGATGTGTTCTTTCACGGTTGCAGAGCAGTGCTGGTGACTGGTGATGTTATACTACATGGATTCGAAGTCGAGCTCACGTTCTGCCTCTCTATGGTCGGGACTGTGACCTACTGGGCTACCATTGCCTTGGCGCAATTGAAGGAAAAATCCAATTGCTATCAACCAACGATCAACCGTGGTGGACAAAGATCGTGCCTTATCTGCAAAAAATGAACCATAAAAGAACCTAGTCCCACTGTAGGGGACAGCTCTTATCATCTCTTCTCGAATCTATAGGTGTCAAAATCGAAGACATTACTTACCATCATCTTTAATTTCTGGCACCGGAATATCTTCCTGAAACAAGTTGCAATTACTAATAAAGTTGCATCATGAATTAGTTGCAGGTTAAAGTTCACTTTATAGATCAAACAAGATATAAACTCTTAAAAACACGTGCGCTTGAGTACTTAGGTTCAATTCTTCTATAAATCATCAATTATCATTACCATACTTCTGGACATAGGCCTCGCCCAAGTGTCGCCATCGCTCGGTCCTGTGCGTCTCGTATCCAGCGGATTCCCGCAGTCTTAATCAAGTCATCGGCCCACCTGTGGCCCACCTAGACGGAGGCTTTAGGGCTATACAGTGTTGATGAGTTCCTAGATGATAAACGGCAACCGTACCTATATTATTGTTCTAGATTGAAATGAATTTTAAATGATGGTATTAACCTATCATTATTTTTTATTTTTTTATCGGCAATTATGTGACATAATATCGATCTTAAAATGACATGCTATTTTTATTATTGAATGATATCTTCAAATCAAATCAAATCAAATTATTTATTTGCTGGAATGTAGGTATACAAAATAAGATGTTGGGTTGTTAGAAAAGTTGAGCCATACATTCTGCCCAAAATTTGGCATGCAAAAATTAAACAAACACATAATTATACAATTAATAAAATAAGTTAAACGGTTAAAAAATTTCAAAATAAAAACAAATCACTCAATTATACATTAAAATAAATTGAAAACAGTCAATTACATTTTAAAATATTATTAATAAAAATCAAGAAAGTCAAATTGTAATTATGAAATATCATTTAGAAATAATAAAATAAATTATGTCAAATAGTAAAAAAATGTCAAAATAAAATCAAATCATTAAATCAGTCAAATACAATTAATAAAATCATCATAGTCAAATACAAAATAGTCGGTATACCTACAATCAAATTAATAAACAAAATGTCAAGGATCAAAGTCGGTCGTTTAAAAAATCACTAACCGAATAATAACATTTCTCCAGTAAAAAAATCTTTAAGCTTTTTTTTGAAGAGTTGAGTTGTATTATTTTTTATATGGTAATTTATTAAATATTATTGGTCCCATACAAATAGCACTTTTTTTTAATAGAGCTGTTTTAAAGCTACCGACATTCAAAAGGTTTTTATATTGACTTCTAACTGGGCCTTTTCTGGTGTCCGAGACCGTATACAGATGTGCATTAGTCTTTACAAAAATTGACATTTCCATAATATACAATGATGGAAAGGGAAGAATTTTAAGAGACCTAAACAAAGGTTCGCAACTTTCTGTGGACTTAAGACCACGCATCGCTCTTACGCATAGTTTTTGCGCCTTAAATACCTTATCTCTTAGGCTACAATTACCCCAAAAAATTATTCCGAATCTCAAAACCGAAGCGATCAAACCGTGGTATGATACTAAAACGGTTTTTATGTCAACTTTTTTTGCTAAATTCCAAATTACATATGCTGCAGTGTTCAGCTTTTTACACACTTCTTCGGCTTGTGGTTTCCATGTTAATTGGTCATCTATCAATAAACCCAAAAATTTTGCGATCTGAACTACATGGATCTTTTGGCCATTGTATTGTACTTTTACATTTGGTGGAATTGTACGTTGGTGAAAGTGCATTACATTAGTTTTGTGTAAGTTTATAACTAGGTTATTCTTATCAAGCCAATTTATAATATTTTTTAAAGTGTCATTGATATCTTGTGCATAGCGAGTAAAATCGGTACATTTTACAAGTGCTGTGCTGTCATCGGCAAATAAAACCATTGGATGCTTTATTTGACTAGGCAGATCGTTTATATACAGCAAAAATAAGGGTGGTCCTAATACACTACCCTGTCTTGATGACATCATTATTATTGATCTCTTGTAATGATTACTTTTATTTTTTTAGACATTCTATTATTAATATTGTTTTATATATAGAAAATTAGATGACATTATATATTATTATTTGATCTTTTTATCCTATTTAATTTTTTCTTTTATCATTGACCTTCTATTTTTAACCGACTTCCCAAAAAGGAGGAGGTTCTATGTTCGACATTATGTTTGTTTTTTTTTGTATGTTCACCGATATCTCCGTCAATTGTTATTACATATTTTGTTATTGATTATTGTAAATATAACGCAAATTATTATTAATTTGAATTTGTTATTCACTATGCGACAAATTATTTGCTTTTTTTATTATCTTTGACTTTGTTTTTTTTTTAAATTTTACTTTATGGCTATGAATTTTTCAATGGCGCTGTTTTATTTTACAAAATTTCCACACAATGTGTGTTGGACCTAAATAAATGACTTATGATTATGGTAATCCTTCCAAAACGTTGTGTTTTCCGGTACGCGGTCCCCACTCCAGAACGTTTCGGTCCCTTCTTTAAATGGTACCTCATCATCATCATAATTTCAGCCGAAAGACGTCCACTGCTGGACATAGGCCTCCCCCAGGCGTTGCCACAGTGACCGATCCCGTGCGTCTCGCATTCAGCGCCTTCCCGCAACCTTCACCAGGTTATCGGTCTACCTAGTGGGAGGCCTTCCAACGTATCGTCTTCCGGTTCGCGGTCGCCATTCCAGAACTTTTCGCCCCATCGGCCATCCGTTCTGCGAGCAATTTGCCCTGCCCACTGCCACTTAAGTTTGGCAATTCTTCGGGCTATGTCGGTAACTTTGGTTCTACTGCGGATATCATCATTTCTGACGTGATCACGCAAGGAAATACCGAGCATAGCCCTCTCCATTGCCCTTTGGGTGACTTTAAGCTTTCTGATAAGGCCCATTGTGAGCGACCACGTCTCGGTCCCATAAGTGATCACTGGCAATACACACTGGTCATTGACTTTTGTCTTGAGACACTGCGGTAAATTGGACGAGAAGATACCACGCAACTTCCCGAACGATACCTGGTAGGGTAAATGGTGCCTATTGACAGTAAAATTGTGTTATAATACTTGCATGGCCACATCAACAGCAAAGTCGGTCGGTGCAAGGACAACATAGCTTCAGCAAAGTTCTAACAGTGTCTCAGTGAGACATAGCTACTTTACAGGAGAGTAGAATATCTGCAAGAACACTAAAAGAACGAAGCACGTGAACTTTTTCGATCCAATGGCAAAATTGTTCTAACCGCGAACTAGCCCGGCAGCCTTTTGCCTTGCCGAATTCACTCACGCAATAACGCTGCCGACCTTCGCCCAAAATTACCGACAAAAATGACTGGTCCAGTTTTTTGACCAGTAGTTAACTTAACCAATGGTTAAATATGCTAACCAATGGTTTCAAATGTCGAGTTTTCATCAATTAGTAGCAAAAAAATATTATTTTGAATTTGTCTCTTGAAATATTTTTGTCCCACACTAGGAATTTCTTCCTGTATCGTGGGTCCGCTTACAAACATTTAAACTCACATACACAAAACACCCAGATCCGGAACAACTGTCTGTAGGCCATACAAACATTTGTTCCGTGCGGGCATCGAAACCGCGACACGCAGCGCAGCAGCCGACCGCTCAACCACTACGCCAACCGTGTCGTCAAATAATTAACTCTTCCAGTTATTTGACCATTTGTGAGGCTAACGATTAATGAATGAACGCGTTTTACAGACATTTTAAACCATTGGTTAGTATTTAGCTATTGGTTGAGTTAACTACGCATAAAAAAACTAGACCCAAGGTAAGCACTGTTTGAATTTCACTGAAGATAGCCGGCTTTTGAGTGCAGGTTTTGGGGCACATAGGGCGGGAAAGTGGATGAAACATTGTCGATGCAGTTCTACATACAACCGCATCAGTCAGCCATTTCGTCAAGATATCCACTTTATATACAACACCGAATTTGTATACATCTGCCCACTTGTGTTCGCAGTTAGTTCAGAGATTTCCAAGTAGACATACAAGTTATTGAAATCAAGAATTATTTTTATCACTGCAGGTAGGTACACATTTATATATACGAAAACTTTTAAATCAATTAATTGACGTCTAATAACAGTTCAAGCTATTTAGTTTGTAAACAGTTTCTATCAATAAACTCACAATTCTGACGTCGTAAGGTCCATGTAGGATCGCAGCGCAATTGTCGGCCATTTTCGTCGGTTTCACAGAGTACTGTGGCACGAACAACGTTTCAATTATGTAATGAAAATTATTTTGTATAACGTTTCTCGTAATATAAACATGTGAAAAAGATAATATGTAATCGTGATAACATGAGACTAAAAGGTCTAGTTTGTTATTTGTCAGCAATTACCACGAGTTTAGGTACCTATTTACCCACATTTAGCGGCTGTATAGTTTACGTTTAATTATATTCATAATGCACAGACAATATAAAAATGCCCAATATGAGTAGGCAATACGCTAAAATGTGTGCACAGCTAAGGAGTGGTATTCCTTGCCGGAGTCTGCGTTTCCCGATAGCTACAACCTTGGGGGTCTTTAAGTCAAGAGTGAATAGGTTACTTCAGGCGATATAGTGGTCAAACGCGAGCATATAGATAAAAAACTATTGATATAATTAAATGGATCGGGCTTTCTGAATAATGCCCATCACTTATTGGGCCGGGTAATACAAATATGTATTTTTAATTATTTTAATGTTGACATTGATTTTAATATAGGTAAATACGATTTTCTATTATTGAAGCAGCAATGAAGTCCTATTTCTGTCTGCAGGGTCTAAATTAACCTAAAATATGTCATCCTCTTCGAACCTAACTAAGCTAAGCTCGCTCTTGGACTAATTCATTGACCATAAATTATGAGGTTGCCCAACCTTACGTAGCAATATTCATAATGACTATACAATGTGATAAATATAGAAGTTTTAAATCAGTATTCATTACATTGCCCGATTTGACTTGACTTGATTTATGATGCCCGGGCATATGCATCGTGCACTGATTAATCACTCATAAACTCATATATAGTTATGGGTGGATAGGGCATTTTTTTTATTTTTTTGTGCTTATCTGCAATCAGTCCTAAACTATAAGCAGATTTGTTCCTGTCGTGTCCAAGGGGTTCCTTAGCAGGAGATCCTGATCCTCATCCTTCACCATCTGTCACCAAGTTTCTGTCCAACATGGCGTTTCAGTCGTTTACTGTAGCTGATACTCGTAGTTGCTAACGCGGTAGCTAGGTCATTTGGGTGATTTTCCAGCCGTATTTTATATTTCTTCCCTGTTAGTTTTAACTCCTCCTTAACAGTTCTTATGCTCAGAGCTTCATGGATCTCCGTGTTAGTGATGAACCATGATGCATTTGATATGGTTCTTATTATGCCATTTTGCAGCCTTTGCATATGTTTTGATTGGAGTCGCTAGCACTTCCCCACTTCTGTGCGCCATACATCCATATCGGCTTTATCATCATTATCTATATCAGCGTTTGTTGTCGATTGATAGTTTGGAGTAACGTGCCATCAGCCAGTAAATGTTTCTGAACCGCATGTTCAGCTTGTCTGGTTTTGATTTGTTTTTTTTTTTTCCAGTTCAGCCTTTAGTCTAGATGCATACCAGAGTCACTCTGTGGCAGAACATTGTCACACATTTTTTCCGGAGCACAGCTTCCCCTCCTCCGCGCAAACGTGATATGTACGGATTTAGTTGTGCCGGCTTTGATTCTCCATTTCTGGATCCATTCGTCGAAATTATTAAGGATATTTTGCAAGACGGCGGATGCTGAGATCGGATCCTTGCTGCTAGCGAGATTTGCAGTGTCGCCAGCAAATGTTGCCGTAGTTAGCCCTTGTGTTTATGGGAGGTCAGCAGTGTAGATGGTATATAATACTGGGCCAAGGATAGATCCCTGTGGAACGCCATGGTTATGGCAATATAAATGATACGAATGATATGTACATAGCAGGTGGCGTTTTGTACCTAGTTTCTGCCTAACCGCATGGAAAAAGGCAGGAGATTATGTACCTTTGTGATAATAGGCCTATAAGCATACGCATCTATAGCCCTTCGTAATTTCACGTAATGTTGTTTAGGTAACAAGACAGAAAAATTTTGATAGCTTAGTACAAAACAGATTGGGCAGACTAGATAGGATTCAAAGTATGTAATTGTCTTTTTGGGCTTTAGGTCGCAGGTTCGGTTCCCTTTTGCATATCACTTAAATGGCTACCAGACCGTAGTACCTGCTGTCTGTTATTTTATTAGTAGTACCTATTTTTAACAGGATCTGCGTAGAGATTTCTTCCTCATCATCACCAGCCAGTGGCAGTTACATCTACCGCTAGACATACCTATCCTCTTCAATCGCACGCAATTTAACTCAATCCTTAGCTACTCATGAGAGTAGCAGGCTGCTAATAGAGAGACTGGTCCCATACGGGGAGGCCCCTTTATAATAGAATTTCAAAAATGTTTTTATAATAAAAGTAAGTATGTATGTAGGTATGTATGTCTATTTCTATAGCTCGCTCTACAGCCCAAAAGGCTTGACGGATTATGACATATGAGGTGTCGTTGTATTCGTCTCAATTGTGGGAGTGACATAGGCTATATAAATATAGCGCCCCCACTAAAAAAAGGGGGCCGTACAATATTTTTTTGCGTTATATAACTTATCGGTATGAAATGAAAGCTACGAAATAGGCCATTCCAAAAATATATTTATTATAATTCTTTTATGTTCCTATTTTGCCACAAATTCAAGATTGCGTAACTTTGATAGCAAAATAAATAATATTTTACCACATAACTAATTTGGAGAACTCGTTCATAACTAAAACTAAAAAGTCTGAAATAAAACAAATTATTATAAAAACAAAAATTTGTTTTTATAATAATTTGAAAAAAAACCCGACTAAAAAAAAATACCGACTTCCAAACTTCCTTTGTCATAAACGAAAAAAAAATGGTATTCAAGACACTGACTTCCGAAAAAATAGTTATTTTTCTCGTCGTAGTGTTTTGTTTTGGAATTCGGTTTTTTTTTTTGTTAAAAAGTTATTTTTAAAAACCGAAAATAAAGAGTTTCCTGCCTAGACACGCCTACGAATACTTGTTTAAACAATGAAAAGCCAAAATAAATAAATGGGTATTAATAGGTACCTACATTATCAATCACGAGACCTGAAATAACATTGCCTATTTGCACAATTACTGACATTATTTTTATCATTTCAGTTGGCCTGGTGAGTCATTGTGAGTGAATGCCATAAGCCATAATGTTGCTGTGCCGTTTGTTTTACAAAGGGTAGTATAGTATAATTCTTTATTAAAACTCAAATCATTATTTCAGCCGTAAGACGTTTAAAGATAATTTATAAAAATATATTTATTGCTCCTGTGTTGGTACATTAGGTTCTTATTAATTAGATCGGCCATGTAGGCCTCAGTGGTACGGTTGGTGACGAGCTCCAAATGTACGGCTTTCACTGCCGAGCAAACAAAGATGTACCTAAAGGACTTTGTAAGTTTGCATCCTCAGCCTTACGATTGGCCATCAATAAAGAAAGAAAGAAAGAAAAATATTTATTTGTGACCCGCACAGGAGACACGAGAAAATAAGCATACACTTAAACAATAATAAAATAAAAACCCTGTGCGAGACCAAAAAGGCTCCTATCTCAGCATGTGCAGCGATATCCAAAAAAGTAATAACGCTGCGCTGATATTCTGATAGGGCCTACTGTTGATGCCACGGATACACTAACGGAAACAGGACTTATATAATAAAATAAAATAGAATAATATATAAATAACAAACAAAATAGAACGAAACACTGAATGTGGGTCAAAGTATGTGTAAGTATAATACATATATACAAACGCGATGCTCAAAGATCTTTTGTCGAAACCGTAGACAACCGATAGAGCGCGCGCAAAGAGTGGTTTATTAAAAAAATACGGAAGAAAATAGAAATCTATGGCCCAGCGTAGTCCTTAAAAGTCAAATTTTTTGTTTCAATATTAATTATTATACCCAAGTCGGTTATGCAATAGTATAGTATTGTTAATAACCGGTAAATTAATGTCATATTTATATTGTTTCCAAATGTTTTTTATGCATTTGCAAACATAATTCGAGTATTTAAATACCAGTCAGTGTAAGTAAACCCTCCGATCTGAAGACATCTCTTAATATACATGGTGGTAATTATTGTCTTAAGATATTTCTTCTGGAGAATACACATTGGATTGTATGTTTGTCGAGTTCCCCCAATATATGACACCTTAAGGTTCTCCTAGTAGACGGCACGAACTATTTTGTGCGCGAGGTTAAAGTGCATGCTATCTCATCCGGCAACACGTGCGAAAGATATAGATGCTGTGATGAGCAGTAAGAAGCTAGTTCGCGTACGAATTAGCACATTCGCAAATTTGTGTCGAAATGGATGATGATTTAGGACGTAAACTCTAGTCTAGATATCAAGAAAAAACGACTAAATATATATTATTTTCAAAATAAAATTATTTGCATTGTTGAATTACTTATCTATCCCTGTAAGGAAGCCGTTTTACAATTTTTCTTCTTCTTATGGTATTTATTTCCACCCAAAGATGCGTTAAAATTAGTGTTGAATTAAGGAACTTTCGACGCTCGTAACTTTTTTTGTTTTTTTTTCTTATTTCTTTCCATACAGGGTTGAGATAATGATGGGACAAATTAATATTTTATTTTTATTTTGAACGTACATCGTCAAACAAGAAGAATGATCGACTAGTGTAACCTTAAGTTAGCAGTGGGTTTAGTTAGCATTTCCAAAATAAGCATTTCTAGTATCAGTTGGATTTATCAGAACTGACAATGCGTAGCAAGCACTGAATATATTTTTTTATTAATCTTTTCAATATGTGCCTTACAGTTTAAATGTTGATCTATTATAACTATTGAGAGCATTGGTGGCACAGTGGTAACGGCCGCGACTTACAAGTTGTAAGTCGTGGGTTCGAACCCAGGCAGGCGCTTTACTTTGTGTAAATTATTGCATCACCACTGCTCTCAAAAACAGTGAAGGAAAACATCGTGAGGAAACCGGCATGTCTTTGAACCAAAAATTAGAAGACATGTGACATCCACCAACATGCACTGGGCCCGCGTGGTGGATTACGGCCCATTTCCTATCACAGAGAGGAGGCCTGCACGCACAACGGACCAAATGCGAGACTAAGTGCGGAAAAAGGGGTCCATCTATCCTATCCTATAACTCCTAGGAAATATGTGTCGTTTACTGCTGGACATAGACTTCCCTATAGTGTCGCCAATTCAACCGGTTCTGTGCGTCCCGCATCCAGCGGTCTAGTTGGATTTTTCTTTCGTTTCGGTATGTATAGGTAGATAATACATTCGGCTAATTAGCAACCATGCTGAACCAAAACCACAAACATTACAGTGAAGTCACACAATACCTTCTTGCCCATGCGTGTCTAGGGTTGCCAGGCGTCCGGATAAAGCCAGACACAGGCTTTTTGGTTGCGTGTGTAGCCAAATTAGACTGCATCCGGCTTTTGTTTCATTACAATTTTGGAAGCCTTTATGGTAAATAAACGGTTGTATTGCAATTATTAACTAACTACTACAACCTATTGCAATTTTCAATTTTATTGTTGTTTCATTAGAATTAAAAAAAAAAATACAAAAAAAGCCTTGTTTTACTAAAAAAAAAACATAAAAATGTCCGCCTTTTTTACCCAAGTTACCGGCTAAACTGACTGATCTGTTCGGTTTTTCAGTTTTAAGACCTGGCAAGCCTATGCCTGTTGTATGCGCATCGCTATGATTTTGACGAACTTAGTAGGTACCCACAAATCGATTAAAAGTTGATGACGGCTGCGCAGTTTGCTTTCCGTCTTTAAATAATCATAACGTTTATTACATTAAAATACATTAATAGAAGCTTTGTCGGTATTTTTACTATTGCCTAAAACCCTATACTTAAATTTTTAATTCAATAGGGGTCTAAGTTTATATTAAAAACAGAACAATAATACTAGCCAAAATTTTTGTAGTGTCCCAGGCGCCGGCGCCGTAGTCTTTATAGGAAGACGTCTAGTGCTGAGCGCCGGCGCCGTAGTCTTTATAGGAAGACGTCTAGTGCTGAGGTTATACTTGATTAAGTTTCTAAACACTTTTATTTCGAACTAGCTGACCCGGCAAACTTTGTTTTGCCATAAAAACACCAAACATTTATCTACCCTACCCTACCCTACCCTAGACTACTCTACCCTACACTACCTTCCCTACCCTACGCTACACTACCCTACACTACCCTACCCTACCCTACCCTACGCTACGCTTCGCTACACTACACTACCCTACCCTATCCTACACTACACTACCCTACACTACCCTACCCGACCCTACGCTACACTACACTACCCTACACTATCCTACCCTACCCTACCCTACACTACCTTCCCTACCCTACCCTACACTACCCTACCCTATCCTACACTACACTACCCTACCCTACACTACACTACCCTACCCTACACTACCCTACCCTACACTACCCTACCCTTGCACTACACTACCCTACCCTATCCTACACTACCCTACCCTACACTACCCTACACTACACTACCCTACCCTACACTACCCTACACTACCCTACACAAAGCATAAATAGCTTATACAATAGCAATAAAGCTCAAATTGACTCTACGTATTAGTTTGAAAACTTTTGTATGGGAAAAAAGAAAAGGGCTGTTTTTTTTTCCTTTTCAATTATTAGAATTTTTCTCCCCGTAAAAACCATCTTTGAACTTCAACGACGATTAAAAAAAAGAATTGTCCAAATTGATCCAGGCGTTGTTGAGTTATGCGCTTACCAACATATTTTGCGATTCATTTTTATATTATAGATCTAAATGTCGAGTTTTGAAAAAAAAAACGATCCTTAAAAGGATTTTTTTTAAATTATAATTCATGACCATAGATACAAGTCTTTCAGTCGGATACATAAATGGGTTTTAATATTCTTTAGTATGCATTAGAATGCGGATGTAACAGATTCTAATGTTTTTTGGAGTATTTGGCAGCAAATTGTATCGAGTCAGTCTTCCCAGTAAGCTTTGCAGAGGCAGTCAATACTACAATAAAATACTCCGTTCCACTATCCCGAGATCGCTTCTGTCAATGATTTCACATATTGTCCAATTGCGTAGACAGTTGAGACACAAAACTGCAGCAATTTTATATCACAATATCCACTAGGAATCAATTTGCAAATAATATTCACAGCCGCTGAACTTCACTCGACAAAATCCCGCCAAAAACTCTCCTTAAAAGGAATGTACGTAATGTTGCTAGCCCTTACACATGTATTTACTCTTACCCTTACTCATGTATCGAATCTTTTAATACACACAAAGTGCCGTACTTTACTTAATACTGATATCGATATTGAAAGATCCCGTCACTACTAAATTAATAGATATCGGTGCTCGTGCGCCACAGACATTATAAGCAGACACCCTGTGACGTCATAGACGTAAGTGCATCAAGGTCAGTGTGAGATAGTGCAGCGCTGTTGTGGAATTACGTTATAAAAAAAAACCGGTCAAGTGCGAGTCGGACTCGCACACGAAGGGTTCCGTACCATTATCGCAAAAAACCAAAAAAAAAACAAGTTTGTTAGAACTTGGGGGAAGCCAATGTCCAGCAGTACCTAAACGACACAAATTTCTTAGTCCTTTACAATAGATCAACATTTAAACTGGCAGGCACATATTACAAACATTAATAAATGAAAAACTGGCCAAAGTGCGAGTCGGACTCGCGCACAAAGGGTTCATTATCGCAAAAAACGGTAAAAAAATCACGTTTGTTGTATTGTAGCCCCACCACTTGCTGTTATAGCGGCAACATAAATACATCATCTGTGAAAATTTTAACTGTCTAGCTGTCACGGTTCATGAGATACAGCCTGGTGACAGACAGACAGACAAACAGACGGACCGCGGAGTCTTACCCTCAGTTTCCCAGCTCAAAATTATCGGAGAATTAATGTGACAAATTGTCAAGCACGCGTTATCTGCTGTGATTGGCTGTGGAAAATTCATTCAACCAATCACAGCAGATAACGCGTGTTTGACAATTTGTCAGATTAATTGAGAAACTGAGGGTTAGTAATAGGGCTCCGTTTTTACCCTTTGGGTACGGAACCCTAAAAAGTGAAGCTCATGAATTAAGTTCTGAAGAAGTTTTAAAAATCCTACAAGGTAAGGTAGTACCCATCTGGGTAGACTAGTATTTTTATTGATCACCCCGAGGCAAAGTCAAGGCGGACTGCTATTAAAATAATAAAAACCACAATTTCGGAAAACATAAATGTATATTTCAATATAAAAATATTTATTTTCATTTGTACTTAAGCTTTTAGATAGGTACTTTTCTTCTTGTAATATTATATAATTTTATTTGTAATAAACACTATCTGAAACAAATGTCTTAAATCTAAACAACCAAGATTGTTCAATCTTAACAAATAACAATTTTAAAATTAAATTTAGATACCTACATTCAATAATTCGGAAAGTCCATCATTTTTTTTTAATTAATAGAATGTAATATAAGTCGACACAGAGTAGTTAACAAATGGAATACTAACTCTACACAACAACTCAAAGGTTCCATCGGCGACATCAAGCATGACCCTTTCTGAACAGGGATTGACAGAGCAGAGTCACGAACGATTGATCAACACATAATTATCATGAGAGTGAAACGTAAATAGTGATATTTGAACTAGTTTTAGTCGTCCAATAAAGAGATTTTATACTTTTACAGGTGCTGTATTATGACGTTTTAATGCCACCATGATCTAAGAGCGAGAGAGATGTGGAGCAATACATATCACCGAACCACAGTAAAAATATACAAACAGTAAGGAAACTACCTACAAACGCTCGAAACGGCACACTCACTCGCTCACGAGCGGTCTCTTTCGAGGTAATGTCAGTACTAAGTGCCGCGTCGCGGCGAGTGAACACGTATGTTTGTGTCAGTGTGCCGAGCGTTTGAAGGAAGTTTCCATACTGTTTGTATATTTTTACTGTGACTGAACTGTAATCATGATTGTATTAATTATCTTCTGTCTTCTATATATATAAAAGAGAAAGTATGTATGATCCTTATAGACTCCGAAACGGCTGCACCGATTTTAATGAAATTTCGGAAATTTTTGATCCAGCTGATAATCCTGTAAAGTTTGGTAGCGATCGGAGTATCTTTTTTTAACTTTGAACGTGGGCGACGCCGCGGGCAGAAGCTTACTTTCATAAAACTTCCTTAGAATTCTGATGCCCTGATACTTTGTCAGTCTTTACCGTGATCCTTTCTTTACCTGACGGAACCTCTAAGCCTTGTCGTACTAAACCGTACAGGGGCTTTATACAAAGTGTTATTCTAACAACGAACGCCTCTGGGGTGGATGAGAAGGAAGGTTAGAACTTGGTGGGGTTGTTAGCGTCTCGGGGCTGCACGTGGATCATGACCTTGATGCCCTGTCCCTGGCGCGCCAGCTCGTAGGCCTCCACCGTCTGCTCCAGGCTGAAGTGGTGCGTCACCAGCGGCTTCACGTTGATCTTACCGCTCGCTACCATGTTTAGAGCGATCGGGTACCTGGAGAAATTGGTACTTAGTTAATTTTATAGTCTTTCAGAGTCATGTTGGTTAAGGGCTGGCGTTTCGGTAGACTGTCTTTTGTAATATTTTACTTCGAAAATGTGCTGATTGTTGGCCTAGTTTTTTATAGGATTTTTGATTGATTTGTATTCCTTTAGTTATTTTTTGAGTGTTGAGAAAAAGAACAAAAGTATGCCTATACATAAATAGTGATCTTAAAGGGTTGCAATTGTGACAAAATGACACTAAGATTAGAATGCGAACGCTCCTTAAAACACGAGAATTGCTTCAAATACATTAGAACGTTGTCAACGTTGGTCTTATGGATATGAGCAATCATAATCATTCAGTCAGAAGATATCCACTGTTAGTTATAAGCTTCCATACAGTTCAGTTTGCTTTACAGTTTAATTTTTTTTATATTTTGAATAGTCTGATATCAACTTAATTCACACTGGCCCTTACATTAATAGTAGTCTATGGGCCCTTACTTGAAATGCATTTAAGTTGAGATAAAAAATGAGAGAAAGAATTTGAATATGGAATTTATACATACTCGTTGACGTATCGGAAGATGCCGCGGATGTCGACCTCGCGGGAGAGTGCGGATGCGAGCGGCACAGTCTGCTCGGGCGCTCCCATACCCACCAGAACTGCCACGCCACCTGACTTCGTTGCCTAAATAAATAAATATGATGATATTAAAAGGAACAATGAATAAACTGTGCGACAGAAAATGTAGAAACGCTTTAATGAAAAAGAGTTTCGTTTGCCATGCCTCCGAAAGTTTTTAATAATATACCGGATAGCATAAAAAATTGCCCATAATAAAGTTTCAGAAAAGTGTTTACTCGCTATTAATAGAAAAAAAAATTTTTTTTTTTTCCTGTGCAAAAAACATTTGCTGTGACTCTTAAATATTTAAAAAAAAATGGTTCTCTTAGTTAGAATTTATTGTAGATTTTATTAAGATATTTAAATAAATTTAAAATAGTTTTTTTTCTTTTCTTGTATCTACTTAAGTGCGTATTTAATTTTGATTTATTCTGTTAGATTTTTTCTTCTCTTTTATTGTTTGCTTTTATTTTCCACAATATTTGTACGCCTTCACGGCAAAACATAACGCCCATTATAATTAACTTAAGATCTTTTTATAAATAGCTATGTTTCACAAATAAATATTCTGATTCTGAACAATTTTTTATTGGTCAAAAAACTTCGAAATGTAATATTGCTTGTCAAAACATATCCAATGAGCCCGAACACGATTTTGGTCTCTTATCTCGTTGAGGAGTTGCTAATGCCAGCTTCCGACTCCATCGTGAGAACATCTCCATAGTACCATATTATTACAATGTTTCCAAAGTTACATAAGTACGCCAAGTTTGAGATTAATCTGATGACAGGAAGTGCTTGAAAAATCGATTACTAAATTATACTTTAGAACATGTGACATTGAAAGAGCAGTAACGATTATCGAACAGTCACAAATAATTGCTAGGACTAATATGTGCTGGGTCGCGGATAAATTTGAAAAAGAGTTACCGCGGCCCTGGTTCAAGCAACTGACGGAACACGGGTGGGTTTTAGTCAGTAAAAGTCTGACACGCCCTCCCGCCTCACCCAGAGCGGGAGGAAGTCATTGGATGATTTCCCAACAAAAAAAAAAGGACTTACATGTGCCACCGTAATTTCACGTATGGCATCTCGACAATCTTTAACACTCATAAAATGTCACTTTGTCAAGACTATACAGATTTCAATCCAGTTTTGGGTTCTGTACCTAATATTATCTCACACCCAGAGCCCAGAATTAAGTTTTACGAAACTTAATCCGCAAAAAAATTAAGGTTAAACTGGTTAATAATAAGGGAGACAGTGACTGGTGTGAGCCTACACACTTCCTCACACAACCGCTGGTACTGATACTAAATTACTAACAGAAATACACAAGGACTTATTGCCCATCCTGCCAATCGAACTCTGGTGGACCAGCAATTGCAAGCAGCAACCACAAAAACACAACAAGGCAGTCAAACAAGACAAGATCATTGTACAAGATCATAGATCAGATACCACTAACAAGTGCACATTGTCATTGTGTTTTGTGGTTCCAGTAACAACCATGTAAAATTCTGGTACTCTGCTGAATCTGGATAGACTAGAACCTGACCCCAAACAGATGGGAAATAGGCTAGGCTGATTGATTGTTTTTAGTCATAACACTCACCAACAACGCCGCTCTGACGGTGGCCTGCGCTCCACTAGCGTCAAACGACACGTCAGGCTGACAGCCGAGGAGCTCGTGTATCTTCGCCACTACATCAGCTTCATTGGACTCGCGCGTCACCAGGAGTGTATGGTCGGCGCCCAACTGCTTCGCGAAGTCCAAGCGGGATTGGAGAACGTCTGCGGAAGAAACGAAATGAAGATTATAGATCAAATGTAAAAAGGGTGATACTTAACACAGTGAGTATCCTATCACATATACCCTTCTCCATACAAGGTTGTGCATTATGTCAAACAGTAACTGCAGCCGTATTGCTTAAGTGCGCAAAGAGTTTGACCGCTATCCAATCGACCAATCACATGCGAGATGAATGACGCGATGTGGATTTCCATATTGTGTGATTGGCCGATTTGGTCGATTAAATGAAATATTAAGTGTGGGGCTGTAGTGACCGGTTAATAGGGTAATTCACAGGCTCGTACACGCACTAAATGACCACACTTCAACACGTCTACTCAGGCCAGCGGCTCGCGTAATACTAACGTGGTGCGCACGAGATTGTGTGGGGAAAGTGGGGATGACAAAGTGAACGTGTGAGTGAGACAGATACACTACAGGGGCAAATACTAAAGTATTTGTTGTTATAGCGGTAGATAACAGAAATACATCATCTGTGAAAATTTCAACTGTCTGGCTAAAACGGTTAATGAGATACAGTCTGACGTGACAGACAGACGGACTGTCTGTATGTCTGTCTGCAGTGGAGTCTTAGTAATAAAAAAAAATGTTAAAAATGGGACCCCTTTTTTAAACTTTGGGTACGGAACCCTAAAAACCAAGTAATTTACCAACTGACGAGCAGATTCTTTATTTTAGAATTCTCTACAGATTTGATTATAGACTGTGCTAAGCAATCGGTGAAAAGTGACGAATTTTATAAATAAGGCTCTGGATTCACCACGGTTTTTATGATTGCATTCGAGATTAAGACCATGATTCATTCGAGATTAAGTCCATGATTCTTAGATGGTAAGCTAAGTGAAGCTAGCTTGCTTTCTTCCATTGTCCCATGTAACTTGGGGTCGGTGCAATACGTTTTCTTTTTAAATTCTATCCTGTCAACCATCACATCATCAGAAGGGTTCCATTTTTTGCCATTTGGCTACGGAACCCTAAAAAGTACAATCAAAAATTGCGCTGATGTAGTCAGGAGGTCGTTTCTCTGGTAGACGATCTAAAGTCTACACAATCTTCCCAATACAAGAACAACAAGAAGCGGAAGATCAGCAAAACTTTCAGTGATTAGATCGTCTACCAAAATCAGCTTTATTACCTGTGATGAGCACGGAGCTGGCACCATAGGCTTTGGCAGACAGCATAGTGAGCAGGCCGATGGGGCCTGCGCCCAGCACCAGTACCACGTTACCACCCGTGACACCAGCGCGGCGACACGCGTGGATGCCTACCGCCAGTGGCTCCAGGAGTGCGCCCTCCTCCATCGATACGTGGTCGGGCAGTCTAGGGATAGAGATTCAAGAGTTACCATGAAGTTTCATGTCCGTTTTTCTCCATAGATAAGATACCGTCTTAGATTAAGCTTCAACTTTTTGAAGTATTAGGAACACAAAAAACATGGTTGTGTTTTGTAATATAGTAGAGAGTATGTCTATTTTTCGTGGAATAGAGATAAAAATATGATTAAATGAAAATTTCTATGACAAAGTCACTTTTTGTATGCTCATTTCCACTGAGCCACTCAACCGATTTTGACTTACTATTATGTATATTCCACCGAAGCGAAGTCACATGGAAAAGTTTGAATACCTACATACAATAACAACGAGGAATACTAACTTGAAGCAGAAGTCAGCAGCATGCTTGTAGTATCTGGCGAGGTTGCCGTGCACGGGCGGAGTGGCGCAGAAGCTCATGTCCGGACACAGGTGGTAGCGGCCGGTCTTGCAGAACTCGCAGTAGCGGCACGGCACACCAGGCTCGATGGCAACGCGGTCACCCACCTTCAGGTTCTTGACCTTGGCACCAAGCTGTTGCCATAAAAGTGTGGTTGATAAGACATGATCATACGTCAGTCAGTGAGTGAAGGCCGAGAAAATCCGGATGTGAGATTCATACGACCGGTCAATGTGGCGACGCTTGGCGGAGGCCACTCCGGCAGTGGACGTCTTTCAGCTTTTAAAATAATGATAATTTCTGTCGAAAAATCGATGTTTGAAGATAGGTATATTTCAAACATTGCCACAAAGACCGGTGCTGTATAGCCCGCATCAGCTTAGCTATTTTAGAGGGTATCAACAATGTGTGACTGATACATTCCAAAAATAGATAAAGTTAAATGCAGTACCATCGCGTTTTAGAAATATAAATTGGGTCGAAGGGCGAGGTCTCTGTAAGATATCTAGTTTGTGAAATTCTTACTAAAGAGCGAGTGTTCGGCCTGAGCACGGGGAGGCTCTATACAAATATGTGTCATTCGATGGCAGCAATAGTCGAAATGCATGATTGCATGGGATTGATCATGCCATTTATTTAATTATTTATACTTTATGTACAATGCTAATACAATGGCGGACTTAACGCAGAAAGGCATTCTACAAGTCAACCTTTGGGTTAAAAAAGACACAACAGTGGTAGGTGTACAAAATAAAAAGTATGAACCATAATTAAAGTCGGATAAACTACCTAACTAATAAAATATATAAATACACACATCAACACGGTCTAGGGATATTTCATACTCAATTAAATAACTCGAAAAGTACTGGCCGCATTTTTTTTTTTTTTTTTTTTTTTAAAACGTTGCCCCCACACTAGGAATTTCTTCCTGTATCTTGGGTGCGTTTACAAACATATAAACTCACATACACAAACACCCAGAGCCGGAACAACTATCTGTAGGTCATACAAATATATGTTCCGTGCGGGAATCGAACCCGCGACACGCAGCGCAGCAGTCAATCGCTCAACCACTGCGCCAACCGTGCGCCCAAGCATTGGATTCTTTTATACCCCGATTTGTTTGTAATTTATCTCAGACTAATTACAAATTCAAATTTTTGAAAATTCTTTTGTTTCGGTGGCATAAAAATGTCTTGATGTGTAGGAGAGGGAATTTTAATTTGTGCGAAATTTAGAAAACAATACGAATTACGTTTAGTTACAGATTTTTTTCATTTTTAAACGAAAGATAAAGTTAAAATTGAGGTATTGTAGCCATGCAACGCCAACATTTGACGAGGGCGGAGATGTTACGAGCTGTGGGAATGCTGGAAGCTGGGTCTGTTCAGCGTAATGTTGCTAAGGCCATAGGGACCCACCAAAATGTAATTTCAAGATTGTGGACACGCTATCGTGCCACAGGTGAAGTAGCGGTGAGGCACCGGGGGCCAAGTCGCATCACTACCCCCAGACAAGATCGATTTTTGCAAATTACTGCGCGAGCTCAACCAAATGCAACGGCGATTCAATTGGTTCAAAGGCTGCGAGTGGAACACCAAGTGCTTGTGAGTGACCAAACTGTAAGAAGGCGACTGCATGAAAGCAATCTACGCTCTCGTAGACCACTCGGGTCCCACCTTTACGGAGAGGCAATCGTGGACGACGATTAGAATGGGTTCGGAACCACGTGGGCTGGGGCCGTGAGCAATGGTCCAATGTGCTGTTCACGGATGAATCCAGGTTCGGCTTCCATCCAGATTCACGAAGAACGCGTGTTTGGCGAGTTCCTGGACGATGGAGCCGTCTTCAGAACCCTCAGGAAGTTCACCTATACAAAGGAGGAACAATTATGGTATGGGCAGGAATTCGTCTTGGAGGACGGACGGATCTCGTTTGGGTGCGGGGCAATATGACGGCAGAACGATACGTCCAACAGGCGCTGAGGCCCGTAATCTTGCCCCAGAGAACACAAATGGGGCAAGATTTCTTGCTCATGCACGACAATGCCCGGGCACACACGGCGAGAACGGTAGCAGCTTGGTTACATACACACATTGTTAGGGCCTTAGACTGGCCTGCTCAATCGCCAGATCTAAATCCCATTGAGCATGCGTGGGATATGCTGCAAAGAAGAGCTCTGAAGGAAGTTTCTGAAAATCTGGCTACAGAAGATCAACTTTTTGCGCACCTCAGAAGGACATGGGACAATATTCCGCAGCAAGACATTGACAACCTTGTTCTGTGAATGCCGAATCGTTGCCGATGTGTTATGAACATCATGGGCGCTTTCTCAGACTACTAACTTCAAGTTTATAAACACAAATTAAATGATTTTTCTATTTTTTTCAGTTTTTATTCATAAATTAAAAGTTAATTCATATACGGTTTCCGTCTATGCTTCATTTTTTTTCCATTAAATCCTGAAATTCTAATCGAAGTACCTTAACCATTATTAAAAAATGGTAGAATATTAAATAACGTATCTTTTAATTAACACATTGATAGTAATTCGCTTTTTTAAAAATATCCCTAGACCGTGTTGATGTGTTTAATTTCTAAAACAATAGACTAATAAATACTAATACTTAAATGAAACTGAAATTTAATTATAATAACTATGACGAAAATATGCTCTGAGACTTGTAAGAGAGGACAAAAAATAGTTCCGGATTTGAAAATTCGATAGCGCTTTGCAACCGCAAACATTTTTATAACGCTTATTTACGCTTTTATTCCTAGAATGTCACTTGCCTAGAGCTAAAACTTGTGTAGAATATAAGGTAGATTAATAATTTTCAATCACATTTGCAAACGACCTTGTTCGCTGTTAATGCATTAAGATCAGTTCTAGTAATTTATTCTTGGCATTCAATTTAGTTCGCTTGTGGCAGACTTTAATTCTATTCATCTTTGTCTCGCTCTAGTCATGCATTTAGGACTTTAATGTTTTTGTGAAGCGATGGAATATGTTGGCTGCACAGAACACGCCGGACGAAAAAAAAAGTAAAAGTCTATCTACCCACTTTTTTTTTTTTTTTAATGTAATGTTTGTCTATAATAAAAAAAAATCAAACCGACTTCCAGAACAAAAAACTACAAAGCAAAAAATAAATTTCTTTTCCGAAGTCGGTGTCTTTTGTATTTTTAATTTATTCGACACCGACCTCCAACTAACATGATTATCATTTATAGGCAAAGTACATCACATGGCGATTCCAATAAGCCCAAACACGACTAGGATACATTGTTTTATTTTAGAGTTCCAGTGCCTACCTTCCGGCTTCATCATCAAATCAGTTCGATGGTGCCATTTTCATCAGGACCATTTATTTATAAGTATTTGCCTCATTATAGTCGGTTAATTATTCGAGATAGCTTATGACCGTGACATACTTAGCATTTAGGAGTTCCAGTGGCCATCTGTGGTCTTCTTCATCAGTTCCACTTCACCAAATGATACTTTCTGAGTGCAAATGATTGCATTGTTGATGAGAATACTAAAATCGCTATAGGTTTGCCTATAATACTTGAGGATTCCCCTCGAGTTCTCTAGGATTCCATCATCAGATCCTGATCTGATGATTATGGGACCAACTAGGAAGTATACCCTTTCAAACAAAATACGAATTTTTGAAATCGGTCCAGGCGTCTTTGAGTAATCGGGGAACATACATAAAAAAAAAAGATTCCGACGAATTGAGAACCTCCTCCTTTTTTTGAAGTCGGTTAAAAACTTGAAAAAAATGCTGTTCCTTTTTGATGATACATTATCTTTAGAAGCACTAGAAACCTCAAAAAATGCTCAAAATTGCGCTGTCAACAGAGGCTTAGTGTACAAATTTGACAAATATAAATGAAAAAAGGAAAACATAGGGGCATAGTATATATCTTACTTTACAAGTTTATGGAATATCTTTTAAATTGGTCCAATATTGGGGGAGGAAATAGACGAGAGCCAAACCACGAATTATGACTTTTTACTTAGGAAATTCAGTCGGCGCTCTCTGCCCATATTTCCTCCTAGAATATATTTTTTTATTTTTTTTGGGCACAAGAATGCACCAAATAGGTATTTAACTACTATCTACTATACCTAATTTGTATCCCAATCTTAAATGAAGACTTAAACTCACTTAATCGAGATACCAAAGGCCTACTAAGTACCTACGTGTGATGAAATTGTCTTATCTTGTAATATTTACCTACATCATGTGTTATTCTGTTTATCATAATTTATCAGTCTATTAAACCGCTAAGTATATTATTATGATTATAATCATATACCATTATATAAGTCGCAGGAAAGCAAACAAACAACTCCATTATTTTGACTGAACACACAATCATTAATTTATTTTTCTTTAAATTTTTAGGACGTCATTATAATAATTGTGCCCAGTGCGGCATATATCGTGATATGTATCACGATATATTCCGCATTGGGCACCCGTTTTAACGGCACCTGAGGTATTCCACATTCGGCACCAATCAATATTTTTCGCAGGTGCCGTAAGTGGAATGATTTATTATTTTATTCCAGATTTGGCACCTACGAATCAGTAGGTACTAGTGTTGGGACGTTTATTATTTAGGACGTCAAAATAAAAAACGCGATTAAAATCAGTAGAGAGTTTAATAACATGATAAAAATATAACTTCCTATTTTGCTCTTTTTTAATTAGCTTTCATTTGAGACCCTTATTGTTACCGCCAAGGATAAAAAAAAAATATCACCCCCTTTTTGGGGGGAGGGCCAATTTAAAAATGATGTAGCCTTTGTCACTCCCACAATTGAAACAAATCCAACGACACCTCATAAATCATAATCCGTGAAGTCTTTTGGGCTGTAGAGCGTGCCATACATACGCTCTAAAAACATTGCCCTTCCGCAGTCGGGTTTTTACGCGCAAAAAAATAAAACTTTTTGCTGCCATCTTCATCTGCTATGTACTATCCAGAATCAACTACCCAATAATACTTTGCCCGAGCCAGGCATCGAATGCAGGACCTCATACTCAACAGTAACGATTGCGATCAACAGACCAACGAGGACCACTTTAATAATTGTGTTTGAATAATGTTTTCCATAAACGTTATAAAAAAAATTACAGACATAATAACTCTAATGACTGTAGTTGCATCTGTTATTTTTACTTACAATAGAAATAACTATGGAATTACTTGCTTGAGTGCGCTACCTAGAATAATACAATTACCTACGGGATGTGATTTACTTAAACCACACTAGAACTATTAACGACTAACCTAGGTAACGTACCGTATCATTATGGCTGAGGGAAGATTTTCATGGTTTTTGATTATGTAGTGGATCGATAAGTACAACTAAACTCAGTTTATGAAAATACAGCGTTCTGATTGGTAGTTTCTCACCGGTTTCCACCAATCAGAACGGTGTATTTGCATAAACTGAAGAAAGAAAGAAAGAAAAAGTGTTTATTCGCCACAAAAACGACATACAATTTTTGATTTTTCCTTAAATTAAAACCATCGGTAGTATTAGTAAGTACTTAAATTATGTTAGTAAAGGAAGTTAAAATAAAATACCAGTTTTGAGTACAGTACAAGGATGATGAGTAGGTAAGTACAAGCAGATGCATGTCGTGACTGTGACAAGAAGGCTTCCACTCAGCATAATGCTGTGCTGTGGGAGACCCACAGCACAGCGCTGATTTTCAGTGGTCGCCTAGGACGTGACGTACGGAACTGAGTTTAGTTGAACTAATCGCGATTAGTTTCATTGGTGAAATCGGCCCTAAATGGGTTAAGCCTAGCTTTTGACAGAAAAATCATCTACATAAGTATAATAGTATGAGATCCCTGTGCAAAAATCTGCAGGTACTTTATTTTTGATGAAAGTTGTTTTTTTTTATGAATGATTAGTGATAGTACATATAGCAGATGAAGATGACCGCGAACAGTTTTTTTTAACATTGCCCTACACTAGTAATTTCTCCTATATCGAAGGTGTGTATAAAACATCATATAGCTCTCGGTTAGCTGTCATTCATGCATGCATGCATTCATGCATGTGGTTTTAGCAGGTAAACAGGCAACCCACAGGTTGCGGCTAACTGAGAGATGGCAACTTCATTTTTCCTATTTTCTACCACACTTTCTTTCAATGACGTTGGATTCACTGGGAAAACTTATATATTTGAAGTTAACTATAGAAAGTTATTAATTTATATAATTAATTTATTGCGGATAGGTGGCACGGAGGAGCTCATGGCTAAATAATAACAGCCACACGGGTCAATCTTCAAGGTTAAGCAACGCTTAACGAGGTCGGCCCGTGGATGGGTGACCATGTCAACATAGCGAGATTCATCCGTGCCTCGGAAAGCACGTTAATAACATTGGTCCCAGCTGTCATTTGAAGATCTTTGACAGTCGTTACGGGTAGTCAGAAGCTTGAGATCTGACACCAGTCTTGCCAATAGGTATCGTGTTACCCAGTTACTGGGTTGTGCAGGTCAGACAGGCAGTCGCTCTATGTAAAACACTGGTACTCAGCTGAAGCCGGTTAGACTGGCAGCAGACCCCAACATAGTTGTGAAAAGGCTAGGCAGGCAGGCAGGCAATTTATTGCGGCTAGATATTTCTAGGCAACCCTGCAGCAATAATATATGCTACTACTAAGTATCATTCATGAAAATTAAGTTCAATCAAAAATCCTGATTTCTGCAGTAGGATCTTAGCCTATAAATTAATTTGACAAAATGTCAATCCAACTGTTTTAGTGTAATTGCTGTGATGTGAGTGTGAATGATCGAATAAATCGGCAACATCCAAACACAGCAGTTTACGCGAAATTGCCAATTAGTCGCATTCATTTTGCGTTCCAAATTCAGGGATTATTAAACTATCTGGATTTATCAGCAAACAAAGTACTTACCTAGATAGTTAGCCTGCAAATTTACCTTTTAATGGCTACTCATGCTGGGCTTTTAACTATGTAAGCAAAACGTGATTGACGTAGTCACTTACCTATTCTAAAAACCTTGAATGAGTGCAAAACGTAGATATCCAGCTATCAGTGGATCGAGCATCAGTCAGTGACAAAACTCTTTATCAGTGAATTGATATTGACCGTGACATTTAATTTTATGATTGATTATATTAATTGTGGTCGCTGTCCTTTGTAGTGGTTTTTGTCAACAAATTATTGAATATCAATGGAAAATTTTATAATCATTTTAGCTGAAAAACGTTTACTGCTGATCATAGGCGTCCCTAAAGTCGCCATCGACCGATCCTGTATGTTTCGCATCCTGCGGAGTCTTGTAGCATTCATTGCGTGTTTTACGCTGTCGAGTAAATAAAGACGGATTTTTAAACATTTGAAGCAATTAGTGATATTACCGCGCGAGCGCGCGTGTATTGTTCTTTCAGTAAAGTTATGTAATTAGTCCCTTTTTACACGCTCCGGTTTCCGCGCGGGTACCCGGTGACGAATGTATTGCCATTATCGCCGGTACGTGTGAAAGCATAAGGCAAATACATGCCGATATACTTCGCCGCCGGTTATCCGGCACCGGCTACCTGGAAACCGGGACGTGTGAAAAGGGACAAAGTGCCTTTTCACACGCTCCGGTTGCCGCGTAGCCGCTACCGGGTAACCGGCAAGCTTTCACACGTACCGGCGTACATGCATATACATTTGCCACCAGTTTTTCCAGGTAGCCGGTGCCGGGTAACCGGCGGTTACCCGGAAACCGGGGCGTGTCAAAAGGCACTTAGGGTGCAGGTTCACGGTCAATGTTGGGCCTTACGGCACGCGGTGGCGCGGTTGTCTTCGATCCAATCGATGATCTGACTACAAAATAATTGATATCTTAATAATTAAATATCGGAGTAAGCTGTATCTCTCGTCTCACGTGTTTTACGACTTTATCGCCATATGGACAAACATCGCAGATTAAGGTCAAATAACAAACTTATTTATTGATAAACTCGCGGGTGATAGTACACTGACGTTGGTTAGGTACCTACCAATACTTATCGTATGTTCATAATTCATTGTTACTGACCTGTAACTGAGCTTAGCAACTGGCATTTTTGATTTTTTTGGTTTTCCAGTTGGCAAGCAAAATTAGAGCACTGTTTCCACACTATACATGGTTATAATTTGTAAAACTAGTTGTCCCACGCGGCTTCGCTCCTGTCAACTGGCTACCCACCTACCCATCTACCCTACCTACCCTATATACATGATTGGGCGCCGTTTATGCAGCGCACGCAACGGAAGCCCTCAAGCGCTTATTTTTTGATTCTTCAGTGGTGGTCTCGTAATAAAATTTGTTTATGTGATTGCTTTCGGTCCCTGAAAAGTTTAGTGTTTTACATATAACCCTATGTCTATGTCATCATCATCATTATCAGCCTATTAATGTTCCCACTGCTGGGACACAAGTCTCCCCTTTGTAAGAGGAAATACCCTTAACTCACAGAAATCTTAATAAGGCAAGCATTATTAAGATTTCTGTGAGTTAAGGGTATCAAATGAAGCTACTAAATAGACCATTCCAAAAATATATATATCGTAACACTTCTAAGTTACAGTTACACAAATTCATGATAAGCGTAACTTTTATAGCTAAATAAATAGCGGCTTAACTAAAACTCAGGTTTAAACCTTGTTTACACGGTACATTATAGAGGTTAAAACCTGGGTTTTTAGTAAAACCACTTTTTGTAATAAGACTGAGAAAGTCTGAAACAAAACAAGTTTTTTTTTTTTTGCTGTCTGGTTTTTTCTTTTAATAATATTTTTTAAATGACGTGTTGACGAAGCTGTCACAATCTCGATGATTGTACCTATACTCGTAAGTGGTTAAAAGTATAAAATAAAAGTATAAAAGTTAATAGTAAAAAAATAAGCGCTTTAGGGCTTCTGTTGCGTGCGCTGCGTAAACGGCGTCCAATCATGTATATAGGGTAGATGGGTAGGTGGGTAGCCAGTTGACAGGAGCGAAGCCGCGTGGGACAACTAGTTTTACAAATTATAACCATGTATAGTGTGGAAACAGTGCTCTAATTTTGCTTGCCAACTGGAAAACCAAAAAAATAAAAAATGCCAGTTGCTAAGCTCAGTTACAGGTCAGTAACAATGAATTATCGACATATTTATTATGTATCGTCGTGAATTTCGGAATGCACTTTGACTTTTTATTAAGATTTCTGTGCCTTAACTTGTTAGGATAACAAAAAACAAAATTGTGTCACCCCCTTTTTAGGGGGTTTTTAAATATGCCCCATATTTAAAAACAAGACAGAAAAAAATATAGCAATGTAACACTGCAAAGTTCACGGCCGTTGCCAGAATATAAATTGCTGACAAACATGTGTTTGTGGGTGTGTCCGTCCGTACAGCTACGTCGTAGTACACAACACTATATTTTAGAATACCGGACCTATGCAAAATGTGGTCGACCTTGAATAAATTTTTGCCCATATAAGTATGTATGTGACAATGTTAGCAGATTAAAAATAATATCGTCGCTGTAGCTGGACAGAGCGATAACAACAAAAGTTATCGAACGAATTTACGCAAATATATACGTCAACCTGTTAAAATAATAGTAATATCAAGTCAAGGTTAGAGAATAAAATTCTTTGGCTTCATACACATTGACGGTCTTCATTTTTGACATGCATTTATAAAGCGCTCGTGGTGTCAGCTGGTGTTAGAACTACGTCAAAGTGCATTCCGAAATTCACGACGATACATAATATTATGTAGGTACTCGTAGAATCCATATGTCTGTTCTTTGGCAAATAAAATAATTTTCTTTTTAACCGACTTACCAAAAAGGAGGAGGTTCTATGTTCGACTTCTTGTATGTTTTTTTTTTTTTTTTTTTTTTTTTTTATGTATGTTCACCGATATCTCCGTCAATTGTGGACCGATTTTGAAAATTCTTTTTTCGTTTGAAAGATTATGTTTCGAAATTGGTCCCATTTTAATTTGGTGAAGATCTGATGAAGAACTTCGGAGATATACAACAGAACTCTTCAATAAATAACGGCAAATCATTCGGAATTGCTGCAATCGCATGTCTATTTATTGTATGTACCATTTCATAACATAACATCACGCCAGTACGTACTAAAGGGGTACGCAAATCTCTCATTTCACTGGTTATGTTCAAGGATCATGTTATTCGGGTGATCTATTCTAGCGTTATAGGTACCTTACTAAATAACTTGCCTATTTTAGGTAGGTACAACTAAAAAGGGAAAAATAAAAATCTTTTTTGCAAAAAAATACTACCGACTTCCAAATGAAAAACTACAAAGTGAAAAATAACTTAACTATTGGAAGTCGGTGTCCATATCGCAAAAAAATGGTACCTACGAAAGACACCGACTTCCAAAAGTTAAGTTATTTTTCACTTTGTAGTTTTTCATTTGGAAGTCGGTAGTATTTTTTTGCAAAAAAGATTTTTATTCTTTCTATCATTACACGAATAATTTTACGACCTCATATGAACGGGAAGAAGAATACGGGGGGTACTATGCCCGTTTTCATTACGAGTAGCAATACAGTACACCTGAAATGAATGACGGTTCTATAGTTTCTGTCATGCTCTCTCAAATGTCTCGCTGATGGTGGCGCGTTTGTTGGATCTTTCGGTTCCCTTCATGATGGTTGAGCTGGGTGGTGCCGATTCATGCGTCATGTTCGTGAACGGGCGCCGTCAGTTGGGATTGGTCATAACTTAACTGCTTCGGATGTTAATGTTTTAACTACACTTGAGAGCAATAAAATCGCACACCTTGACTTTTTTTTGTTTAGGCAGTTTTTTTCATGATCTGTCATGAAAAAAAAAGCCTTAACAAAAAAAAGTCAAGGTGTGCGATTTTATTGCTCTCAAGTATAGTTTTAATAAAGTATTAAAGTATTGCCTGTACGTAGTATAGTGTGTAGTGATACTGGGTGCATTGTCCTCACATAAATGAATTTATTAATGTATGTGTACCTAAATATTGTAAAAAAACTATTTTATTTTTAAAAGAGTAAGTATGGAGTTTCTTGTGCATTCTTCTCATTAACAAGCTACTTTCCGAATGCACGGTAGAATCAATTTTTAATTCTTGTAAATTTTAATTTTAATGTAACGTTCAAAAGTGCCGCTTAGTGGCCTAGTTGAAATAATAAATATCTTTATCTTTCCTCTTATCCCCATGAGAGAAGCCGTGTGTGATCATGAATGTTGAAAGATATCACGTTAAAAAACTATGGGCCTTCAAACTTGTATCTTAAAAGCGACCGTTACACCAAGGAGGAACTTCCTTACCTTAGCGACGACTCCAGAGGCTTCGTGGCCCATGATCATGGGCTCTTTGAGGACGAAGCTGCCGCAGGCGCCGCTCTGCCAGTAGTGGACGTCCGAGCCGCAGATGCCGACGCAGTCCATCCGGAGGAGCACCTCTGTACAGTCAAAAATTGATTAGTGGTCGCATAAAAAATTACGAAAGGACTTAATACTTTCGGAATAAGGGTTACTAATCTTCGGGCAACACAGGCGTGATGTTACTTGCGATCTATAATAGACAGTAGGTCAGCGCAAGACAGATCAAAATCGCTGGACACTTCAAATGGCACGCCCCCTTTGCTTGCATTCATGACTTCATAACATTCAAAAATCCGTCTACTCAAAAGTGTATAGAACACGCAATGAATACTGTAACTGTTGAGTTGTCAAAATGAAATGGAGTGTGCGTACTTCAAGCTGTCAAAACAGTTACGCAATTAAGGCTGCTAGTGTACTTGGTTAAAGTTTCTTGGCAAAACAGGCATGGATTATGGTCGGAGCTGGCAAATATGAACATTGAATACACATACGAAGGACATTTGTTAGTGCAGTTGAGTAAGGTCAGCATAGTAACTGTCGTGTTGTATGCGCGATAAAGTTCAGGGTTTATATACGATAATGTTTCATCTGTAATCGTCTGTTAAGTTAAGACTTGTTAGTGTATTGCGTAAGTGCGCAAACAGTTTGATCGCTATCCAATCGACCAAATCGGCCAATCACACAAGACGGAAATCCACATCGCGTCATTCATCTCGCATTTGATTGGTCGATTGGATAGCGGTCTAACTCTTTGCGCACTTACGCAATACGACTGCCGGTTTTCTTTCCCTGTGGAGACTCAACTATAGCTGTTATATTCTTAATTAAAAGATCTTCATGAGTCTTCAGTATCTTTATTAATTACAATTAGAATCAAGTCTCTAGTTGGATCCACAGACAATATCAAATCCTATAAAGCCAGTTACACAATATTCTATTCTTAATAATACCTAGTTCTAAATTTAATATATAATAATAGCCTCCAGCCAGGCACTCCGCAGCTCCACGTCTAAGCGCGTTTTCCGCGTAAAGCCCTCGCCAAATTTCTTGGCCGCCCTGAAGTTGGTTTACCGGATGCGCGAGGCAAGAAACGGTGCTGTTTTTGTATGAGATTTAATACTGCGCAGCCATTGTAGCCAACTACAGGGCGACTAAGCAGTTTGGCGAGAACTATATCTGTAATCGTATCTATAGATTTATTTTTCGACTTTCGTCGTCAGGCACCCACGACATCCAGACATCCTGCATGTTTGACCCACCCAGTCCCATTTAGCCTCGCACCCGTATCGCCAACATCAGCGATGCCTGCCTTGGAGATCTATAGATCTACGTAAGATTACGTTCTGATTGGCTAATGTATGCTCAGCGTATTTATTTTCGCCGAGATCAAATTAAAATCTCAAAAGCTGCTCAATATTATTACCCAGGTCTAGTGTTGATTAGCATTACCAGGTACGCAAATAAAATGAATTAATTCTTAGACGTTGATATTCTCGGTAACTTTTATTTGAATACATCTAAATATGAATAAATAATATAAGTTTTTAAGCTGACATGGTCACAATCATTAGAATTAATATTTGTTTCGGGATATTTACCATGTATATTTTACATTTGGTTGAGAGGTCGATATTTCGGCACCGTTACAAGCGCCATGATCACGAGAACTAAAGTCTTTGCGGGTGGGTGTTATTTACGAACTGAAAAATATTGAGCTCTCAACCAAATGAAAAATATACATGGTAAATATCCCGAAACAAATATTAATTCTAATGAATAAATAATGTCTATTTAAAGGTGCTCCCTCACTTGGAGCATTCGCCTGTAATATAGGTAACGTTACAGTGTCGCGCATTACATCAGTGAGGAAGGAGAACCGAGCATTACATGAGTGAGGAAGGAGAACCGAGCATTAACTCAGTGAGGGAGGAGAACCGAGCATTACAGTGCGCAACCTGTGACGTTTCGAACATTACATTGGTGAGGAAAGAGAACCGAGCAATTGCATGTATCATGCAGCTATATCTTGAGAAAATCGAATCTGAAATGTTACATTAAAGACGAATGCTCGTCAAGTCAGGCAGGAAAGTACTGTAATGTAATGCTCAAAATCGAATGAGAAATGTTACATTACAGGAGAACGCTCCAGCTGAGGGATCACCTTTATAGTTCTTGTGTTAAAACGTATAAAGATACGCAGACTTTTATTTAACAAAATAAGGAACTAAGACCTATGACTTTAAAATTGTTTTTACGGTTGTAAAACGTAATCTCTAAAAGTGTTGATTGTAAAAGATTCTCCACTAATTGATAAGCTAGACTATTCCTAATCAATATTCTTCAAACAAAAAAAAATCTACACTGTTCCTGGGAGGTAAAACATGCAAACGAAACCGCAGGTACAAGCTATAAAACTACAGATATATTGTTTACCCACCAGAGTTTAATAAAGTAAGTAATTGCAGTAGTTATGTATCTAGGATATTTATTTAGAGATAATGGCTGCAATCAACTATATCGACATAAACTTGTGAGTGCGAGTAAATACAGGTAGACTTAGGAACCATCAACCTGTATAACCTTTATACCATAACATCACGCCTGTAAGCCTGAAGAGAGTGACACAGGTGGACGTGCAGTCGCAGATATATGTGCAGGAGATATTATACTGCACAATTATTGTGTGCACAAACATATGTGCACTCTGTTCCTTTATTATCAATTCCGACGAGACGACAATCCAATACGATCACACAACCCGTAGCCTTATTGCGTAAGTAAATACGGCGATGCAAAGGGTTTGACCGCTATCAATTCGACCAATCAAATGCGAGATGAATGACGCGATGCGGATTTCCGTCTGTGTGATTGGTCGATTTGATACCGGTAAAACCTTACGCCTTGAATTCACGTGCGCAATTCGGCTGCCGGAATGAGATCAGCAGCACACACATACACAAAAAAGTTGAATCTTTATTCAACTTTTTTGTGTATGTGTGTGTTTTTGGGAAAGAAACAGATTGTTTCCGTTGCCGAATTTACTTACACAATTAGGCTGCAGGTGGGGTGACCATAAGCTCTTAGAGTAAGGTTATTTTGAGTGTGTGCAGTAAGGGACAGATGTAAATGACTTGTATGCGTGCCAACGGCTTTACGTGTTTGCCAAAGCACGAGGATGTCACACCACCAGCTTTTAAATTTCGGGCATCCCTCCGAATTTTCTCTTGGAAAATCTCTGTTACACTTTTTCCCATCTAGGAATCGATCCTATACACGCAGTCGCACTTGCTACCACAAGAACAACGCTGCGTCATTTAACTCTATGGTTTGCAGAGTAAGCCAGGCAAGCAGCCTTATAGCGTAAGTGAATTCGACAAAACAAAGGGTAAAGAGTTTTAACAATCGACCAATAACATGCGAGACGAAAGGCGCGATGTGGATCTATGTGATGGTCGATTTTTCATACTCTTTGCCCCTTGCCGTGCCGAATTCACTTACGCAAAAGGCTGCTGATCAATAATCCAGACTCCGAACTAATATAAACCCAATAACACTGCCTGGATCTGGGGATCGAACCCAGATGAGGATTGGTTGATTTTGAACCCCGCTTAGGTAGAAGTCATTATCCGAATCTGAAACTTAGACTACGAGAGGCAGTCAGTCACATAATAAAACTTTAATGAACTCACCATCTTCAGCTATTTGTGGTATCGGCGTTTGCACCTGAGGAGATGAAACACATTGATTAGAATATAATCATCATGCAGCCGAAAGCGCAGCTGCAGCAGACCCAGGGGTCTCTCCACCACGCATCGGCTCATCAGCCTTTCAGATCTGTGCTTTTCACATAAAGCGGACTTCCACGTCCTACTACCTTGGTGCCCTTCCGGCTGTAAATAATTATTTGATCAAATAATACTAACGGTCTCTAATAAGAACCTCACGGCAAACGAAGAACTGGAAAGAGGAAGCTCAGGTTCACGAAATGTAGAAGAAGTGGAGTCTTTGCCCAAGAATGAAACAGATGAGGCAAGCAAAAAAAGTATTTAATGTTGCGACTTAAGAGGATATCTATGTTTTGATAGATTTAGGAAAACTTGTAAATCTAATCTAACATTACTGTTGCGTTGATTTGATTTAAGTATTCATAAAACTTGTTATTTGTGCATTCTCTAGTTAGAAAAACAGCAACTTATAACTGCAGCCTAATTGTGTAAGTGAATTCGGTAAGGCAAAGGTTTTGACCGCATGAAAGAGTATGACAAATACTATTTAAATAATTAAGTATTGCCAAAATAATTGGGCTCTTTCGAAAAGAGTATCTACAGCAATAAAAGCGCCCAATAATTTTTGATGCTGATCTTGCAACTTTGCAAGCACCCAGTCTATCTGGACTGGTGGTAGGACTTGGTTACCAAGAGAACAATAAAAGTGGTTGATGTTTTCGGACAAGAAAACAGGGGAAAACAACCATAAATAAAGATCGACCTTACAAGTCTTATCAATTGTTTTGAACTTGGTAAATTAAATTATTCAATACGTAACTGAACAACATAAGGAAATATTAACAGCACTGAATAAACAACTAATCTACCGATTGCATAATAATTGCTACCATTCAATATTTAATGATAACGATAAGTAAACACTGCTAGTATCTTTACTATTAATCCAATAATAATAATAGTAAACTGGTAATATTCCATTGCTGAAGACGATTACGTTTTCATGGCAGAAGTATTGATCGCCAAACAGCACTTTAAAACCGTATACAGAAATTAAATTGACAATCGCACATCGCGTACTTTTGGACTTAAAGACGTCTCACACTAATTTAAATATTCAATCGATTATGTAAGATTACCAATTCTAATGCCTTTGTAAATGGGAAGTATTTTATTGGTACCATAACATATATACAATTGAAAATTCTAAAAACAAAAACAAACCTATATACAAATACAAAAGGGAGACGGAAAAGACCTCATTGGGCATCAAAAAATTCGTCCACATCGATGTCAATGGGAAACGTGCCCAGAACGCTGGCAGCATTGCCACGTTGGATGGCAATGCTGATTCTCTGGCCGAAGAAAAGGCCAGCCCTCTGGTCACGTGAAGAGTCGACGAGCTTTGTACTAATTTCTCGAAAAACTCGATGCGCACTCGGACCCCATGGACCTAATGTTTCAACCCCAAACGGCTCAAACATATAATTCCCAATAAGGTTGTTATATTTGCGCCGTTTGAAAAAAAAAAAAAAAAAAAAATTGAAAAAAAAAAAATAAAAAAAAAAAAAAAAAAAAATTATAAAAAAAAAAATCCCTTTGTAAATTGAATTTATTTATTTTTATTATTATGATGACTAGTTACTATTGACTTACCAGTTGCAAATCCTTGGGTTTGTTAAGAAGAGCGGTTAAATTGTCTGTGGACATGTCGCACGTGCAGTTACCTCGGGTTTCGATGAACGACTGAGGAGTGAGGAATGGAATGGAATGAATGAGGGAGTGATTAATAGAACAAGTTGAATGGGGCAGCGTGCCAACTATACACGAGTGTGAGCGGGAGGTGTGTCCGTTTGTGTGTAAACTTTGAAGAGTGACATAGTAAATTATTAGTATAATGAGGATAAGGGCAAGCGAGTGATGAACGAGTTCAATGACTAGCCGTAACCGCGAAGGTCGTAATCTGTAACATTCATAATGAATTTCATTAGACGATAGCAGATAACAACACCGATTTTTTTTAATTCAGACGAATTTATAAATGCCAACATTTCTGTCTTTTTGTCGTTTAGTGGGTTTCTAAGTGAAACAGCATTATATTAATTATACGATTTTCTTTCAAAATTATGTCTACGCGAGCAGGGACATAGGCAAAATTATGTCTTCGACGATTTTTTTTAGGGATCTGCTCATTATGTTATTATTTGTCAGTTGTTTGTTTTGTGCAACGCTTTGTGGTGGTAATAGTTATAAAATTCTGCACTTAAGTGTAATTGCTTTGTCCTGTGTTGGTTATAAAAATAAGAAAACTAAATAAAACAAAATGAAATAACAACAGACATGTAAAATTAAATAAATAAATCTTACATCCTTATTTATTTTGCGATTGCTTAGCAAATTGTACATACTCAACAGAGTATTTTTTTGTAAATAAGGCCCGTAGCCATCACTCACCCAACACGCGGCGAATGCTAAAATTTAATGTCCTAATTTTTTTTTGTCTATTCAATATTATATACCTACCTAATTAAAATTAGCAATCCTAATAGACTTTCGTTGCTGACCGTACCAATTTCTTCTATCGAACTTATGGACAGATAGCAAAAAAACAGATTGTCGTGATGTATTTAAGATTGATTTTTGCACCGCTAACGACTTCATCATCATCACCATCAGTCTTTTTATGTCAGTGCAGCACTCAGCTGGGACACAGGCCTCCTCTCTGTGAGATGGAATATGCTGAAATCCACCACGGGGGCGCAGTGGATGTTACATGTCTTAGAATTTTTGGTTCTAGGATATGCCGCCGACATGAGCAAACCGGCGCTCACGATGTTTTCCTTCGGCGTTTGAGAGCAGTGGTGATGAAATAATTTACACAAAGTTACCATTCAACCACTACCACCACTGTGTCACCCTTGTTTAATAGATTTATGGGGCCACCAATGCTCATGCTGGGCCATCATTGCGCATAACGCTAACGACTTGATGTTGTTCTATTTAGTAGGTAGATAGATGAAATTTAATATTTCACTATCTCCATATATTATCGACAACGTTGTAAAGTTTACTGCTGGCATTGTTTACTTTACCTACGTTACTTTACTATCATATAATCATTATGTCATCGCTTTTATTTGACATAATTTAATTTTATTAGAATACTCGCCTGTCAGTCGAATGTTGAAATCTTTATATTTTTATGGGGAGGAAGGAGAGAGAATATTATGTGTTGATAGTGGAATTCTTGAGTAAATATTATTAAGACAACCAATCACAGTTTCTAAAGTTTAAGAGTAATCGGAATCAGTGTAGATACTACTGTGATAAAAAAACGGTTAAAATTTGTATTCTTCGTTGAGGATTTTTATTGGGGGGGCCTGTTTTCTAAGGTCTGTTTTCTGACGTGGTTAGATTTCTCTGATTAGCCTTATTGCGCCTTTATCAAGGCACTTCTCTACCTTATCAACATGATCGTGAAGTTTGGCTGATGCAACTACTGGGTCCTGATGGACAGATAGTAGGGCAGTATCGTCTGCACATGTCTTGTGGCAGTTATAGTAGCACTCTGCGTTGGCAGGCCAGCAGTTAATAACAAGTTTAGTATAGGCCCTAATATACTTCCTTGTGGTACCCCTGAAAGAATTTCGTTTAAGGGATCGGTCTCGATATTAAATTTTACCTCAAAGCATCTCTTGGCTAACACAGCCAGCCCAGCTCCATCCAAAAGCACAGAAGTTCTGGGAGCTTCACAGGCTTCACGGAGCGAGCTCACTGTTCCGAGGATTTCTTCGCGTTGAGATGCCATATTAAGATCACACCTTGAATACGTAACGTACCGTAAGTACTTTTTTAACCGACTTACCAAAAAAGAGGAGGTTCTATGTTCGACTTCTTGTATGTTTTTTTATTAATGTATGTTCACCGATATCTCCGCCAATTGTGGACTGATTTTGAAAATTATTTTTTTGTTTGAAAGAGTGCGTTTCGAAATTGGTCCCATTTCAATTTATTGAAGATTTTATGAACAACTTCGGAGTTATTCAACAGAACTCTTCAATAAATAACGGCAAATCTCTCGGGATTGCTGCAGTCGCATGTCTGCTGTTTATTGTTTATACCATTTCATAACATAACATCACGCCAGTACGCTCTAAAGGAGTAAGCAGATGTATACTTCATTATGTTCAGTTTCATGATATTCGGGTAATACATTCTGGCATTATAGGTACCTTACTAAACGACTTGCCTATTAGGTATGTACAACTAAAAAGTGAAAAATAAAAAAGCTTTTTAATAAAAAAAAATGTACGACTTCCAAATAAGACTACAAAATGAAAAATAACTTTATTTTTGGAAGTTGGTGTCCATAACGCAAAAAAATTTTACCTACCAAAGACCGCCGACTTCCAAAAATATTTTTCACTTTGTAGTTTTCGTATTTGGAAGTCGGTAGTATTTTTTTATTAAAAAGTTTTTTATGGTTGATCGATTCTGCCAACAAGTCACTGTGATAACTTAGGTGAAGTTGAGCTGGTATTTCAACCTATTCAGTCATAACGGTGAGATTTTAACAGAATTTATGATCTCTCGAGGTTGACTCGTATCAATCTTTAATTGTGAAGGTTCATGTGCACTACTCACCCAGCCCAGGTATTATGGCATTGATAGGGCAGGCTTAAATTGGTCTGATAACCCTTAAAGAAGCCATAGAGAAGCATGTGGATTGTGTGCAGTTACAATTCTCACCACAGGATGTTTTTAACCCCCGCCGGAAAAAGATGATTTATTCCCATCGGCCACTCCCCAGTTGCCACCCCGGTGGCCGATGGGAATGATTTAGTGAAATTTCCTACCTTCCTTTATTCCCATCTGCCTCCTACTTACAACACCCCCCGGTGTTGTAAGTTTCACGTGTGTTGCTGTGTATCTGTGTTTTTGTGTATCTGTGCATCTGTGTATGTGTGTGTCTGTCTGTGGCATCATAGCGCTTAAACGGATGAACCGAATTTGATTTAGTTTTTTTTTTTGTTTGAAAGGTGATTTTGTCGAAAGTGTTCTTAGCTTTGTTTGAATCAAATCGGTTTAGCCTTTCAAAAGTTATGGGCGTTTTATTGTTTTCGCAAGATAAATGTGTCGGGGTTTTTTTAAATTTTGAAATTTAACTTGTTTAAATTGGTGTCATTTTCATGGTATCTAATAATCTTTAACTAATTAGTCCAAGAGTGAGCGAAGCGAGCTCGGCAATAAGCAGTTTTTAACGTATTAAGACGTATGAAGCGTGGCAAATCTGATCATGATAACCTGAGCATCGGCGCACTTAATTTATGCAGGGAAGTTCATACACAGTAAACTAAGTATGGTCTTTAATTTATGTATCAAATACTCTTATTTGCCGGAAACACTGATGGAAACAATTGTCATTCCGATCACAAAAAGTAAAATAGGTGATCTCTGTTCTGCTGCCAACTACCGACCTATCTCTCTTGGAACTGTCGTAGGTAAAGTGTTGGAGCAACTTGTGCAGCCCTTACTGTGGAAGAGTGTTAAAATTAATGATGCTCAGTTTGGTTTCCGTCCTGGCTTATCAACTGAGTTAGCGATACTCGCGTTAAAGCACACGGTGAATTATTATAAAAGTCGGAACACCTCGGTGTATCCGTGTTTCTTGGACTTGAGCCGCGCATTTGATTTGTTTCGTGAATGAGGAGATTCCCTGGGGCAAATTAAGCGGCTTAGGGGTGCACTCGGACTTTATAAGCATGCTACAATACTGGTACGGAAACCAAACTAACAATGTTAAATGGGGCGACGCACTTTCTAGCGATTATAGGTTAGAATGTGGGGTTCGACAGGTTTGACTTCTCCGGACCTTTTCATTATATATGTGACTTGGAGTTGTCGAGGAGCTGGGGAGGGCAGGTGTCGGCTGTTACATTCGTGGCGTGTGCTTTAATAATATAAGCTACGCTGACGACATGTTCCTCATAAGCGCCTCAATAAGCGCCCGCAGACATCTACTTAAAATTTGCGAACGTTAAGGCGGAACCACACTAGCGTGGCGTGGCGTGTCGTGGCACTGAGTGTGCACACTAAGCTAGCGTATCGTGGCGCGCTCCGGCGCTTTTTCTGAACAGACAGTACAGTCACAGATGACTTAATAGTTAGTATAGTATACATCTAACCTTTGCAACGTGTAGACGTATATAATGTTTACTTCGGATTCGGGTGATGATTTCGATGAAGACCTTCAATTTTTTTTTTTATGCACCTGCCATACTATATCTCCACCACCCTTGGTTGACTGATAGAGAATACATCAGGCTTTAAATCCGCCTATGTATGTATATACCTTTATGTTGCAGGAAGTTTTAAATAAATTTCTCCTAGCAATTAAACTTTTTGAGAGCAAAACTAAAAAGAAGGCAAGCAAGATGGCAGCATTTCAGCACCCTATTTGCAAACATTGAGATAATATGTACTACGTACTAGAGAAGCTATCCTAAGCAAAATGTATGCTCCATTTTGTCAATTTTGACAAGAGTTTAAACTAAAAATTCGCTGCAGCGCTGAAACAATAATTAGTCGTCTAACAAAACATTATAAACATCCAGCGCTAGAGCGCTTCTAAGGTGTAGTTTTCTCGCGACCAAAAAGACGGAAGCGCCGTGATTTTCATGGCGCTTACGCGTTTCGTTCAACCTTGTCATTCATATAGACTAAATTGCTGACTGACTACAGAAGTGACATAGCATTATACCTAACAAGCTTCATTAGAATTCACACTTTTTCAAAATTTATTATTAGTTAAAATAACCGACTGTTAAAGTATATGATACTTTTGTATTTATTTATTTAATATATAATCAAATGCGCTTACAATAAGTTAAAAACATATCAAATTGGAATAGGGAATTTTCGTGTTTCAAGCGAATTCTTGTGTATTTGTTTATGATGGCCCGTATCAAATGTGTTAGGTGATTTAAAGTGCTTGGTTGATCAAAAGAATGTTGAAGCAAATATGTAAACTTTTCCTTGTGAATAAAATATTCCAAAGTATTAACAGTAATATAACTGAAATGATATTAAGTAGAGAGACTGATTCAGAAAACGTCTGCCCGCTTTTGTGGTATATTTATCCTCTTCGCGAAAATGCAACGAACATACATAAGTATGATTGGATGGTAACCAGCAGCCTAATTGTGTAAGTAAATTCGGCAAAGGAAATAATCTGTTTCTTTCCCAAAAACTACTTTTTACAATACGAAAAGTCCTTTTTGTTTCCTTTGCCGAATTCACTTACACAATTAGGCTGCTGGTATCTTCACTGCGGTTAATTTGGATAAATTTTATCCATTTTTCCCTATCTTTACGGTCCAAACGTGGAAACTTTAAATAAACAAAATGTAACAAGTTATGTCTTACATTATGTAATAATTATTTTTCATCTTTTATCTTTTTTCATTGAATAACCACAGTCAGTTCTTTTCTAAATATATGTTATTATTATTTTCCGCTTTAAAAAGAAACATCTGCTAATTTTACCTACACTTGTTATACAAATTGTCACATCTGAATTTTTAGTCTATATGAAAATTGACACAACATGGCGTCCATCAAATATTTTGTTAAAATTAAATTTTAAAATTATTATCTAGTTAGCCATCTATGAAAAGTTATTCCTTTGCTCTTCTCCGTATTGGTTGAATTATTAGTGCAAAATCTTAAAACACACGACCGGCATATTGAATGCGTTTGAACGTTTTTTCGTTTAAAAACATAAAATGACTTAAGCGCCCAAGATCTAGCAAGCAAATAAGTGAATTGCGGCTAGAAGACCGAAACTGAACAGAACACAGTAGTTATGGGTGGTGACTTCTCTAGTGCGTAGTACCACAAAGTACGTAAGCGGCGCGGCGGCGCGCCGCAGACAGAGGGGCCACTCTCACTTTGACATTTCGGTTTTACAGGGAATATTGGGCAATATTGGACCGAGCTCAGTCGCGGCTGTCATGATTGCTTTGTGCAGGCGTTTGTCACGTCATTCATACATTAAGTACTGTAACGAGGTTGGTTGCATTGGATGGGTTACCTTTATTATTTGTTACAGACCGAATTTACTTTTTTGTTTTTAATTCTTTCTTTCAATTATTTTTAAGTTATAAAGGTCATTAATTTTTCAAGATGACAAATTTGAAATTCAATATCTAGGATTATAATAAATTATTTTAGGCCCATAGATGAAATTGGGCACTTGTCATAATAATAAGGTTCAAGTCATACAGCTTACAAATATGTTTCCTCCGACTGCACAGCATAATTTTCTTCTTGTTTAAGATCTTTGGTTTTTTGATTTTATTAGGTACCTGTTTTTTCACATTTATATTTTTGTCGAGCTTGGAGCTTTTTACAATTAATTTTTTTAAGTGGGATCATTATTACACTATTACTACGTCTTTTTACTCTCCAATATTCATCGTATGTGGCGTAATATTAAATGTTTCGTGATATTAAATGGATATTTGATGCCCTGTCTTTCCTCTAAGGCATGTAAGCATGATATGATGTATGTTTAGACGAATCTATGTATTTATATTTGTAACTTGGGCAACCTACTCTTTTTTTAATTCGGAATCAATATAGTAGCAACCCTAGTGAATCTGTCAAGTTTAGCTGTCAATTTTCTAAACGGCGGGAGTGGCCCTTCTGTATACTTACTATTTTGTGGTAGTACATTATTACCTCAATGTTTGCAAATCTGTTTTGACATCACGAAGCACACCCCTTCTCCTTCATTTTGACAACTCAACAGTATTCATTGCATGTTTTACGCGGATTTTTTAATATATTTATGAAGCAATGACTGCAAGGCAAGCATATCTTGCTTTATTCTTTGACCCTACACAATTAGGCCCTACCAAAATTATCTTTATACTCCTCACTTTGTGTCATACAAAAGTGTACGTTGACGTATATGTTCAATAAGTTCGTCGGTCATTTTCAACACGCAGCACACAAGCGTCTGCTAGGACGATGGGGAATGTCAAGGAAGTTTGTCTGTATGGTTCACTGGTGAGGGTTTGACGAAACTTTAAATATCTGCTGGCACATACTCACTGGCGATCTTACTGATGACGCCGACATTGCTTGGGAAAGAAAAAATCTTGCACAATTGTTAAGATGAAATATGCTCGCTCGCAGATTTTTCGCCACAGATAAATTTATATATACGGACATTTTTCGCTACAGCGTGGGTGTCCAAAGAGTAAAATAATTAAAGAGTAAAATATTAAAAATATTTTTTTTTTAATGTAGATAATACGAAATAATTTGAATAAAGGGCAAAATAATAATAAGATGGGTGTGGGGCTAGAGTAAAAATTTTCATTGGTGTCAAGAAGACTTTTTCTTTCCGGGCGTATTGTCTCTGTTTCTATACCGGCCAATTGGGTTGTTGAACTATTATTTTCGTAATAAATGGTAAGATCATAATTATGTTAGTTTTATAACAAAACTATGTTTAGTTATTTTTTCGCTAGAATTAAAAAGTTATATAAAATCAATACATCAAGTCCGCTCACGATAAGTCTGCGCGCGGCCAAAATCGGCACTAGAATTCGCGCAATGCGCGCGACGGGTGGCGTGGTTAATGTTGCCAGCATAACTGATCTTATTTCCTTCATTTAATCAATAGTCATTTTTCATTACTCGAAACTTAAAGTAATTTAAGTTAAGCATAATTAATAACTAGCTTGTTCTACTTGCATAAAATATGATGAAAAAAGCTTCATGAAATTATTGTAAATATTTAATGAAAACTTAGTAGTACCTACTCTTAAATTTGGTCTAAGAATAGTCCTACAGTGACTAATACCGTCCATTTCAACTATAATTTTTATTTAATTTCTTCTTCAAGATTTTTTGAAGAAGCTGCTGCCACATAACCCTTTTGGGTTATTTGGGCGACGGTGCGTTTAGAAACGCCTAAAAAAAAATGAAAATGATGCATTTTAATACATGATGCCGGTCCTGTCCGCTTGTATATTTATGTACCACCCAAAAACTAATACTGTCAGGCACCGGTAGTACAAAAAAATTAGTATAATGGTATCCCTAAAAGTCACCTGTCAAGTAAGCATCGCTGGCTCTATCTTTGTAAAACAGTACCGTAGGCCCGTTATTGTCTTGTTCATTTCAAGAAAACATCCCTGCTAGCACTTTAAATTACTTTTGGCATAATGATGGCGATTATTTACTTCGGAAACGAATAAAATACGGAATACAACACACTCTCTTGACACCTGACTTAAATGACAAACGATTAGAATCCCATTTTGGTCGCGCGCAGACTTATCTTGCGCGCACTCTAATCGTTTGCCTTCACCGTCATCTTGATGTTTATGTCAGGTGTCAAGAGAGTGTGTTGGAGTGTGGTGTTCCGTGTTTCTAATCGTATCCGAAGAAAATAATCGATATCATCATGCCAAAAGTAATTTAGTGTAGCCTTAGGGGCACTATGGCGCGTGGACTTAAAATTATTACCGTATTTTTTTATTTTATTTTTTGTAAATTTTCCAATTTTATTGCAGTTTCGGGTTACCTTAACCATTAAAACCATTTAGGTTCTGAGAAGCATAGACCTACGACGCACTGTTTCCGACTTATGGGCCTCCAAATTTTATTATATGTATATCCAAATATCTCGAAAACGGTGAAACCTAGGCAAAACTAACCAAAATTTAGCCCCCCTGTGTTGCCCCATGCTAGTAGCATCCTAAAATGAATACTATACTACGATTTTAGAAATATAAACAGTTTTATACAAAATAAGATAAATTTGGAGGCCCATAATTCGGAAACGGTGCGTCATAGGACCATGTGTCTATATATTTTTGTGTCATGTGGCTTTAACTTTGGAAAACGAAACCCTAAGTAGGCCCATTTCATTATTGTTTCGTTCTTCTTCACAAGCACAATTGACCTTCAAGATAACATCCCTGGGTCAGTGGGTCGTCTTAGGAGCTTAGGAGTTGGAGTATACGCTTAGGGCCACTATGAGCAGCAAAGTAAACCAAAAAGAAAATTTTGGGTAAATATTTCTTTTTTTGGTCATAACGTATGCGTCTTGCCCGGGCTTCCCCTACTGGTTCATTTTTATTTATGTATTTAGTATTAATGAACATGAGGTACCTAAATTATAATCACAGCGGATGTTTGTGTCTCTGAAGGAGGCCCTGTCAACCATTGCGTAAGAAACAGTTTGTCATCGAGTATACTGCATAGAGTAATGCGAGATAGGACGATGCGACATACATAAGCGAGTGAAAGAGACAGTTATACAATGCTATCTTCAGCTTCAACATTGACACAAAAAATAGCTACTGCGCAGGGTCTTGCAACCAATTCAGAGACACAAAGATCCACTGTGAGTATTTAAATAGGTATGTGTTGATGAATGTTGTTATACATCGGGTTCTTAACATAGAAAAATATGTCATGAAAAAAAAAAATGTATATTAATTTATGTACTAATTTATTTTAAATCATACTAATATCATAACACCTCATTAAGAACTAGAAAACGATTCCGAGAACTCCACTGGCATTTCAAAAACTTGTATCTTTGTAGTTTTATGTCATCTCTCTCCATCAAAATGGTTCTTTTTGATTGGCATTTAACATATTCAAAACTAATCTCTTTATGTATAAGTCTGTAAAAATAATAAAATTTATCATGTTACTTAGCATATAATATCTTGTCGAAGAATCAGTAACAGTGTAGTAATAGAAACCCCCGTAGAGAAATAAAAAATAAGTAAGAAATAGTTATTTATGCTACAAGTGCGGCAGGTAGGTGATTTCCGATGAGTGGCATTTTTATTCACGAGCGAGCGAAGCGAGTGAGTGGACAAATCGACACAAGTCGGAAATCATCTTACGTACGTGTATCATACAATATACATTGTGCGAGAAAATAAATAAATTAATAAAAATGTAATTAATAAAATTGCGGGCTTATTCAAGCGCGTTCAGCATATCCACAGATTAGCTAATAGTTCTTCGGGCATATCTACTGCGCATGTGCGAATAGCTGTCACATCGTAACGCAATAAGGCACGAGCAAAATATACGTTCTGCCAAACATATTTAATGAATATTTAAAATTAATTTATTGATCAAAATCTAAATCTAGAGTAATTAAAAACGCCTAAAATAAAGTATTAGTTTACCTTTTATATGAATGATAATCTGTACATAACTAATTTTACAATGCATGTCCTCGAAAAGAGCGGTTTTCCAAGCAGCCAAACTGTGCGGAAAGTGTCACTTTTTTTCACTAGTGCTTTTTACTTTCCTGTACTTTTTTAATTTTTAACTCCAACGTCAGCCCGACGCATAGAGTTTTTATTATTTGAGAAAAGTTTTAAAAATTAGTATGTACAAATTATCATTCATATAAAAGGTAAAATAAAACTAATACTTTATTTTAGGCGTTTTTAATTACTCTAGATTTAGATTTTGATCAATAAATTAATTTTAAATAATCATTAAATATGTTTGGCAGAACGTATATTTTGCTCGTGCCTTATTGCGTTACGATGTGACAACTATTCGCACATGCGCAGTAGATATGCACGAGTAACTATTAGTTAATCTGTGGATATGATGAACGCGCTTGAATAAGCCCGCCATTTTATTAATTTCATTTTAATAATTTATTTATTTCCTCGCACAATGCATAGTAAAATGTTGTATGATACACGTACGTAAGATGATTTCCGACTTGTGTCGATTTATCCACTCACTCGCTTCGCTCGCTCGTGAATAAAAATGCCACTCATCGGAAATCACCTACCTTCCGCACTTGTATCATAAATAACTATTTAAAACTATTCTCAAATAATAAAAACTCTATGCGTAGGGCTGACGTGAAAAAAAGTGACACTTTCCGCACAGTTTGGCTGCTTGGAAAACCGCTCTTTTCGAGGACATGCATTGTAAAATATAAAATGAACTAAAAGTATCAAAACAAGTCAGTCCAACCTACCGGTCCGCTCTACTCTTCTATTCTCACTCTACTATTTTCATAAAAATAACAAACTTTCAAGAAGATATCACAAAATCTTAGCAGCGGTTCACAAAATCGTAATTTGATGACAGGTGACAATTGATTGGAGAGCAGTGGTGGCACAGTGGTATCGGCCGTGACCTGGCCGTGACTTACAAGTTGTAGGTCGTGGGTTCGAGCCCAGGCAGGCGCTTTACTTTGAGTAAATTATTTCTTCCCCACTGCTCTCAAAACGGTGAAAGAAAACATCGTGAGGAAACCGGCATGACCTAGAACCAAAAATTCAAAGATATGTGACATCCACCAACCCGCACTGGGCCCACGTGGTGGATTACCGCCCATGCCCTCTCACGGAGAGGAGGCCTGTGTCCCAGCAGTGGGAACATTAATAGGCTGATGATGTGATGTGACAATTGATATTGCCATATGAAAATCACAATTTAAAAAAATAAGAAATGCCATGAGATTCCGGTTGACCCAAGTCGTTTTTGAACGCACCGTCACCCAAATAACACAAGAGGGTAATGTAGCAGCAGCTCTCAGAGCAATGACTATCAGCAGCTTCATCTTTAAAAATTGTGTCACCGGAAAAACTATGAACTGGAAGAAAAAAAATGTAGAGTTAGACGATTTTTGTTACAGACTCTTTAGTGTGCTTCATAGACATGTTTTCATAAAGAGTACTTTTCTATATAGTGACAGTTTACGTTTTCCTTTCGTGATTCTTCTCTCTTCTAATTATTCGTCCTGTACGATATAAATAAAATAACGTAATGTTTACTACACAAAGCCTTTATTTTATTGGCGACGAGGTAAATTGTGTTGTTCAGTAAACACCATGAACGCGGAACAATTCGCGGCGTTCCTTACCGCGCAACAAGAACAACAGAAGGTACTAACAGTCCTACTACAGCAGCTCGTACAACAGCAACAACACCAGGGAAGCCCTTCAACATGCGACATCGCCAAGAAAAACGATAGTAACGAAGCACCCTCAACATCAAAACAAAACATTGTAAATCATTTCAAATGCGACAAGTTTAACCCAGAAACAAACTCTGCTGAAAATTGTATCGATCTGTTTGAAGCGAAATGCCGAATATGGGGCGAAGAAACTGTTAGTATTCAAAAAGATCTACTCATAAATTGCATAACATCTGAAATATACCACGAGCTGAAGGTAGCTTTAATTCCTGACTTTGACACAGCAACATACGACGATTTAAAGTTGAAACTATTTGATTTATTTAGAACAAAGAAAACACGATACAAAGCTTTAATAGATTTTTGGAAGTCCACGAGAGAAACGGACGAAACTATGGAACGTTATGCTAATAGACTAAAAGACCTCTCAAGGGACTGTGGCTACGAAGGGACTATGCTTGAGAGACAGCTCCGTGATCGTTTCGCGACCGGTTTGAACCATTCACAGCTAGAGGTAGATTTAAAGCAAAGATGGCCTGAACTACGCGAAGTAACAGAAGGTGGCAAAACGAGAGAAATAACATTCGCAGAAATATTTTCAGTTGCCCAGTCACGCGAAATTGCAGAGAACGACAACAGTGCTTTGAATGAAAAGCAAATTGAATTCGTTAATAGGATACGCCAAAAGATTCAAGGTAGACGCACTAATACGACGACTAACGAAACAGCCAGGAAGTTGCGACCAGACCAATGCCGACGATGCGGAAAGCGTGATAATCATAACTATCACGATTGCTCCGCTAAAGACCACCCGTGTAAAGCATGTGGAAACACAGGACACTACGAAAGCGTATGCATCAAATCAGGTAGAGCATATTTGACGTCACAACCCAAACGCACCCTCCAACGCAAGGACAATACCGATAAACACAATAAAACACAGAAGATCAACAATCGAACAGACGAATCAGAGACCTCATCAATGACAACAGCGCACTACGACTCCTCAACGGAAGAAAGTGATAGCGAGTACAACCCTGTACACAGTATTACTAAGAAGACAGCCCGGTGCAAAAAAATTGACGTGACCATTAATGGGGTAAAATGCACGATGGACTGGGACCCAGGATCAATCTACTCTATAATTTCCACTAAAATGTGGAAAAAGATTGGAGCTCCGGTGTTAATGGTGGGACCGAAACTCCAAGTTTATTGCAATTTCAAGCTCAAACCGAGAGGTATAGCTGACGTAACAGTTGAAGTAGACAAAGTACAGAAAATTTTACCAGTTGTAGTTATGGACAAAGCAGATCCTATACTTTTTGGGTTGCAATGGAGCGAAATGTATAACATGACATTTCCCAAGCCTGTCTACTCCATCAAACGTACTAAAGAGACGTCACTGGACGTCGTGCTAGGTATCAACACCGACCTTTTTAACAACAAATTAGGGAAGGTCAAGGACTACCAAGTTAATATCCATATCAAACCTGGCAGTAAAGCAAAGCATCTACCGGCACGCCCCATCAAGTTCAGCTTGCGCAAAAACGTAGAAATAGAACTAGAACGGCTTCTGTGTGAGGGGATAATAACAGAAGTGGAACCCAATTTAACACCTGTAGAATGGGCTACACCCACAGTCAATGTCTTGAAACCAACTGGCCAAGTACGAATATGTGGCGATTATCGAACGACTATCAACCCAATACTTATCAAACATACGCACCCAGTACCACTTTTTGATCAGTTAAGGCAACGCTTGGCACATGGTGAAAAATACTCAAAGATTGACCTTAAGGACGCTTATCTACAGTTTGAAATAGCCCCGGAATAAAAGTACCTAACGATATCAACCCACAAAGGTTACTTTGTCTACAACAGAATGCCCTTTGGTATTGCGACGGCACCTTCAATTTTTCAACATTTCCTTGATAAACTACTGGATGGTATGCCAAACGTCGCTGTATTTTTTGATGACATTGCCATTACCGGAATGAATGACAAGGAACACATCACACATACCCTTTCTATGGTTTTCAACAAATTGAAGCAAGTCGGACTCAAAGTCAATCTAAAAAAATGCACTTTCCTACAACCAGAAATCGAATATTTGGGACATATTTTGGATAAAAATGGAGTACGTCCAACAAAATCCAAAATTAAAGCAATTTCAAACGCACCACCACCCACAAACACCAGAGAACTAAGAGCGTTTTTAGGACTCGTAAATTTCTACGAGCGATTTATTCCACATCTGCACAGTGAATGCGCCAATTTACATGAGTTAACGGGTAGTCGCCGAAAATGGAAATGGACTGAGCACGAAAACGAAATATTTCATAAGACCAAGAAATTAATAACACGATCTAAGTCACTTATGGCGTTTGACGAACACCAGCCTCTTTTCCTTTCCTGCGACGCCTCTGAAAAAGGAGTAGGAGCAGTGTTATACCACAAGGATAAGAACAACATCGAAAAACCTATTGCGTTTGGCTCAAGGAAACTGAAGCCTGCTGAAATTAAATACTCACTGTTATAGACCGTGAGGCATTAGCAATATTCTATGGCATTCAAAAATTTGACCGGTATCTCAGAGGCACAAAATTTACGCTTGTAACAGACCACAAACCGCTGATTCACATATTGGGCCCTCAACGAAATCTTCCAAAAATTGCCAACAATAGACTTGTGAGATGGGCAATCGTCATTGGAAATTATGATTACGACATCATTTATAGAAAAGGTGAACATAACATCATCGCTGACTACCTCTCCAGAATGCCAAATAGCCAGGAAGAACCGAATGTTCCTGAGGTAGCAATATGCAAAATCACAGAGTTGTTACAACATAATAAAATGGATGATTTGGCCTTAAGTGAAGAGCGTATCAGAGAAGAAACTATACACGATACCATACTAAAGCAAGTCCTACAATTGATTAAAACTGACTGGTGTGATTGCACACAGGCTGACCTGAAACCATATCTCAGAAAACGCAACGAATTATAAACAACGAAAAATAAATAGAGAACAAAATCATCATGTGGCAAGGTAGAGTTGTTATACCGAGTAAATTAAGACTTACAGTACTACGATATTTGCATATTGGTCATCCTGGAACTTCTGCAATGAGGGCGCTTGCACGCTTCTATGTATGGTGGCCAACACTCGAAGAAGACACTGTCAATTTTGTGAAACAATGCCAGAAATGCCAGGAAAATCGACCCAACAACCCAGAACTCCCAGTATACTCTTGGTCGATCCCAGAGAAGGTTTGGGAAAGAGTCCACGTTGATTTTGCCGGGCCTTTCGAGGGAAAGTATTGCCTAGTATTATCAGATGCATTATCGAAATGGATAGAGGTTAAACCGATGTCAAAGATAACCACCAAAACATTGTGCGAGAAATTAGATGGCATTTTTACAACTTTCGGATTACCTCAAATTATAGTGTCTGATAATGGACCTCAGTTCACTTCCAAAGAATTCCGAACATATTGCAAGTCGCAAGGTATAGTGCACATGACAGCTTCACCATACCATCCAAGAACAAATGGGTTGGCTGAGCGCCTAGTGCGAACCTTTAAAACAAGAATGTCCGCAAGTGAAGCAGACCGACTTAACCCAAAGCGAAGATTGCAAAACTTCCTGTTTTCCTATCGGAATACACCTCACACTACCACAGGCAAGTCACCAGCCCAAATGATGTTCGGCAGACAACTAAATTGCTTACTGGATAATGTGAGACCAAATATGAGAAGGTTATTGCGCTATAAAAATCTACAAGCCAATATCGAGTCGGAACAAAAGACCCCGATTTTCCAGAATGGGGAAGAAGTGTACATCCGCACTAAACTGGAAAATAAATGGAAACCAGCTGTAATAGAGGAAAGGAAACACCGGTATTCTTATGTCGTGAGAACTCCAGAAGGAGTCTTAAAGCGCAGACACGCGGATCACATACGGCCCCAGGGGATTGTGGCTCAGTCACTAATCAATAAACGAGATATTGAGATGAAACCATCGGCCCCTGCTGGTTCAACAATTTATACACCACATGAACTACTACCACGTGCCAGTTCAACTCCAATCAGTGAAGCCGCTTCCGGCCCACCGCTAACACTTGAGCAGACACCGGTTTTGAGGCGCAGTAAGAGGACCGTACGTCCACCACACCGCCTCATAGAGCAAATGTCGTAAGGCCGGGAGGAATGTTACAGACTCTTTAGTGTGCTTCATAGACATGTTTTCATAAAGAGTACTTTTCTATATAGTGACAGTTTACGTTTTTCTTTCGTGATTCTTCTCTCTTCTAATTATTCGTCCTGTACGATATAAATAAAATAACGTAATGTTTACTACACAAAGCCTTTATTTTAATTTTGAAAAGTTCGCTATAAGGCATACAATTCAATCGTTTTACGTCGTGAAAAAGGAGATTTCTACCATAATTATAAAACTTTGGTTGCAATTGAAACCTGAGATTGATTATACATATGGCAGAATATCGTTGAGGAGTATTTTAAAGACTATATGGGCTACAAATACAAAAAATGGGGACTACATATCTGTAAAAGTGTGTAAACCAATCATTGAAACTGTTGCACCCTATTTAGCTTTCAGATTTAACACTAGTGTCGAGCAAGGAGTTTTTCGGACCTCATGAAACACAGTAAGTTAGTTCCATTGTTTAAATCCGGGGATAGCAAAGAAGCCAATAATTATAGGCCAGTATCAATTCTGCCGGTTCTCAGTAAGGTCTTCGAAAAGTTAATGCTCAACCAATTGTTGCATCATTTTAATGATCAACAGTACGCTTTTACCAAAGGGCGTTGCACAACTGACGTGGTGTCACCCTAATAAAGAACATATTTAACGCCTGGGATGAAGCACAAGACGCCATTGGAATCTTTTGCGACCTCTCGAAGTCGTATTGTTGAAGATCGAGCACTATGGAATTAGACATACAGCCCTTGAGTTACTTAGATCATATTTAAAAGCCAGACAAGTTAAAGTTCAGGTAAATGGCGTAAACTCACTAGGGTCTGAAATGACAATGGGTGTTCCTCAAGGCTCGATATTGTGTCCTTTCCTCTTTTTAGTTTATATTAAAGATTTACCCCAATTACTACAAAATCAACCGAAGATGGTGTTGTTTGCTGATGATGACACATCTTTGATATTTAAAATAGATAGGCGGTCACGAAATCTTGATGACGTGAGTAACTCCATTAATCAGGTCCAAAATTGGTTCACGGCAAACAATTTGGTACTAAATGAAAAAAAAACAAATGTATTAGTTCACATTGCCGAATGTTAGAAGTACCAAATGCGATATCATATTGAATGGCGAAAAGCTGGCCTTTGTCAATCAAACAGTTTTCCTGGGAATCAATCTAGATGACAAATTGCAATGGGGTCCTCACATAACATCTCTTGCGGGTCGGCTAAGCTCAATTCTCAATTCTTTATTGCGTACCATAATGTATATAGTTGGTAGGAAAATAATTATATAAGTTACAATTATGGACCCTGTCGGGCACAGCATATATCAAGTAGGAGAGAGGAGGAAGGACACTGAGTGTTTAATGTGATGTGTGTGTGTGTCTCTCAGCCACTTATGCTGTTAGAAAGATAAGACAGTTAAAGGATGTAGCTTTCCACGGCACGAAGGAAACTCGCTATGTAAAGATGGTACACGATGGATCCACGGAATGACCTCGGCAAGCGTTGCTTAACCTTGAAGATAGACCTGTGCGGCTGTTATTACTTAGGCACGAGCTCTTCTAAACGCCTTACTAAAATATCATAGCAAAATCTTATTCTTTTACAAGTTTTTTATACCTATTAATGTAGGAGTTTCTACGATTTTATTTTCAGAATTGTGACGAAATAAAAAGATCCTGTAACTTTTTTCACATGCAATACTAATATTCAGCTATTCAGCATTACATATTACTAGTTAAAATGTTTATACATTGCTAGGGCAGTCGTCCATACTTTATTTAGCCATGTCCTTTAAATTGTGACATTCAAAAGTGCCGCTTGGTGGCCCAGTTGAAATAATAGTATATTATGCAACTAGTGAATAAAAGACGGATTTAAAGCGAGGGCCATAGATGAATCAAGAGCAAGTGAAGGATTCTAACGACTGAATCACGACCGTAGGGAGTGATTCATGATGATTGAATCACGAGCATAGCGAGTGATTCAAGTGTTAGAATCATGAGCGACGCGAGTGATTCATGGTCCTCGATATAAATCCGTTTTATTCAAGAGTTGCATACTATATTTTATACCATGACTTCGAGAAAAAGAAAGATTTAAGCGAAAAGCACAAGGAATATTACGAGTAATAAATAAATGAATGGTTTTTACCTTCAAAATTTACATAAAATGTGAAACCCTGACCCCTGAGCTAGGTAACAGCACCTGTGTTTCAGGGGTCACTGACCACCTCCGTTACGTTACATAATTATAATTAATTAAATACCTTTGCAATTAATATAAGAATTACAATCCAAACAAGTACTCAATAAATATCTTAGACTAAAATCAAAATTATTATTAAAATCCTAAATAACAAACTCAAAATTAAAATCGAAGAAGGAATTTGTGTATCGAGTATTTTTTGCGCAAGGAGGCGCAAGGAGGTTACATAGCATTGAGATGGACGTCTAATACATTGGTGTGTTCCAAATTCAAAAACCAAAACAGTGATTAAAATGCTTTTTATTCACTGTTTTCAGTGAATAAAATAAGCTTTTTAGAGGGGGAATGGTATAAATATCTTTTGTCTTTGTCTTTTTCTTAGAATAGGGAACTATCCGCAAAGCTGAGCTCAGATGGCGCCACTGAAAACTAAGGATAACCACAGAACATATATACCCTAAGCCGGGAGGTTAACAAACTATACCAAAGAGTATGTAACACTACGTTTTATTTTTTATACTGTCAAAGTCGAGCGGCAATATTTCGCAGTTTAAGCATACAAAATATAAAACTAATAGCATGTGCTAATAGTGAAAGTAAAATGGAGCTAACTAATAATTGAGGAAATCAGACCATACTGTACCTAAAAACCCGGCTTCAAGAGCACGGTGCATCAGTAAAAGGAAAAAGAAAACGGATTTAGTTGAAAGGTACGAATATGAATGCGAACATTGGAAATCTTGTGTAACTTGCAGATATTATATCAATTTAATATGTAATGAGATCAATGTACTTCCAATTAATATTCAAAACAATACTTCCAGGTTGATTTTTTATGACTTACATAATTACTTTGCAGTGGAACTGTTTTGCACACGGTTACATTTTGATGGTGGACAGCAGTCCAATGCACTATTAATTGCCAAAAGCCTTACCAAAGACCTAAACGCTGACTTCCTTACCACCCTTAATCATTTCGAATAAATATATATATTCTTTTAAGAAGGTACCTGTAAAAGCAGATATTAAAATATCTTTGTTTTGATAGTTCTTACTCTAAAATTAGAAATCTTGTCATTGAATCATAAATAAGTTTATTGGCACTTGATATTATTACATTTCATTTACATCTACTGTCTTCATTCTTTCAGGTTTGATCTAAACATAGAAAAAGGACTGAAAATGTATCTGCGTATCTGCTGCACGTTAAATGGCATTTGCAGCTAATGCTTGTTATTATGTTTTATTGCACCACCCGGTCTAAGGCCTCCATGAAAATATCAGTACCTATTTTTACAACAACAAAATAGATATTATTATTTTTATGTGTCACCTGGATGAAAACTGAAATTAACATCTAGAATACACACAAAATTTGTTTTGAGTGGTGTTATTTTCTATTGTCAATATTGTCATAACATAGGATCACACCTATTTTCAAGATGGGTCAAGGGCTAGATAGTTGTGTATAAAATAAGTACCTACATTTACCTAAATTTCAGTGCTGTGCTATTAAAATGTACCTACTGTGTGTTACTTAATTATAACAAGAAATAAATGAAAATTCTTTGTACTTGTATGTTATTTATTTTTCTTAGGATTGATTACTAATACAATTTATATACAATGTTGACTGCCAATATAATCGGAGAAATCCTGGTCAACCTGAGTAATGTGTCAAAACCGTTAAAAATAGACCAACTGTTAAAGTAAGTAACCGGTGAAACTAATTATTTCTGAGAGTAGGTACTGAATCTATATTATTGTCCGAGTATCAAATTAAGTTAAAAAGAAATATATTTCTTTATTTACAATATTTCACATCAATTAACAAGAGTTTTAGAAGGGTTATTGTCATGAAACTTAGGTCCAGAGTTGAGTCTAAATCTAGGCTATCTGGGTATATCCATGATATCAAAGTTACATTCTTAAGGGCCAAGTTATTCTACTTACAAAAGGTGTTTTCTTATTGTTTTACCACAAATGAAATTTAGCTTTTTGAAACACTATTTTTAAGACATTATTGTGAAACTTATTCCAACAGCACTGGAAATTTAAAGTGCTGATTGTTTCTCCTCAATTTGTTCAAAGTTTCCTTCTCTGTTTATCTTTCATCGACTCTTTTTTCTCCAAACAATGGTAGGTAACCCCCTTATTTAATATTTTTCTATTTAGTTTCAGTCCTGTAAGTATAAATTAGGTTTTATTAACACCATATGGTTAAACATGCGTATTTATGTAGACATTAAAACCATTTTGTAGTTGTGTTTAATTAGTACACAATGTTATGTACCTTCTTTTTAATGCCTATAGCATTAAACATAATAATTACTGTTATTATTTGAATAAAGGTTGCCTTAGGATAATACACTGACCTGTAAAATACCTTCTTTATTAAATATTCCGCTTTAGAACGGTCAGGACACAGCCTTGACTTTTTTGTAAAATTCCTGCGACGAATAGTAATTTCCCATTGCTTGCGAATATTGGCGTTTTCTGGGATCATATGGCCGGTTTTATTTCTGCATCCATAAACACAACACTGATGCATTCTTGACCAACAGCTAGCAATATTATTATTTAGTTTTTGAACACAAGTTATACTTAAAACAGTAAAATTAGTTCGGTAACCACTAACACAAACTGTAGTAGACGCCATGTTGTTATGTTTTTGTTTACTTTTAATCTTCAAGCGCCATCTGGCGGGAGCAATTGGCAGTAATGTTCCCTATTGGATTAGATGAGGTCTATAGTCCTTATTAGGTGTATAAAGATAAAGATCCTGAGTCAAAACGATAAAAGGATATGGGCAAAAGATTTTCTCATAATTTTGTAAGTACCAAAATTTACCTTAATTTTCAACTTTTTTATTTTTTGGAATTTTCTCTTTATTTGTGGTGTAAGACCTTGCTTTCAACCAAAATTGACAATTCTAGGTCAACCGGAAGCACCCTATAGGTTTGGGTCGAAAACCTATGAGGTAGTTCCCGTTGACCAAGAATCATCAATGAAAAATTGCAAAAAGTAAGGTACACAAACAGCACAAATAAAGGAAAAATTCCAAAAAAATAAAAAGGTTGAAAATTATGGTAAATTTTGGTACTTACCTACAAGTTTTAGCAAAAATCTAAATTTTCCCATATCTTTAAAACTTAGCCACCAATAAAAATGATACCAATTTTATTATGACGGTATAATGGGTAGGTACGGAACCCTCGGCGCATGAGTTCGACTCGCACTTGACCGGATTTTTTATTCTTCTTATTTCGTCGCATTTAGAGTTCTTTTTATTAGGATAATTGTACTATAACTTACATAAATTGAACAGGAAAATTCGGTCAGGTTTTATTTAAACTTATTATTATTAATACCTGGGGGGTGACCACAAGCTCTTAGAGTAAGGTTATTTTGAGATCGAGTAAGGGACAGATGTATCTGACTTGTATACATCTGTCACTTACTCGATCTCAAAATAACCTTACTCTAAGAGCTTGTGGTTACCCCCCTTGGCGACCGAGCTCTGCTCGGATTAAAATAGAAAAAACGACGTTTACTTAAAATTAAACCTAGCTTCATCGATTTATCGCCCCGAAACCCCCTGCATACTAAATTTTATGAAAATCGTTAGAGCCGTTTCCGATATTCAGATTATATTAAACATATATACAAGAATTGCTCATTACAGCTCGTTTATAGGTATTAGATAAGATAGATAAATACTTCGTACAAGGTATCAACCACGGATATTAGTGAACTAAGTACCTACACATGATGTGTATATCAATATTACATTCTCATTATAACATCATTAGAAAATAATTATCCACAACAGTAAACACTATGCTACATGAAAAGTGAAATTAGGCTTTAGAACATGTAGATAAAGTCCAGAACCGTTAAAAGGTACACACAAATTGGAGGTTACCAATTGGGTTATAACAACGTACCTAAATATAGTTTACAATCCCTTATGATTTAGTAACAAGGTGTAGTCAGTACTAGGCATTCATAAACGCGATGTGCTATCAAATAATTCCTTTTCTGTCCTACATATCGTTGGCAGCCACTACCATGGCGCCGACTCACTTGCTGGTAACGAGGGCGGGGCCCTGCTATGACTCTGTAAGAACCCCCGTCACCGTTTCCGAGTTGAGTCTGTCCACACAGACCTATGATTCCTTGGTCAGCGGAGTGTTCAACGTATCCGAGGACATAGAAAACGGCTGGAAAGTCAAGGTGAATTGTTTTTTTTTGTACCGGTTTTTCGGTCCGTCTTATTCGGCTCATGCCGTGGTAAAGATATTCAGCTAGTAAGCAAGGTGGTACGCTGTCTCGTAGTGTCGTGATGCTCATATGTTTCACGTTTGTATGTACACATAGTTAGATAGACCAGACTGGTCTTCTAACACCTTAATAATAAACACCTTTCTTATTTATATATAGATATAGCCTTTAGAAATTTTATCGTCTTATCGAAAGACGTCCATTGCTAAACATAGGCCTCCCCCAAGTGCCGCCACATTGACCTATCCTGTGCGTCTCACATCCACCGGATTCCCACTACCTTAACCAAGTCATTGGCCCACCTAATGCAGCGTCTCAGGTTCGCGGTCGCCACTCTAGAACTTTTCGGCGTCATCGACCATCCATTCTGCGAGCAATGTGCCCTGCCCACTGCCTCTTAAGTTTGGAAATTCTTCGGGCTACGTCGGTAACTAGTAGCCCGAAGAATTTTTAGTTAGCCCTCCTGCGGATATCCTTATAACTGATGCGAACACGCAAGGAAATGCCGAGCATAGCCCTCTCCATTGCCCTTTGGGTGACTTTAAGCCTTCTGATGAGGTTCATTGTGAGCGCACAACAACAACATTGTACCTGACTGTCGAAGGAGGGTAATATGTTTATCAGTCTATGTATGTATGTATGCATGTATGTTTGTTCCTATATGTCGTTCTAGAGACCAAACGCGTTGTCTGATTTGGATGGTTCTTACGTCAATCGATTCGTTTTAACCCTGTGAGTTTCACTGGCTACATTAAAATTGGCAAATAGAAAAATGGCGGATTTTGGGCGACTTATCGTGGAGCCCAATTTTTATTTTCTCCCGAACCGATTGTGTGGGGTATCAAAATAAAGGGCTTTAATAGGTTAATTACAAAAATATGTAATACTTATATGTTTAAATGTACCAAATTCGCAAAAAAAAATAACCAAAAAGTTATAAATCAAAAAAGTTAAATCAATAATCAAAAAATCCCGACTGCTTAAAAAGCGAACTAAAAAGACGTAAACAAGAAGAAAATCATGGATACCTATTCGCGGGCTGGCTGAGCAAAATCTGGTGTATCCTTCGCCTGCATAGCATGATTTTCTTCTTGTTTACGTCTTTTTAGTTCGCTTTTTAAGCAGTCGGGTTTTTTGTTTTTTTTCCTTTCTTAGTTAATTCTCATCAGATTTTTTTCTTTATATCTACATAAATCATTGATGTATTAAAAAGAGGAAGATACGGGACTGCTCACAGCGCTTGGTCCTACTAATCTAAGTGAATGCCCGTAGCGGGTACTCAGTCGCGCACGGCACATTGTTGATCACACAGCTCATTAAAATCAGTGTTTTTATGTTTTTTTTTGCAATAAATACGCATCAAAATGACTTCTTGTGTTTAATAAAACAGTGTTTAAATAATACCAGGAAGAAAAATAAGTCACACGGGATCACTTACCACTCGTAAGTACAGTTAAAAAGGTTTATTTGTTGAAAATTACAATAATATTTAATCTTTGCTTCGCCATATTTGTGAGAACGAAATAGATATTACAAACATGCGTGAGAGACACGATACGCACATATTGCAATGTCATTTCATTCATAATAGTAAACATTCGGTGATTCGGACATCATTCGACGGCTAACAAGATTTCGCTTGCACTACAGCGCCGTCTCATATATCTGTCCTTGTCTATCGGTAACTGTAGGTTTGGGACTGGTAGGTGATGACACTGAACACAGATGTGTGAGTTTCGGTGCATGTGGTCGTGCGCCGAACCCAGGTTTTCTGATCGCCATGTTAGCGCGTAACGTATCTTCCTCTTTTTAATACATCAATGACATAAAATGTCTTTTTTTTTTTGACAAAAAGACAAAATATATTTATTTCAACTGGGCCACCAAGCGGAACTTTTGAATGTCACAATTTAAATTTACATGGAATAAAAGTTAATTCTACCGTGCATTCGGCAAGTAGCTTGTTATGGAGAAGAATGCACAAGAAACTCCAAAGCCTTCTACAGTGTTCTGCATAGTAGTAAACAAAGAAATTATAGCTTGTGAGTAGTTTGGCTGATAAGGTCTCAATGTTTGCAGGCCACGATGCAGAAATGCGTGGACATCCGCAACATGGAGTCATGCGACTTCTTCCGCTCCTTCTACCTAGTGAAGAACGGCTGCAGCGACGAAGACGAGAACGAGGAGGAGACTTACAGCAATATGCTGTTCCACTATGCGCACCCAAAGTAAGGGCCAAAACAAAAATCTAAACATGAAACCAACGGTACGGTGGCAACTAACAATGCGTCTCTCTCTTCTCTATCTTTAAACTAGTGGTCCAAAGAAAGATAATTATTTATGACCCACCATAGGAGACACGAGATTATGAAGATATATATAAATAGTATTATCTCTGCCTTCGTTTGTTTCGGAACCACGAAACGTTTTTTGATGCGGTTTTCACCATTAGATAAGAGCGGTAAATGAGCAAGGTTTCTATATAAAATTTATCCCGTGTTAAAGTCGGGGCTTTATTATACTATTACGATAAGTATGCTCTAAAAAACGAAACACAAATGCATTTGTTTAGCGTTGTGCAGAGTCTAGGAGTAAGATGTCGATGATCCATATCATGTAGGTAGTGATCATCCAGATAAGGTCGCGACACATAATTACACCGGCCTAAGAAAGGATCAGGTTTTTTTTGTCTTTCGTTGAGAATTTTTAGGGTTCCGTACCGTACCCAAAAGGGTAAAAACGGGACCCTATTACTAAGACTCCGCGGTCCGTCTGTCTGTCTGTCTGTCACCAGGCTGTATCTCATGAACAATGATAGCTAGACTGTCGAAATTTTCACAGATGAAGTATATCTGTTGCCGCTATAACAAAATTACTGAAAACAGAATAAAATAAATATTTAAGGGGGCTCCCATACAACATCTCTCTTTGGGGAGAGAAGCTAGGGTATGGCTTGGTGGGAATCGCTGTTTGTGGGAACAGCTTTACCTAAAAAGTGCCAGAAATGGCTTCTGCTGTACTCGTGGCGAAGTATCGAATTAAAGCAGAGCCCTAGCCAGTCCGAGTCATCCACGTCCCCGTCGTTCTCCCTGGGACCTGCTGCAACCGCGCCGCCGCGCGTCCGCCACCCCGTGTTGCAGCTGAGCTAACGGATGCAGGGCGAAGGGCGAATATTCTGCGCCTTAAAACAGAATCGCCTCACTAGGGAGGGTACCCGAAACTAAACCGAGCACATCCGAAGGCTCCAAAGCGGCAGCCCCGCTATCGGATTAAGGCACAGTGGGCTAATCACTCGCTTGCCCGACAACCATAGATTCCTGAAACTGAAGCAGTAATAAGAAACCGGACCGATTTTTTACCGACGACATTTGGCTTGAAATTACGGACACGAATTGCATTTTGGAACGTACGAACGATGAGCGAGGACAGTCGACTGGCCCAGGCAGAAGCAGTAATGCTCAGCTACAAGCTACAGATTCTGGGTCTAAGCGAGGTGAGAAGAAACGGATTTGGTGAGCTGAGAACGCCCGGAGGCTTGACTTTGCTGTATTCGGGTAAAGAAAGTGAGGAGGATGTGCGCGAGCATGGCGTGGGGCTCCTTATTTCTAATACGGCAAGGAAAAGCCTTGTGAGCTGGAAACCGATCTCAGACCGGATCATGTGCGCCCGTTTTAACTCAAAAGCACGGAAGATCTCCATTGTACAGTGCTACGCCCCAACCAATGCATCACCAGAGGATACCAAAGACGACTTCTACAACGCCCTCAACGCCACCCTTAGGAGCATAAAGAAGCAAGACATCGTCATAGTCATGGGGGACCTGAATGCAAAGGTTGGGAGTGTTAGCACTAACCGCGAACGACATATGGGGACACACGGTCTTGGAGTATGCAATGGCAATGGGGATCGATTTATCGAATTTTGTCAGAACAATGACCTGACCATCGGAGGCACATTGTTTATTCATGGTGACCACCACAAATACACCTGGAATTCACCCGACGGAGTCACCAAGAATCAGATCGACCATATTGCCATTAGCTCCAAATGGCGTTCTTCATTGCTTGATGTCCGCAACCGTAGAGGCGCCGATTTGGATAGTGACCATCATTTGGTAGTTGCTGAAGTTCGGCTCAAGGTTGCGGTAAACCGTGCAACTGGAGAACACGGCAAAGTGGGGCGAAGGTACGATGTGAGTAAACTCTTTAATTTGGACACCCGTAAGGCGTTTCGGCTTGAGCTACGCAATCGGTTTTCTGGACTGGACGATGCTGCGGACTCAGTGGACGAGGAGTGGAGCCGTATTAGAAATGCCTATACAGAAACCAGCTCCGTGGTCCTTGGGCATAGATCAACTAATGCGCGCGAGGACTGGATGTCACTTCACACGTGGAGAAGTTGCACCTCAAACTGCTTGAGACGCGTAATGATGCCGAACGAGCCGAGCTCAATGCCCAATACCGCCAGAAGCGCAAGGCGATTTATCGCAGTACGCGTGCAGACAGAAGGCGTTGGGCTGATGATATTGCTGATCGTGCTCAACAGGCTGCGAACACTGGCAACTTGAAAGAGCTGTATAAAGCCACTAAGACCTTGGCAGGAAACAGAAGGCTCACGAAGAAGAAACCGCTTAAATCCAGAGAGGGGCAGCTTATTGTGACGTCGGAGGGTCGGCTGCAGCGCTGGCGCCAGCACTTTGAGGAGGTCTTCCGATTGTCGGCATCTCTGACGCCTGACGTGCTGCAGGGAGATTCTACTCCACCTCGACCTCTTGACATCGACACGGAACCACCGTCAGCCTCTGAAGTGACTGAAGCGATCCTCTCTTTGAAGGCAGGCAAAGCACCTGGACTCGACCTGATAACTGCAGAAATGTTACAAGCCGACTTAGCATCCGCCGTCGACGTGCTGACGCCTTTAATTGAAAGGATATGGACTGCTGAAGAACTCCCGGATGACTGGAACAAGGGACTTTTAATTACCGTGCCCAAGAAAGGTGATCTCAGCAGTTGCGATAACTGGAGGGGCATTACGTTGCTGTCGACTCCCTCAAAGGTCTTCTGTAAGGTACTACTTGATAGGCAGTCGAAGGCAGTTGAGCCTCTACTGCGCGGGGAGCAGGCGGGTTTCCGTTCGAGCCGCTCATGCACGGACCAGATCAACACTCTTCGTATCATTCTCGAGCAGGCAGCAGAATGGCAAAGGGAAATTTATCTCACTTTTGTAGACTTCGAAAAGGCCTTTGATACGCTGAAGTGGTCCAGCATCTGGTCCCGCCTGTTAGACATAGGAGTGCCGCCAAAAATAGTCCGCCTGTTGGAGGGCATTTATAAGAAATATTCCTGTAAGGTGACTCACGAAGGCCTCATTTCGGAGGACATCGCAGTGCACACTGGTGTCCGCCAGGGCTGTCTTCTTTCGCCCCTCCTTTTTATAATCGTTCTCGACGGAGTCATGTCGCGCATTACCGAAAGCAGGCGTCGCGGGATAGAGTGGGGATTGACCAACGTCTTGGAAGACCTGGACTATGCTGATGATCTATGCCTGCTGAGTCACACTCATGCCGACATGCAAGCGAAACTGGACGACCTGCGCCAGGAGGCGGCGAAAACTGGGCTCAAAATTAACATCCGGAAGACCCAGGAGATGCGTACAGGTGTGAAGAATTCGTCTCCGATGTTAATCGGCACAGAGGTTGTGGAACGCGTCCACAAATTCACGTACCTCGGGAGCGTCGTGTCAGAGACTGGAGGAACTGAAGAGGACATCACTTCACGGATTGCCAAAGCGCGAGCAACCTTCGCACAGCTGAGACCTGTGTGGCAATCGCGGAAACTGACCCGAAGGGTTAAACTCAAAATCTTCGGGTCCAATGTCGAATCCGTGCTGCTCTACGGGTGCGAAACGTGGAAGGTAACAAAGGACATCTCGCGCCAAATCCAGGTCTTCGTCAACCGATGTCTTCGTCGCATCCTCGGAATTTACTGGCCCGAGATCATCTCTAATGTAGAGCTGTTGGAGAGATGCCACGAGACCCCGATCGACCGCCAGATCAAGCGGCGTAAATGGTGTTGGATTGGTCACACGCTCCGGAGGAATTCCGATCACATTCCTAAACAGGCCTTAGATTGGAATCCTCAAGGAAAAAGAAAGCGATACCGTCCCCGTCAAACCTGGCGACGCACCATATTGGCTGAAGCGACGAGTATCGGAATGGCATGGAGCGAGGTGAAGCGCGAAGCTCAAGACCGGTCTCGATGGAGGACTACTGTGGACGCCCTCTGCCCCAGCTAGGGGTCATAGGATCTTAAGTCAAGCCATACAACAAACGTGATTTTGTTGTCGTTTTTTGCGATAATGGTACGGAACCCTTCGTGCGCGAGTCTGACTCGCACTTAGCCGGTTTTTTGCTATCGCTTCCTTCAAAGCAAAAGCCAATACTTTTTTTTTTTACTTTTTAGTTGTGCCTAATAGGCAACTTGCCTTTAGTAAGGTACCTATAATGTCAGAATAGATTACCCGAAACCATTTTATTCAAAATCGGTCTACAATTGACGAAGATATCGGTGAACATACACAAAAAAAAAAACATGATGTCGAACATAGAACCTCCTCCTTTTTGGTAAGTCGGTTAAAAAATCAACAATCTTGGCGATTTCTCCAACGCTTCAGGTAGATTTGCAGGTTAGACTTTTATTTATTCCGAAAACGCAGTATTTAAATTTAAAAAAACTGTTATTATAAAACCAATCATAATTTAAATAAATAAAACCTACACATTTGATTCTGAGACCCAATGTTATCTGAGTCTTATCATTATCGTATATCTAAGTCTGAGTCAATATTAATTATAATGATTAATCAACTTCAATTTAGCAATTACCTACGAATTAAAGTCATGTGAAGGTTGGACTTTGAACCACACCGTATTTAGCTAGTCACTTAAACTGTCAAAAATAAAAGCCCCGTTTTGATAGCTATAAAATACTTAATAATATTAAACGTGATGCTTGCGAATGATACTCGTTGTCATAGTATATCGGTAACATAGTTCTATTTTCGGGGGGTTTGGTTTCCGCACTTAGTCCTTCAAGTGGACCATTGTGCGTAATTTCTTACGTAGAAAGTTTTCGCGGCAAGTAAAATGAGAAACGTCAACGGACTTCTTAGATTGGAATGACTATCATCACCATTTTAAATTTTCTTCAAAGTTGCACCGCACAACTATACCGTCAGGTGTTATTCTGTGTCGCGAATAAATTTGAAAGAGATTTACCAAAGTTAATGGTTCAATCAAAAAGAAGGAACACGGCACCCTTTAGTCAGTAAAAGTCGGACATGTTTCACCCAGAGCAGGAGAAGTCATTGGATGACGGCAAATAAAAAAAAAAATGTTATTATGTAGCCGACAAGCGGCGTGTCGCCACAATACTACTGGTTTAATTCAATGTATTTCTATGAAATACTGTCTATAGCTAGTATTTCATAGAAATACATCAGTGCTCGATGTAGTTATTTTGTCACTCCGGGCAAACACAATACTTGCCGCCCTTCACATGACACCGTATAAGGGGCGAGTGGCCCCCAAAATTGGAGCACCCAGCCTCGGATAAGCTAGGGTTTCTGACAAAACGTAATGCACTGCCAGTTCAGAAATGTAAAATGATAACATCATCGGGTGAATTAGCCGACAAAAATCTTGCTGCCCCTTATTTTTGCCGCTCAGGAAATTTACCCTTCTTGCCCCCCCAACCCCCCGGCCCCCACCGCTAGATAGTGCCCTGATAGCTAGCGATACATCGCTGTCGCCTACCTTCTAGGACACTTCGCCTGTCTAGAAATACATAGAAACCAGGTACGTTCATTCGGCTACGGAATTATACCTTTAGTTGTTAACACGAGGTAAAACTGTCAGTTTGTCATACAATATTTTATTGTCATACAATTTCATAAAAATATAAAATTGTTTACAAAATACAGTGATATCCATAACATAAATACTAGGAACAAACACAAATTTGTAGTACCTACAACAAGGCTCAAGAAGATAGGTGGCTCGTTTAGATGTCAATGTGTACGCTTTTATAATAAGCTTCCAAGCCACGAACAAGATCTAAGTCTTAGTAAATTCAAATCATTCATTAAACGTAAGTTGTGCCAGAAAGCGTTTTATACTATTACAGATTACGTTAAGGAAAAAAAGGCTTGGGATTGAGCTGCTCCAATTAATTTTGATTTTTTATATTTTGCACCGTTAATTTTGTTTTTAATTTTGATATTTTTTTGGTTTTCTTGCAATGACAAGAATATTTACTTTTTAAAGTATTATGTTATTTTATTTTTATTATTGTGAATGTGAAGACTAGGTAGTTATGTGGATTTTTTTATTTTATCTTAGTTAGTTTTTACTCATGGTCTGGCAGTTTGAGTAGTTTATGCGGCCTACCCGAATGTCCTTTCTTTGGTATTGTTCGTCGAATCGTTGAGCTCCTTAAATTCTGAGTTGAGCTGCTCGGTTATTGACAAATGCGTGCACTGACTGGACAGGTCCACTTAATCTGGCTGGTTCTTTCCTCAAAAGACCATTTCAGACATCTGTCTACATGGTCTTCACATGATATAACCAAGATTTTGTCAGGACTTTAAAAGAGACTGTGACCTCTGAGTTTGTTTCGGCCTTTCTTCTCAGAGTAGTCAGATAGGAAACGCCGACCTCATCTAGTTTTAAAAAATATGATCGACATGTAAAAGAGTTTGTACAAACCAACTTACAGAAATAAAATCATTTATCATTTATTTATCAATATTGCCAATTTTACTTCGTTAGTAACTAACTGCGAGCGGGCGAGCCTAAGAGAAGGTATTACGAGTAGTTATCACTACTTATCACTATCGCTTGGCGTCTTCGCGAGTCTCCTAGCGTACTTATTATCAGTGCGGCCGATTGCGAACATTTTCAACCTTTGGTTGCACTTCGCTAGTCACCAGGTGACTAACTAGTCAGTGCGTTTACATGGATTAGGTCGAAACCTCGTCGAAATGAGTTGCAAGGGATTGATCACCATTTCGATAGCGTTTGACATTTCCATACAGTTTTTTCATTTTTAGGGTTCCGTAACCAAAGGGTAAAAACGCGATTACTAAGACTCCGCGGTCCGTCTGTCTGTCTGTCACCAGGCTGTATCTCATGTACCATGATAGCTAGACAGTTAAATTTTCACAGTTGATGTATTTCTGTTGCCGCAATAACAACAAGTACTGAAAACCAGTTAAACCAGAGTGCAGCGTAAAGAGCGGTAACAGTATAACCAAGCGATGTGTGACAAAATTGTGTTACCAATCGATAAAGTATCCGACGAGATGATTATTTAACTAGCTCATTTTGCATGTAAAATAACTTAATATACATGTCGGAAACACGAGGGCTTCCTTCCATATACCCTCGTACTTGTGGGCTTATCGTGGGTTATGCATGCACGAGGCAGGTAACTTATGCCGTTTTAGAGATATTCCATTGTCCAATTCTAGAAGCAAGTTGACGCGCCCCAATTTGAAATCACTTTTACTATTCACTGATACTTTTAGACGCAACTCCACCGGCACCAATCATGCCACTTATCACACGTAATTGCCATACGTCCCGCTCCAGTTTTCTCTACTCAAGTCCACTCCGCGCTGCCGCGCGCCTTCCCTCCAAATTGTCTGTCACCTTACTCTAGGATTCAAATCCTTCCCTAGGATTGGACATTGGAGAAAACTCAGTGTTGCCAATCGAATAAAATCTAATTGAAATTTGAATCAGAAGCTAAATGTTGCCAATTAAATAAAACTGAATTAATAACTTTACAAGCGATATTTCATCGTTCCCAACTATTAATCATTTACCTTCCTCCGATACGGCCATCTTGACATTCAAACGGTCCCACGTTTGATGTAGAGCGATGAACAACATCGTTACTCAATTGTGATGAAAAACAAAAACCAAGAGAACAAAAAAAAATTAAGTACCTAATAGGTTAAGTTCGGCCGCTCCTGACCAAATAAAAAAAAATTACGTGGTCGTGACATCTTCCACGTGAAACCTTCAATCAACACCTTATATTACCAGCCTACAACAAAAATCAAGTACTTCTTTACTCATGAAAACATAATTCTCATAGCTTTCACACTGTTCATTTGTTTTCTCCATGTAAATCTAGGTCTCCACACCGTACACCGTACACAACCATCGTCGTACTCTCGAAACAGATACCTCACCGTTTAGACAACCATATTAACACGAACACATTCTAAACGGTTACCGAAGCACCAGAGGTACCAGGTTCCCAACAGACGTCAAGTCGGTCTCGAAGCACTAAGTGTGCCAGAAACCACTCAAACGCCCAACACAACATACCATGCCACATACACCAAACAACGGGTCACCGAGGCCCCAGAGGGACCAGGCTCCCCCAGACACACAACAGGTTACCAAAGCCCCAGAGAGACTAGGCTCCCCCCAGACAACAGGTCACCAAAGCCCCAGAGGGACCAGGCTCTCCCCAGACAACCGGTCCTCTCGAAGCAACAAGACTGCCAGATACCCATGCCACATACACTAAACAACAGGTCACCGAAGCCCCAGAGGGACTAGGCTCCCCCCCATACATATCCAGCAATGTTTCTTGGTCCCACAGCAATTGCTGTGCCTCCTGATGGTCAACCCTGTGACCATCCTGCAACCATAGTCATCCTGACCAGGCCTCGTAACCCATCTCGGTTACAGCAGTCATCTTTTGACCACTCACCAGCCTACTTTAGGCTACAGCAGTCATCTCTGATCACTCACCAGCCCATCTAAGGCTACAGCAGTCATTTCTGACCACTCACCAGCCCATCTAAGGCTACAGCAGTCATCTCTGACCACTCACCAGCCCATTTTAGGCTACAGCAGTCATCTCTGACCACTCACCAGCCCATCTAAGGCTACAGTAGTCACCGCAGTGACTACTCTTCACCGCACAGTCAGTCCTTTGACCATGCACACGACCTCACCATTGCTAGATTGATTTGAATCAGTCTTCAACATATTACATTCAGTTACGTCAATGGGTACTTAATCTTTCAGATTTTCTCAAACTCATCATGAACCAAACAAAGCCTTTAATTCAACACATAATTGCCACCATTCAGAATTCCATTTCACTTCCAAACAACACCTTTAAACCAAAATGAAATTTGTTATTTCAATCTTTACTCTCAGTATCAATCTTTATTCTGAATACAACGGCAACCTCACATTCAGGATTTCATACACAGCCAAAAGCATACTCAAGAACTCTATTCTATGTTCATGATTTCATACACAGCCAAAAGCATACTCAAGAACTCTATTCTATGTTCATGATTTCATACCAAACTCTCACTACGATAGGTATAATAACTTACAACACCAAACATTACCAACTTTGCAAACTAAAAATTCAATCATGCACCGCACATCACCGGCTTTACATCTGTGTTAACATTATCTTATCCAACTTGAATGAAATAACACAAAATAACGTTAGGTATGTTCAAAATGACCAGCACAGACTATTCAACAAGTTAGCACAGCCATTACTGACAGTATACTTTAAATTCCAAACTTATTATTCAAGTTAGGTAGGTACTAGACTTCCTACATGACACCACACAATTCACAAATACAAACCTTCATTTTAAAGAGATGCTACAATTATTAAAAATTTTGAACAATGTTCAAGATTACCGAGGCCAAGCATCGTTGAACAACACAGAACAAGGAAACCATTCCTAGTTTCCTCCAAAAAAAAAAACAAAAACCCATGTACCAAGTACATCAAATAGAACCCAAGTATCCCATCCGTGGTCAACAATTCACAATAACTTAGCAAATACATTCGCTACACAGAATGCACTTTCAACTTAAACGCCGAATAAACTCTTGACTCCGTCATCTCTCTGACCCACGAAACTGAGAAACCGTTCTATGTGAATTAAAATGTTGCCAATTGAACATCTATCTCATCCTCAGCCACAACTTGGAACAGTTATTGGCTCTCGAGCATCTCATAATACCTGAACACGTCTTCTCGACACCATCTAAATGTCTAGTTGCACTTGTCATTCACCATAGTCAATTTAAATCATTTTTATTTGTAGGTATCATTAGAATGACATGTTATCAGTTGGTTAGTTCTCTACAATGCGATATATAACAACTTCAGACATTAACTTTACCTTTATTCAACCGTTGGTAGCAACAAAACTAAACGCCAACTGTCTAGGCTATAGTAACGTTAATCCTCGTGATGTTTGCAGGTTGTAAGATTGCAAATCGAGTCGAACAACAAACTATTTCACTAAACTTTAACACTGGTTTGAAAATAATCTTGATTACATAGCTCTTAACTGAAAGTTATTGCATGTCTTTGCAACAATGCAAAAGTTAAAAGTCTAATCCTCACAGTGACTCACACATTGTAACGATTTATTAATAATCTAGTCTTTATCTAGTAACTTTTAAGTTAAAAATCATATCAAAGTTATTTGTTTTGTATCATCAAACTTTTTCGAATGTTGACACTTACTTGTCAATGTCTTTATGTCTTAAAGAGATGAGCAAGGGATGACGGTCTGTTATCGATTAATTGACGAATCAATTTTAAGGACAAAAAATAAATTAACGTTTTTTCAATCGATATCCAGTACTGAATCAATTCAGCGAACCGATATTTCACCCTAGAAAATCGAGATAAGATTTTTCTGTTTTGATATGAACCAAAATATCATTTAAAAATAATTGAATGTATATCACAAACATAAGTGAATTCAACGTAAACAAAATAAATATTGTTCCCTTATACCTGATACTTTAATTTAGTTGTAAAAACAACCCCAATCGGCCAAAGATGCTAAAGATCGACTATTATTACGATTTTTCTTTTTGCGTTCCGTAACTGGATTCAAACTTGTATTGAAAATACCAACGCGAACAGTTAGAAAGTATGTTGTTTCCAAGGAATAGCATATTCACAAATTCCCTTGGAGATCAAATCAACAACAAACTCAGTGATAGTAATATCTACGGATAATCTGAAGTGACACCTATTAATAAAAAATGCATGGCTAAAATTCCTAGTGTTCAAACATAAAAAAAAAATCCGGATTGCTAATATCTTTACTTCTCGATTGTCAGTAAACTAACAACCTATTTATTATCTGTGTTTATGCTTATGACAGCACTAGTGGTCACAAAACCGTGTGTTATTCTAAAATCGTTCTCATAGAGAAAATAAAACTACGTTAATTGTTCTAACAACATAATATTGTAATAAAATCTCATTTCTTTGCGTTTCGTCCCCACGTTCCAATGCTCCGAGTACATTAGAAACATAAAATTGCGAAAATCGTTTTGTTGTTTATTTTGTTGGTGAATAAAAAAGATTAAAGACTTGATGAAACAAAATATTTCAAAGCTCGAACAAAGCAAGGATAACAATAGATGGCGTGACATGGACTGACTTCTCATTCTGTCCATGTAAAAATGATTTGTTCATTTTTTTAATTGATCATAAAAAAATTCATGCACCTATTCAATAAGTTATTTCAAGCAGCATATTACAGCTAATGGGGACCCGAATCTTTCGATGATTATTGAAAGAAACATACAGTATCAACACCATAACACAGATAGCGCTGTTTGAATATTTTTTTTTTTTTACTCTTTTTTTTTTTGTAACTTACATGACACATTTCCATGAAACAAAATAATGCAATAGTTATAGATTGCAATGAATGCAAGAATTAATTGTAAAACTTCGGTAAATCCAAACCCAATACACACTTCAGCTGCCACAAAAATGTACAGCTGAATGCAGATGCAGCAATTGTTGAATGCAGATCAATCAAAGTAACATACCTTAAGCCTGTACTCCCGGATGGGTCAGGCAGCAGTGCCCACCATGCACACATGCACAAGTCCAGACTCCTAGATGCTACCAGAAAATATTAAATGGATTGATCACCGCAGTGGCATGTATAACACCACTAAATTTCCTCTTTCATAGCGCTGCAGGCTGCGGGTTATGTGTTGCCTTTTGAAATGGAACCTGAGCTCCACACTTGTATCACCACACACAGCTGGTCACAACAGGTCTTGTGGTATCCACAGCAGCCATGTTGAAGGGCTCAGACGTCCATGCTATTTGTTGCATATTGAACGAATGCCTGAAAAATTCATGTCTATGAGCAAGTTTTCACACAAGCGTAATGTTTTGTTGAATCAAGTTGTAGCTTAAGGATGTTTGCTCTCTTGCACTGTATTTACACAAGTCGTCTTATTCTCATGCGAGTTCCACTGACAGTATGAAACTGGCTAAGTTTCTTTTAGCATCATAACGAAAATAGAAATTTATTTTAAATTTTAGCCACTTTATACCAAGAAAAACAATAGGTATTGTGGCTAAACTTCACAAGGCATTAGATAGGTACTAATTATTGTCAGAATACTCAAGTTTATACTTCCCTGCACATCTGTACACCACAGTTGCGTTTGCCCAGTAGGTATCTAGTCAGGATTGGGCATCCATGTCATCATTAACATTATCTGCAACCCGACTTCGCATGTTGTCTAGGATAGGCCACACTATTTGGTTGAATTCGGGCAACATGATATTCCTGTCTCTAGTAGCCGGCGAGTTGCAAAACGTCTCCATTAGGTAGGTACTTCGATGCCATTTTGTTGCGCACCAAAGAGAGCGCGCCAGCCATTACTCGTCTCATTTGATCTAGCATCGCCTTGTGCGTGCATTGGTTCATACTTCTGATGTCGGAAACACGAGGGCTTCCTTCCATATACCCTCGTACTTGTGGGCTTATCGTGGGTTATGCATGCACGAGGCAGGTAACTTATGCCGTTTTAGAGATATTCCATTGTCCAATTCTAGAAGCAAGTTGACGCGCCCCAATTTGAAATCACTTTTACTATTCACTGATACTTTTAGACGCAACTCCACCGGCACCAATCATGCCACTTATCACACGTAATTGCCATACGTCCCGCTCCAGTTTTCTCTACTCAAGTCCACTCCGCGCTGCCGCGCGCCTTCCCTCCAAATTGTCTGTCACCTTACTCTAGGATTCAAATCCTTCCCTAGGATTGGACATTGGAGAAAACTCAGTGTTGCCAATCGAATAAAATCTAATTGAAATTTGAATCAGAAGCTAAATGTTGCCAATTAAATAAAACTGAATTAATAACTTTACAAGCGATATTTCATCGTTCCCAACTATTAATCATTTACCTTCCTCCGATATACATAAGTTAACGCCAATTTAATATTTATAAAGAGATGCATGACCTATATATTTTTAACCGACTTACCAAAAAGGAGGAGGTTCTATGTTCGACTTCTTGTATGTTTTTTTTTTTTTTTTTTTTTTTTTTATGTATGTTCACCGATATCTCCGTCAATTGTGGACCGATTTTGAAAATTATTTTTTTGTTTGAAAGAGTATGTTTCGAAATTGGTCCCATTTTAATTTGGTAAAGGTCTGATGAAGAACTTCGGAGATACACAACAGAACTCTTCAATAAACAACGGCAAAACTCTCGGGATTGCTGCAATCGCATGTCTGTTTGTTGTTTATACCATTTCATAACATAACATCACGCCAGTACGCTCTAAAGGGGTACGCAGATCTCTCATTTCACCGGTTATGTTCAATGTTCAAGTTTCATGTTATTTGGTTAATTTATGCTGGAGTTATAGGGACCTTAATAAACAACTTGCTATTAGGTAGGTAAAACTAAAAAAGGGAAAAATAAAAACTTTTTTGCAAAAAAATACTACCGACTTCCAAATGAAAAACTACAAAGTGAAAAATAACTTAACTTTTGGAAGTCGGTGTCCATATCGCAAAAAAATGGTTCCTACGAAAGACACCGACTTCCAAAAGTTAAGTTATTTTTCACTTTGTAGTTTTTCATTTGGAAGTCGGTAGTATTTTTTTGCAAAAAAGTTTTTATAATTGCCAATAAACCTCGTAACGGATAGTCGTACTTCTTTTCGAAAATCCATTGACACAGTGCTAACAAAATTCAACCTTATCACCTACAACAATAATTAAATAAATATTTGAGTGGGGCTCCCATACAACAAACGTGTTTTTTTTGCTGTTTTTTGCGATAATAGTAAGGAATCCTTCGTGCGCGTCCGACTCGCACTTGGCCGGTTTTGCAATCGCTGTCGTCACGCTTTCGTTGATAGAAAGAATAAGTTCAAGTTTTCTATGACATCCCTTTATTTATATTTTCTTCACACAGATTGGAATGTCCAATAAAAGCCGGTCACTACCAGCTGACAGACTACCCGCTCTTCACCGAAGACAACTACCTCGTGGTCCCCGAGTCGAAGATATCGACCAGCGTGTTCGGGTACACTTTCAGATTAGACGGATTAACTGAAAAACGTCGTAAGGTTATTACATTTTTCACGTTTTGAGCGAGAATGGCTCTTCGGTTTTGTACACCGGTGCCATACCTCATTGGAATCAAATGTATCAGCTCACTATGTTAGGACCCATAGAGCAACACGGACCACCGGCGGACCGGAGGGGAGTAGCCATACGCAGGCGTTCCCCTCTGTCAAAGTACAAGTCCACGCGGTCCTATGCGTACAATAAAACTAGTTGCAGCCGCACTGCTCAATAGACTAAATCTAGTAGCGCGACTGAATCGACGTCCTAAAAAAATGCCGAATTGTTCTGTTTTTTGCTGCAAAAAGAGATCTGCCACGTCAAATTTACAAAAAGATGGCGTTATCTTTCATATGTAAGCAATGTTTAATCACATTATTACTATTTACTTCTATAAAACTTAAAAATTACAATATTATCGTTCGGTGACGTTTGGGATTTGTTTACCAACACAGGCCGCTCGCCCTCATACAATATGCGGATCGGTCGAGCAACTGATCCGAGTCTGTTTCCGAGTAGTCGCCTGTCACCGAGCGATAGTGTTGTTACCGGTTTGTTTGTAGATAGTTATCGATAAAAATGGTCAAGGCAAAGGAGTCTATATCCATACAGATACATTTTTGAGATTGAGATTTCTGATTTATTTATTGTAAGCTTTATTTTAGTATACAGACACAACCACATGACAGTCAGGCAGTCCGAATGACGATAGACGATTCGGGTACGTTGATTATGGTTGTGATTTATTAAAAAATAATACAGATGAAGCAACAGATGTCCTAGTATTTCTATAAGTAGGCATTAAATACTCCATGGAAAGTCCCAATCGGATATTTTTTTGTTAAAGGCACAAGTGCTAAGTTAAAAGCTCAGCTTGTACCTAAAGCCTTTGAATTAGTACATGAAACTGGAGTGGAAATAAAAGCAATAACGTATGACGGCGCAAAAGCAAATTTAGCGATGGCCACAGAACTAGATTGCTGCTTAGTTGCAAATAAATAGCAAACTACCATATTAGAAAAAAAAAGGAAAAAATTATTAGATTCACCACGATACACAGGTTTTTTGGCATTTTGATCTGTATTGAGAGTACCAAGTCCATCTTCCAAGATATAATACAAAACGAACAAAATGGCCTTAAATATATGCCACTCCACAGGATAAGTCAAGATTACATCGAACTCTTTTTTCGATTGTAAGAAGTCATGGTGGTTGTTGCGATAATCCCTCAAGCTCTCAGTTTGAAGCAATTTAATAAAAAAGAGAAGAGAAGAAGTCAATTTTACCAATTTTACTAACGATTTAATTGATGAGATTGAAGCTCTAACTTTTTTATCCCCTTTTGCCGAGAAAGTTGTAGAATACATAGCTGGATTTGTTATTTCCTCGACATCAAAAAAAAAATGCATTACGTGCATAAAAGGTTTGCTTGGGCCGATTGATGAAAAAAGTTTAATACACCAAAAAAGCAGAGGACAGCTACTTTTTGCTTCAAAATAGGTAATACTTTTATGGCCAGATTTGTGAAAAAGAAATAAGACGACGTTTAAGTGACGACAATAAACCTACACGATCTTGTACTACACATGAAATCGTGGCACATGCCTTAATAAAGTGTATTGGCAAAGACTTGTTTTCCTCTATCAATTGCCATTTACACAAAAATGATTTGGCAAATCATAATTTGGAACTGGCAAGATTAATAATGGAAAAATATACTGCTACAAGAATTTCGTTCTAAATGAAAAAGCAGACCCACAAAAATGTATTCGTCATATTTATACAAAACTAATCTATTTTAAAAACCAGTGATAGATACAACTATCACTGGTTTTTTAAATTAACATTAAGTTTATTTGTTGGATGATAATTATTGTAGTTCATAATAAATAAAGTCAATCTTTATAACAATGATAACTTTGTATCACTTATTAAACCGTATATCCCGAACAGAGTTCTTGAATTTATCGATAATGAGTATCGACAGTAGTTACAACCACGGCTATAAGCAACTTGTCACTGTAGTTGCGTCATCTTATTATACTGTCATGACACAGAATGTATCCATGTGTGTGTAAAATTGTAAGTGTATTTTTTAATTTTTATGTGTGAGTTTCGTAGTAACAGACAATTATTTTTGTGTGAGAATTTGTTAAAGTGTGGGTAGAGCAGATTTCCCCCCGCAAAAAATGACAGACAGTTTTGTATCGGGAAAAAACGCTATGGCTACTCCCTTCCGGCACGCCGGTGGTCCGTGTTGCTCTATGGTTAGGACCCATTTGTTAGAAATATACCTGCAAGGAGTTTGTATGTGTTCAATTATAAACTCTATGTTGTCTAGAATAAGTTTTATAGACAGATGTCACTCTTGGTCTGATCGTTTTGCCTGTGCGGAACGCAATACATTTTGGAATCCTATAAAGTGATTTTATTGAGTAGCTCACGCAATCTATCATGGTAGCAGAGTGTTATGGTTTAAATTGACTACTCTAATTATTATTTTCAAAGTATGCGCGTGTGATTCCGTAATTTTTTTTCAAAATTTATTCGCAAGAAAAACAAAGAACGATGGCAACCGTCAATCAAAATGTTTCGATAGAAAAATTATCCGGAATTCAAGATTATCCATCCTGGAAATTTATGATGCGGATGGTGCTCATCCATGACGATCTGTGGGATTGTGTGGGCACACCTGAAAATAAAAACGAAGACGCGAAGAAGCAGGAAAAGGCGCTCGCGAAAATCGCCTTGAGCGTGAAGCCTTGTGTATTTCCACAAATTAGAAATGCCAAGTCGGCTCGCGAAGCGTGGAGCAACCTGCAGAAGGCATACGAGGACCGAGGCTTGTCACGACGACTCGGATTGCTTCGCACATTGTTCGCCATTAAATTAAGCGAATGTGCGAGTATGGAGGCATATGTGAACAAGGTCATAGATACATCGCAACAACTGAGCGACATCGGAGCGGCTTTAGAAGATGACTTCGTGGCCGTGATTTTACTTAGCGGTTTGACAAGCGATTACGACCCGTTGATTATGGCTCTAGAACATTCGAACACGTCACTGTCAAGCGAAAATGTCAAAGCAAAATTACTTCTAGAAAATGCGAGACGCGATGAAAAAAGCGCAGATGTTACATTGAGGTAATAATGTACTACGCACTAGAGAAGTCACCACCCATCACTACTGTGTTCTGTTCAGTTGCGCTCTTCTAGCCGCAATTCACTTATTTGATTGCTAGATCTTGGGCGCTTAAGTCATTTTATGTTTTTAAACGAAAAAACGTTCAAACGCATTCAATATGCCGGTCGTGTGTTATAACATTTTGCACTAATAATTCAACCAATACGGCGAAGATCAAAGGAATAGCTTTTCATAGTTGGCTAACTAGATAATTATTTTAAAATTTAATTTTAACAAAATATTTGCTGGACGCCATGTTATGTCAATTTTCATATAGACAAAAAATTCAGATGTGACAATTTGTATAACAAGTGTAGGTAAAATTAGCTGATGTTTCTTTTTAAAGCGGAAAATAATAAGAACATATCTTTAGAAAAGAACTGACTGTGGTTATTCAATGAAAAAATATAAAAGATGAAAAATAATTATTACATAATCTAAGACATAATTTGTTACATTTTGTTTGTTTAAGGTTTCTACGTTTGGACCGTAAAGATAGGGAAAAATGGATAAAATTTATCGAAATTACCCGCAGTGAAGATACCAGCAGCCTGATTGTGTAAGTGAATTCAGCAAAGGAAACAATCTGTTTCTTTCCCAAAAACGACTTTTCGTTTTTCAAAAAGTAGTTTTTGGGAAAGAAACAGATTGTTTCCTTTGCCGAATATACTTACACAATTAGGCTGCTGGTTACCATCCAATCATACTTATGTATGTTCGTTGCATTTTCGCGAAGAGGATAAATATACCACAAAAGCGGGCAGGCGTTTTCTGAATCAGTCTCTCTACTTAATATCATTTCAGTTATATTACGGTTAATACTTTGGAATATTTTATTCATAAGGAAAAATTTACATATTTGCTACAATATTCTGTTGATCAACCAAGCACTTTAAATCACCTAACACATTTGATACGGGCCATCATAAACAAATACACAAGAATTTGCTTGAAGTACGAAGCTAAAATTAATCAGACTAATAATTATTTATCGAAGCGTCAAAAGTGAACTAAACTTATATTGTTTGGGGGTAACTAAATTAACATAACTAATATTAAAAATATACAAAAGATTCGTGTTTCAAGCGAATTGTAAAATTCCCTATTCCAATTTGATATGTTTTTAACTTATTGTAAGCGCATTTGATTATATATTAAATAAAGAAATACAAAAGCATCATAAACTTTAACAGTCGGTTATTTCAACTAATAATAAATTTTGAAAAAGTGTGAATTCTAATGAAGCTTGTTAGGTATAATGCTATGTCACTTCTGTAGTCAGTCAGCAATTTAGTCTATATGAATGACAAGGTTGAACGAAACGCGTAAGCGCCATGAAAATCACGGCGCTTCCGTCTTTTTGGTCGCGAGAAAACTACACCTTAGAAGCGCTCTAGCGCTGCATGTTTATATTGTTTTGTTAGACGACTAATTATTGTTTCAGCGCTGCAGCGAATTTTTTAGTTTAAACTCTTATCAAAATTGACAAAATGGAGCATGCATTTTGCTTAGGATAGCTTCTCTAGTACGTAGTACATATTATCTCAATGAGATGTTACGGCTTTAGCAGCTCGGAAAGCACCCAAGCCAATTAAGTGCTTCAGATGCAAAAAGAGTGGGCATTTCAAGAAGGATTGTCCTGACAACTCTGACGGCAAGAAGAGTGGCAGGAAAAGCCAGGCGCATCTCTCAGCGTTGGCCGCAGGAGTCAAGAGACACGTTTGGTAAGTCGACAGTGGTGCGGCGCAGCATTTTTGCAATGATCGCAGGTTTTTATCAGATTTTACTACTGAAAAGCCGAAGAAGGTCTTAATTGCCAATGGTGAAGCATTGCCGACAGCTGGAATAGGAACTGCGCAAACTGTGCTAAAGGACAATAGTGTGAGGTTGATAAGTAATGTACTTAGTTCCAAAATTGTCTGCAAATTTGTTATCTGTTAGTGCGATGGATAAGAAAGGTTTCGAAATTGTGTTTCGTTCTGGCGTGTGTACAGTCTATGACAATGGGGAGGTTTTGGCTACAGCTACCCTGAGAGATGGTATTTATGAACTTGATGCCATTGAAACTGTTTCTGTTTCGTGTAGCGAGCCATCCCCGCAGGCCATGTGTTCGTCTTTGTCTGTAGGTACAGGTGACAGCAAAGCGGTGCCGACACGTCAATTGAAGGTTGATAGTCGTCCTGTTGCCGTGAGCGTGAAGCAAGCGCCGCAGTCCCCTGCTACTGGAAGCCAGCCAACGGAACAAACTTGGCACCATCGTCTAGCGCATCTGAACACCCGAAGCATGGAGTTACTGCGAAAAGGTATGGTCAAGGGTATTTCTTATGACAACAATAACTTTCAGTCGTGTGTTTCCTGCATCTTAGGTAAACAGACTAAGTTGCCATTTCCGAAGAAATCGGAGACCAGAGCAATGGAAATTCTTGGAATAATTCACAGTGACATCATGGGACCACTGCCGTGCCCGTCCCTAGGTGGGAAAAGATATTTTCTGTTGTTCATTGACGACCTGTCACGAAAAACATTCGTTTATTTTCTTAGGAGGAAGGATGAGGTTTTCGAGATGTTTAAAGAATTTAAAGCTCTCGTAGAAAACCAAACCAATAAGAAAATAAAAGTTATTCGTACTGACAATGGTGGTGAATATGTTAATTCTAATTTTCAGAAGTTCCTGAAGAAGTATGGGATTCGACACCAGACCACGGTTCCAAGGTCATCAGCTCAGAACGGAGTCGCGGAACGCGCGATCAGAACGGTTACGGAGAAAGCCAGGTGCGTGCTCCAGGAAGCAGGTTTGAGAAAGGAATTCTGGGCAGAAGCAGTCAACACCGCCGTCTACCTGAAGAATCGCTCTCCAACTAAGGCTGTGATGGGCAGTACACCGGAAGAAAAATGGACTGGTAAAAAGGAGGATCTGAGTTACCTACGCATTTTTGGTTGTCAAGCTTATACAGCACAAACGGGACAAATTAGATCCCAAAAGTAAGAAATATATTTTTGTCGGATACTGTGACGAGTCAAAGGGATACAGATTGATAGATCCGGCGAGCCCGAAGAATGTCATAAAAGCAAGAAATGTCACTTTTCTAGAACATGCTTTTTGGAATGACACTTCATCGGATGAGGGTGATAGTTCACGTTACACGATTGGTTTGTTTCCGAACAATGTAACTGTCGCCGATAATGTTCCAGTGCAACCCGCCTCACCTGATTTACCCCAAGAGCATGCAGAAATATCAAACGAAAACTGTCAAGATAACAGCGCCATTACGATAGATGATTCTGAGAGCAGTAGTGAGACTCCGAATGACTCTGCGGATGAGACGTATGTCCCAGGAGATTCCACACTGGAAGACTACGAGAACTCTACGGACGAAAGTAGTGAGTTTGAGTCAGCTAGTGTAGCACGCACTGTATGCAGTGACACGGAAGACCCTCAGACAGTACGCGAGGCCAAGAAGCAAGTAAGTGGAAAGCCGCGATGGCGGAAGAGTATAAATCCTTCATCGATAATAAATGTTGGACTCTGACTGACCGCGATACGAAGCAAAGGCCTGTCAAATGCAAGTGGATCTTTAAAAGAAAGCTTGGCCTCAACGGCGAAATATTGAGGTACAAAGCGCGCCTCGCTGCAAAAGGTTATACCCAGAAATACGGTATTGATTACGAAGAAACGTTTTCTCCTGTAGTACGATATTCTACTATACGTACGTTACTAGCTTTAGCAACGGAATATTAAAAAAAAAAAAATTAAAATAAATATCTTTATTTCCCAAAAAAATACAGATTATTGTAGTTACTTAAGTTTACAATTTTTTATATAATTATGGTAGAAAACATTTACATTAAACATTTGGATGCTGCAGAAATCTGTACACAATAGACTAAACTCTGTCTCTTAAACTAGGGTATCCTGTATCTTAAGAGACAGCGTTTCACAATGAAGTTCCAATTGATTCATGTATGTGTGGACTGTGTGTCGATTTACCTTCAGAAGGGAAAAAAGAGATAGATGACTTAAGTTTTAAATTATGCGCATTATAATGAGTATGTGAGAGTGCGAGGGTGTGGGTGAATGAATGTAAATGGTAGGTGTGTCGGTGTTTGTGTGTGAGTTAGATAGGTAGATGATGTGGTGTTGGTGTGTGTGTAAGTGTGTGAGGGAGTTGTATGTGCGAGAGTGTTTAGATGCGAGGATTGAAGTATTCGTGTAAGCATGGAGATGGTTGTGTACTTATTAGGTGATGTAGGTAAGTAAAGACTCCGTTGCGGCATAGTCCTGTTTAAGTAGCCATTCTGTCACCTTTAATTTTAGGTTGTGTTTGTTGAGGTCTAAGATATTCAGTTTTTTATGAATGTTTTTGTAAATGTACGCGCTAATTACATAATACTGATGCTGTGCGAAAGTGGTCCTGTGTTGGGTGCCTGAGGGAAGGTTTGTACGCTTTTTTGGGTTAGACGGGGGAAGGCTGCTATGTTTCCTAAGTACAGATTGAAGCACAAAGAGCTGACGGACTGTAAGAACCTTGCAGTCTGCGTACAGCTGTGTTGTTGGGTATCTATAGGGTTTCCTTGTCATTACTTTTAGTACGGCTCTCTGTGCTCTCTCAGCCCCTAGGACACAACCTTTCGTTGCAGCACCCCATACAGAGATGCAATAACCTATGACCGATTGGCATAGTGCATAATATACCATTTTCAATACATCGGTATTAGCAGAGTTTCGAAGGGATTTAAATATATGTATGAGGCGCAAAGTTCTAGTCGTGACAGCTCCAAGTTGTTTCTTCCATGTAAGACCGTCATCTATGTGGACACCTAAGTACTTTATGTTGTCGCTTCTAGTTAGTGTTGGGCAACGGCATAGTTCTGATCGGTCAGAGCATGAGTGGGCAGTAATTGAAAAACTATTTGTCGGTGCGGTCTTTAATATCGAGCATCTGGATGTAAAAACGGCCTGTTTGAATGGAGATTTAAAGGAAACCGTTTTTATGGAGCAGCCAGAGGGCTACAAGATTAAAGGCCAAGAAGATAAAGTTTACAAGTTGAATAAGGCCATATACGGACTGAAGCAAGCTTCGAAGTCTTGGTATGAGAAAATAAATGGCGTTTTGACGAGCAAAATGAAATTCAAACGTTTATCTTCCGAACCTTGTGTTTATGTCAAGTCGAGCGGGCAATCTATGATTATAATTGCGCTCTATGTTGATGACATAATGCTTTTTTCTTCAGCTGGTTCCCGAGATGTGGCAGGAATCAAAGAAGAATAAAAGAAGGCCTTCGAAATCAAAGATTTAGGGCCAGCACACCACATTCTTGGAATGAGGCTTTGCAGACAATAAGGAAATAACTCTAGACCAGTCAAGCTATATTAAGAAGGTGCTAGAACGTTTTCACATGTCAGATTGCAAACCTGCACGAACACCTATGGAGACAGGTCTGAAGCTCGTGAAATCTACAAAGAAGGATTGTACGCACGACTACAGAGGCCTGATAGGATGTCTGATGTACATAGCGGTATATGTACGCGGCCGGATATTGCACATGCTGTCAGCTCACTCAGCCAGTTCAACGACGCTTACAACGAGACTCACTGGAAGGCAGCAAAACGCGTTCTTCGCTATCTAAAAGGTACGCCTGATAATTATTTAACTTTTCAGAAGTCAGGGTTGGATATCGTCGCTTATGCTGACGCTGATTTTGCATCAAATGTGGTCGATCGCCGATCTTATACCGGTTATATGTTCAAAATTGGAAATTCTACCATCTCTTGGGAGAGTAGAAAACAAAAAACAGTGGCTCTTTCAAGCACAGAGGCCGAATATATGTGTCTGTCAGATGCTTGTAAAGAAGCACTTTTTCTACGCAAGTTTCTGTTCGAAATTTACGGGGTACAGTATAGGATTGCGTTGTTTAATGATAATCAGTCTGCAATGATTTTGTGCAGTAATTCTATGTACCACACCAGAACGAAACACATTGACGTAAGACATCATTTCATCAGGGAAATTGTTGAGGAAGGTACAGTTGTTGTAAAATACCTATCTACTGATGAAATGGTGGCCGACGTTTTAACAAAACCGTTGGTGTAGGAAAAACATGATAAGTTTGTATGTCATTTATTTGTGTGCATCAGAATGGCGGGTGTATGACTACAAATGGTCATGCTATATGCGTGAGAGCAATGTACGAGCAATGTACCGAATGTACGTAAAATTTGAAGCAATGTACTATTTTAAAACCACAGTTTTTTGAAAAAGTATTTGAGTCGCCAACCTGATATCAGAATGGCGGGTGTATTAAAATCTGAACAAATTACCTACTATCTGAGTGTGAAATGTCTACCGTAGCAATGTACGACCAATGTACGTTATCATATTAAAAGCATCACCAGATGCTATCAACGGTTAAAGAGTTATTATAAAAATAAAATTTCTCCACATTTAGAGCCTGTTCAATTTTATTAGCAACAAGTTGTGTCTACGTAATACGTCGCTATGTCTAAACTAAAGGGATTTCTTGTGTGGACAAATGTCCATATTGGCCATGCGATATGCGTAAGAGAAATGTTCGAGCAATGTACCGAATGTACGTAAAATTTGAAGCAATGTACTATTTTAAAACCACAGTTTTTAGAAAAGGTATTTGAGCCGCCAACCTGATATCAGACTGGCAGGTGTATTGCAAATCTGAACACTATCTGACTGTGAAATGCCTACCTTAGCAATGTACGACCAATGTACGTTATCATATTAAAAGCATCACCAGATGCTATCAACGGTTAAAGAGTTATTATAAAAATCAAATTTTTCCACATTTAGAGCCTGTTCAATTTTATTAGCAACTTGTGCCAACGTTATACGTTGCTATGTCTAAATTATTCGCCGTCCAACCTGTCATTTTACACTTTGACTGTTCAAAACGAATCATTTAGTGATGAACTAATGTGGTAACCGATTCTATCACATATAACAATTGAATTTATCCATGAAAAAGTTTCAATTGATAAAACACAGTTATTTTATTTTTCCTTTATACCCGACTGCCGAAGGAGGGTAATGTGTTTATCTCAGTCTGTGTATGTTTGATGTTCCTAGTGGTGCTCTAGAGACCAAACGCACACGCAAATTTTGATGATTCATACGTCAATCGATTCGTTTTAATCGATTGAATTACATTAAAATGGGAAAATAGAAAAATTCCGGCTTTTGGGTGCCATATTGTGGCGTCCGAATGTTCTTTTCTTCAAAGCTCTTCGTATGGGGTATCAAAATAAGTGTGGCGGGCTCTGGCTTGGCCACCAACTGGGATTTTAATTTTGATAACACAAATATTATGTCCGTAAGGATTGAGGAGCCATTTTTTGTATCTTAATTAAATTAATATACTTATTTAGTGACTTCGAGACTTGGGCTGTACTGCAGTCTCTCCAACGGTGCCAGATCGACTACCGGTACATTGAGGTGTTGAAGTGTTTGTACAGAAACGCCACCATGTCAGTCCGTCTTCAGGATCAGACCTCGAAACCAATATTTCTCCAGCGTGGCGTGAGACAGGGAGATGTCATTTCTCCGAAACTATTCACTGCTGCGCTGGAGGATGTATTCAAGGTTCTGGACTGGAGGGGCCTAGGCATCAATGTTAATGGCGAGTACATCACTCATCTTCGGTTTGCCGACGACATAGTGGTCATGGCTGAGACCATGGAGAGCCTCAATACAATGCTTGATGACCTCAGTAGAGCTTCCGAAAGAGTGGGTCTTAAAATGAACATGGACAAAACCAAGGTGATGTTGAATGCCCATGTTACACCCACTCCTATCAAGGTTGGAGACTCTACACTCGAAGTTGTGGACGACTATGTCCACCTGAGACAAACGATCCAGTTGGGTAGGGCCAACTTCGAGAGAGAGATGGTCGAGCGATTGACTGCTGCTCTGCGTGTCGCGGGTTCGATTCCCGCACGGAACAAATATTTGTATGACCTACAGATAGTTGTTCCAGCTCTGGATGTTTGTGTATGTGAGTTTATATGTTTGTAAACGCACCCACGATACAGGAAGAAATTCCTAGTGTGGGGCAACGTTTTTTAAAAAAAAAAAAAAAAAACATAATTTGGTATGATTTTGTAGTATTTGAGAGTATTTAGTACACAAAAAATCTGAGCTCGGTTGCATTAAAATTAAATAAGTTATCATACATTAAATGTGGCTCCTCAGACCATACATACGACTCGTCATTTTTCAAAGAAGCAGTAGTTCAATTAATGCGCAATTTCTTCGTCATTTAGTAGTAAGTAGTTAGTAGTTTAGTTTTATTATTTTTTATTTAGTTTAGTTATTTTTTTATTTTTTTCTTTTCATCGACCGATGAAGGCAAAACATGTACATTTTTGAAATTTCGCTATACTTAATGAAAGCTTCTTTTTGTTTTTTTAATGGAACCAAACTTTGTTTTCCTCCTCTCTTCTTCATTTTTAATTTTATTTAGTTCAGTGCACTTAGAATAAAACGCACCCACGTTATAGGCAAATTTCCTAGAATGGCCAACGTTTTTTATAGAAAAATAAATATCACAATGAAAATAATGATTGATCTTTAATTGAATAAAAGAACATATTTTTTTTAAGAAAGGTTAAATAATAACTTAAAATAAATTGACACTATACATATTCATTTAGATTCATCTTCACTACGTTATTAATAAATATACATTCATAAAAAAAACATAATAAGTGTACAAAAAAATAACAAATATCATGCTGTGCAGTTGGAAGATACACATTCGCGAGCTGGTTGACCAGAACCAGACGTATGCTCCAACTGATCAGCATGATTTTCTTCTTGTGTACGTCTTTTTAGTTCGATCTTAAGCAGTTGTGTTTTTGATTTTTTAAATTAACTATTTTTAATTATAACTTATAAGTTAACATTTTTTTTCAGATTAGATATATTTAAACATAAAAGTGTTATATATTATAGATACACCACAAGAAGGGCTTGGAAGAAAAACATATTTGGGACAACAATATGGCGGGAACAATCCGGCATTTTTCTATGTTCCAATTTTAATGTTGCCAGTGCAGTAACACTCGCAAGGTTAAGACGAATCGATTGACGTAAGGATCATCAAAATCGACCAACGCGTTTGGTCTCTAGAACGCCACTAGGTAAAAACATACATACACGCATAGACTGATAAACACGTTACCTTCCATCGGCAGTGGCGTAAAAATAAAAATCAAAGCAAAAATAAAATAACTATGTGTTTAATCGATTAAATTTGTTTCATTGTTAAATTCAATTGTTAAATGAAATCAAATCGGTTACCACATTAGTTCATCACTAAATGATTAGTTTTTGAGCTGTCAAGGTGTAAAATGACAGGTTGGACGGCGAGTAATTTAGCAACGTATAACGCAGGCACAAGTTGCTAATAAAATTGAACAGGCTCTTAATGTGGAGAAATTTGATTTTTATAATAACTCTTTAACCGTTGATAGCATCTGGTGATGCTTTTAATATGATAACGTACATTGGTCGTACATTGCTAAGGTAGGCATTTCACAGTCAGATAGTGTTCAGATTTGCAATACACCCGCCAGTCTGATATCAGGTTGGCGGCTCAAATACCTTTTCTAAAAACTGTGGTTTTAAAATAGTACATTGCTTCAAATTTTACGTACATTCGGTACATTGCTCGTACATTGCTCTCACGCATATCGCATGGCCAATAATGACATTTGTTCACACAAGAAATTTGGCGAAATTTTATTTTTATAATTACTGTTTAACCGTTGATAGCATCTGGTTAATCTTTTAATATGATAACGAACATTGGTCGTACATTGCTACGGTAGGCATTTCACAATCAGCCAGTTGGTAATTTATACAGATTTTGAATATACCCCCGCCATTCCAACATCAGGTTGGCGGCTCAAATATCTTTTCTAAAAACTGTGGTTTTAAAATAGTACATTGCTTCAAATTTTACGTACATTCGGTACATTGCTCGTACATTTCTCTCACGCATATCGTATGGCCAAAATGGACATTTGTTCACACGAGAAATCCCTTTAGTTTAGACATAGCAACGTATTACGTAGACACAACTTGTTGCTAATAAAATTGAACAGGCTCTAAATGTGGAGAAATTTTATTTTTATAATAACTCTTTAACCGTTGATAGCATCTGGTTATGCTTTTAATATGATAACGTACATTGGTCGTACATTGCTACGGTAGGCATTTCACACTCAGATAGTAGGTAATTTGTTCAGATTTTAAATACACCCGCCATTCTGATATCAGGATGGCGACTCAAATACTTTTTCAAAAAACTGTGGTTTTAAAATAGTACATTGCTTCAAATTTTACGTACATTCGGTACATTGCTCGTACATTGCTCTCACGCATATAGCATGACCATTTGTAGTCATACACCCGCCATTCTGATGCACACATTTATTTCTATCATTAAATAAATGATATGCGATGGTTCTAAGCAGTAGATAAGGTATACTTGCAGAAGTATAATTTGTTTTAGATCCGTATCACATAGTTTTTTGAATATTTATTGTTTATATGTGACGGATACTTTGATAAATTTATGCTTTTGCTATGGTTTCTGTTGTTATGGTATATCATATTTTTAGACAGCGGATGTGTCTACACTTAGATATTTTATTGTGTGTAATGTGATTTATATGAGTTTATATTGGATCAAGGGCCAGTGTTAGAAATATACCTGCAAGGAGTTTGTATGTGTTCAATTATAAACTCTATGTTGTCTAGAATAAGTTTTATAGACAGATGTCACTCTTGGTCTGATCGTTTTGCCTGTGCGGAACGCAATACATTTTGGAATCCTATAAAGTGATTTTATTGAGTAATAAATAATAATAATAATAATAATAGAGGTGGTCAGGTAATATCTCACCTCCTTTACATGGATGATCTGAAGCTCTTTGCCCCCAGCAATCTTCAGCTGATGGAGCTACTGAAGGTAACTGAAACTTTCAGTAGCGCCATCAGGATGGAGTTTGGCGTGGACAAATGGTCGGCAGTGCAGTATGGCGGTCATGCATGTAAAGCGAGGGGAGATTGTGGAATCCGTGGGAATTCAACTCGCGGATTCCATAAACCTGAGATCCCTCTCTCCAAACGAAACCTATAAGTATTTGGGTATGTCGGAAGCGTTAGGTATCAGCACTACTGACATGAAGCAATCGTTGAAGGAACGCTTCTTTGGCCGCCTGAAAAAGGTTTTCAATAGCCTACTTTCGGGTGGAAACAAGGTGCGCGCCTTCAACGGTTGGGTCATGCCGGTATTGATGTACTCTTTCGGCATACTCAAATGGACTCAAACGGAACTCGACGCCCTGGATAGGCGGGTCCGTACACTGCTGACTGCATATCGAATGCATCACTCACGATCGTCGGTCATGATATATCCCGCGGAAGTGTGGAGGCCGAGGCTTTTTAAATGCCAAGAACCTCCACAACCGCGAGATATGCAATCGCAGGGAATATTTTCTACACGCCGACGTGGGAATGCATCGAGATGTAGTAGCAGTGGACAAGGGACTCACCCCGCTCTCCTTGGCGAATGAGAACTGGCGCAAGCCTGTAGTGCTTGACACTAACGACCGCAGGGAGGTATGGCAGAGTAAGGAGCTTCACGGACGCTTTTTCCGGGCCCTACATGGGTCCGATGTAGATCAGTCAGCGTCCGTAGCCTGGCTGCGTTTCGGTGACCTCTTTGGGGAAACCGAAGGTTTTGTCTGTGCAATTATGGACGAAGTTATCATGACGAATAACTACCGGAGATTTATTGTGAAGGATGGCACGGTTGACATCTGTCGGGCATGTCACCGTCCGGGTGAATCGATCCGCCACATTATCACTGGTTGTTCTCGTCTAGCTAACGAAGAGTACTTGCATAGGCATAACCTTGTAGCCAGGATTATCCATCAGCAACTTGCTCTGAAATACACTCTTGTGGCATCGGAGGTGCCGTACTACAGGTATGTGCCCGACCCAGTTCTCGAGAATGGCAATATCACATTGTACTGGGATCGGTCCATCATCACTGACAGGACCATTATCGCTAATAAGCCTGATATAGTGGTGGTGGACCGAATCGAGAGGCGTGCAATGATTGTTGAAATTACCGTCCCGCATGACGGGAACCTCGTGAAAGCCGAGAAAGATAAGCAAATCAAGTATCTTGACTTGGCTCGCGAGGTTGTCGACATGTGGGATGTGGACACAGCGATCATTGTACCGATAGTCGTGTCAGCCAATGGCTTAATAGCCACGAGCCTCGACCAACACCTTAGGAGGCTCTCGTTAGGCGGCTGGGTCAAGGGCCTGATCCAGAAAGCAGTATTGCTGGACACGGCTCGTATTGTTAGGAGGTTCCTCTCTCTGGAGCCCTGACCGCCGGTAGCTTGGACCCTGTTCCCGATACCGGTGGGCCTCTATTTTTTATATTTTTAAATGTTTTTTTTTTTTTGTATGATTAATAAAAATATTTAAAAATGTAAATAATAAGAATGAATATGAATAAAGGAGATAATAATAATAATAAAAAATCTTTATTTATCTCCACAAATTACATATCAACGTGAGTATAAATTACAGTCAGACACAGAAATATAGGCAAAGTGTGTAATTTGTGAGAGATCTGGAGCTACTCAATAAAATCACTTTCAAATCAAATCTAACACCATTAATATTAATGATAATTATAATCCGTGGTGCTAGGCAACCGGGCTCATCCCAGTTGTAAACGACCCTTTGTGCCTATTGGCCTTGTTTGTTCTGTCTCCTGCTTGGTTGTATATTCTTTTCTGATTAATTTCGTTGCGGGATTCATTCTCCGGGACTTCGTCGAGCTTCATTGCCGCGGCGTTTTCCTGGTGGTCGCCACTGTTGATTCTGGCTTTCAGAAGTTGCCGTGGTTTGGGAATAGTGCGGTGGGATTGTGTTCGTGTTTTCCTTCCTTTCCGCAAGCATGACTGATTATGGGGCAAAACTTTGGTGGGTTATTTTCCATCCTCTTAAGAAAAGTTACAACAAGATTAAACTTCCATGTCTAAAAAGTTAATCTCGGATTATACGATGTTTATTCCCATTCGGGTGCAAGGATTACTTCAAAAGAAACCTCAGTTAACAACACCCAGCACCAACCTCTGGACCTATAGAAAACTGTGCACAACCTGTGTACCTCTCTCTATCCTCTATCTATTATGTAAATAAGATAATGGTTGGCTCTTTTTAGGGTTCAAAGGTAAAAACGGGACCCTATTACTAAGACTCCGCGGTCCGTCTGTACGTCTGTCACCAGGCTGTATCTTATGAACCGTGATAGCTATACAGTTGAAATTTTCACAGATGGTGCATTTCTGTTGCCGCTATAACAACAAATAAACTCTAAAACTCTAAAAAACTAAAAACAGAATAAAATAAATATTTAAGGGGGGCTCCCATACAACAAACGTGATATTTTTGCTATTTTTTGCGATAATGGTACGGAACCCTTCGTACCGACCGACTCACACTTGGCCGGTTTTTATTTATGAGCGGAGAAAGTCGTTGGTGCTGCGTTTTATGGGTTATAATCAACCCATAAAATTCTCATAGCTGGGACACCGGCCGCCAGCCTGTGAGACGAAGTGGGGCATAATCCACCATATGGGCTCAGTGCCGGTATGCCGTCGATGCTACTAATGACTGAACGTATCTGACAGCAGATTTCCCTATTAATATAGTGTTAGGGACCATGTTAGGGACAGGTCCATAAAAGTAATGTCAAATTCCGATCTCTTTGTAAGTAATCTACTGACAGATACGTTATTGGGTTCGGTAGTTAGTCAAAAATGTTTTCAAAATGTATAAATATTTATTAAAAATTTCCAGATATTCTGCGTAGAAGCGTTATTGCAGCTGATATACACGCGGCGACACAATTGGTTGGAGGAGACTGATGTTCGAGAAATCAAAGAGACAACTGTCAGTACAGCTGTCACTGTCAGTGGGGAAGGCGAGGTGGTGTAACACACAGACTGCTTATGAATAAGAAGATTTATTTATTACAGTATTACGTATCTTATTTGTGTATTTAACATGCTTCGCCATCAACTGGTAAACAATATAATTTGTTTGTAACAAAAACGAATGTTAGTAATTTGTAAATTATTACATAAAGCAACATGTCTCAAAGTTGAATGTGCGGGCGTTTGCTGGCGGGTCCACCGGAAACCGCGCCCGCGTCCGCACTCTCCGCGTTGCTCGCAGGTGTAGGCAAATTCACAGCGAACATGACGCGCAGGTCGCCGCTCAGCAATCTTGATGAGAACAACAGGGGCCGTATCATCATTATTATTTTAACCAAAAAACATCCACAGCTAAACATAGGCCCCCTTCCCCAAGTGTCAACACATCGACATGTGCGTCTCACATCCAGAATAACCAGTTATCGGTCCACCAAGTGGGAGGCCTTCCAACGCTGCGTCTTCCGGTACACAGGTCTCATATTATGACATTTTCAGGTTCATACACTCACATAAGTCACATACAATCATTGATCTGGCGCTGACTGATTGGGGACGTATGTGACTTTATTGTGACTGACTGAGATGCACCGGTCGTGACGTGACGTCGTGGCGTAAAGCGTGTTATCTCGTTCTAGCAAGGAACTCTCAAACTCCTGCACTATATTGTAGTCAAAACTGTGATTACTCTCTGTGATCTTTTGTCTATTTATATTGATTTTTAACGCACACAATCTCACGTTGATTTTGATGAGTGCTGACTCGTAGTCACACCAGATTATCACACCAGTATGACAAACAGGAATGTTTTTCTTGTTTGTCACACCACTGATTTTTCCACACCATGTATACGATAATGCTAGTGCAGTACCTATAAATTCTAATAAAGTCGATCAACTGATCGGCGTTTTTCATTTAGATTTTCTACTTTTAGTTATATTTCTGCCAACCTTTTCATATAAGGTACAAACTGTTTTCATTTCTTTGGAAATTTGGAATTATATATCATATTTTTGTGGTAAGTAATAATAATAAAAAAACGTGAAATCGACCGATGCCATGGTCATTGCTCAAATTCAGCCAGATCTATGCAGAAGAGTCATTGAAAATTGGACCACTCGGATCCGTGCCACTGTAAATAGCCGAGGCGGGCATTTGAACGATGTCATATTATATTCCACACTTAATGGCACAAGTAAACCTTTCAAATAAAAAAGAATTTTGTTAATATTATACACAGCTTATTTTATTTAATTTCAACATCTAACCGCCCTCAGGTATTGAAAAAAAAACGAAACAAGAAAAACAATCCTGTGTGTCATACCTGGTGTGATAATCGGTAAGGTTGAAAAACCCTTTAGTATAACTAGGACAGCACTAGTTAGGAATAAATGGTGTGGAAAAATCAGTGGTGTGACAAACGAGAAAAATATTCCTGTTTGTCATACTGGTGTGATAATCTGGTGTGACTACGAGTCAGCAACGATTTTGATGGACCCAGTATTGTTCCTTGAGGGTCGCCCATTTAGCACTCGGTAGGTTTACACCGATTATCTGAAGTACTTTGAAAAGTATCGTTTCTTTCAAGTGTATACTCAAAAAGTCTTTTGAGAATACGCCTGAAAGAAACGCAGATTGTCATGCGAGAGACATTACTACTGCCTGACGTTGTACTTTTACCCTCTTACTAATAAACGCAGAATATATATATTCTTTTCAACTTAACTGTACTTTGTCTTTATGCGAAACTGTCCTTATGAGAATCTGTCCTTCTGCTAATCTGTCTTTGTGAGAATCTGTCCTTATGCGAACAAAGGAAAAATATACCAGGTATAAACCTATGAAAATGTATGGGTATTCCTTTTTTATACCTGGTATAACTTTATTCCGTGTTTATAAGTAAGAGGGTTAGTAGATGTGTCTTGTGATTCAAGCAATCGAATGGCTTTGACAAGTCACAAAAGATTACAGAGGTGTATACAGGGTCAGTTTTTTAAGTGGGCGTGGATGGCCAAATCCGAAACTATGAGGAATAGCAGAAAACACTCAAGGAATCACGATGCCGCTTTTGATGAAAACTAAAACTACACTCAATCTGCCTAGCCTTTTCCAAATTATATTGGGGTCGGCTTCCAGTCTAACCGTATTCAGCTGAGTACCAGTGTTTTACTTGAAGCAACTGCCTATCTGACCTCCACAACCCTGTAACTGGGTAACACGATACCCCTTGGCTAGACTGGTGTCAGATCTCAAGCTTCTGACTACTCGTAACGACTTTCAAAGATCTTCAAATGACAGCCGGAACCAACGGCTTAACGTGCTTTCCGAGGCGCGGAGGAAACTCGGTATGTTGAAATGGTCACCCATCCACGAACCGACCTCGTCAAGCGTTGCTTAACCTTGATGATCGACCAGAGCGGCTGTTATTATTTAGCCACGAGCTCCTCGAAAACTTAAACTACTCTCACAAACCTAAATTCCTCTCCTCTCGTGGAAGGTTGTCTGTAAGAGATTGCCGTGCAATAAGACCGCCCATTGTACACTTGCTTGTATGATTGTTTGTCCTTCTATACTAATATTATAAAGAGGAAAGATCTCCGAAACTACTGGACCGATTTTAAAAATTATTTCACCTATGGAAAGCTACATTATTCCCGAGTATTAGAAATCCTTATGAAAATTGCCATAATGTAACCCAAAGTAAGCAAAACGTTGCATATAAATTCATTATTTGGCGTGCGCTGAGAAAATTATTAATGATACATAAAAATTATGTACTACATGATCAAAGTACTCATTATTAACTACAAAAAAGACAGAGAATATATCTCACGATCATAGTTAAGTCACAATAGCAGCTTTTGTGTTCTAAAATTTAATTAGATCGCCGGTAGAAACAAAAGTTGGTTACTTTCGTATTGTAGTATTAATTCTTATTCAAATAAATAGTTTAATAAAATTGGTAGGTAGGTAGGTAGGGTAAGCGGGTAGGTAGGGTAAGCGGGTATGTAGGTAGGTTAGGGTAAATAGGGTATGTAGGATAGGGTAGGTAAGTATGTAGGATAGGGTAGGGTAGGTAGGTTGATCGGTAGGGAAGGTGAGTAGTTTAGTAGGTAGGTAAGATAGGTGGGTGGGTAGGTAGATAGGTAGGGTAAATAGGTAGTTGCTAGGTAGGTAGATAGCCAGTTGACGGGAGAGAAGCCGCGGCGGTCAGCTATCTATACCAATATTATAAAGAGAAAATATTTTTTTGTTTGTTTGTACCGAATAGGCTACGAACCACTGGACCGATTTTAAAAATTCTTTCACTAATATATAGCTACATTATTCCTGAGTGACATAGGCTATTTTTTAATCCCGGAAACGGTTCCTGTGGGGTGGTCCACGGGAGCGAAGCCACGGGCAACAGCTAGTAATATATAAAAGAAGAAACTGGCTGACTTACTGACTGATCGATCAACGCACAGTCAAAACGGCTAAGCCTGGAAGCATGAAATTTGAGCTTCAAATGACGTAAGTGAGCACTAAGAAAGGACTTTTGGAAATTCTACCCCTTAGGGGGTAAAAGAGGTTTGAAAGATTGTATAAAAAATCAAATTCCGTAATGGTGGCCATACACGCTACGAGAAATCGTTACGATCAGACTGTACAGTTCGAACGGTACCGATAAATCGCTACATGTATGTTATGAAACTGTGCAGTTTCGCACGATTTTTTGAGACTTTACAGTCGAACGGAACAATACGAAAATTTCAATTGATTTATCGGAATCGGACGAACTGTGCCGACTGATCGTAACGTGTATGCGCTCGTTCCGTTTTCGTGTTCAGTTTTGTAGTCGGTCGAAATTCGGGTGGACGTGCGCACGCGTCATGGCGTCTCAAACTAATCGCGAATGGCTTGAAGAATTTATTGATTTATATCGCAGTGAACCTTGTTTGGAAAAACCTTTAATTCCGCCAACAAATTGACATGAGAATGAACTCTTCTTTTCATTAGCCATTCTTTACACCAGATGCTACGATTTTTCCGCTTCACCTTTTTTTCCTTCAGGGCGAATATTAATCCAACAATTGCTAAAACGTCGTCCGTCGAAGCCATCACTGACACGTGTGCGTCGGCACCATATTGTACCGTCTGATCGTAACGATTTCTCGTAGCGTGTATAGCTTGTATGCCAGCTACGATAAACTGCACCGTTCAAACTGTACAGTTTGATCGTAACCATTTCTCGTAGCGTGTATGGCCACCATAAGTAAATGATACAGATTGCTATTATTTTCGAAGTTTAGTTAAGTTGTTTTTCGAAACTACCCCCAAATTATGATTTAGGCGGTGTGAAGTTTGTATGGAAAAATCTGTTTTCTTGGGTCAGTAAACTTGAAACTTGGCACAAATACTAACCTAAGTGAATATTGAAGGTTGTTATTTTTTTTTTAAACTACCCCCAAAAGATGATTTAGGCGAGGTTTAAGTGTTTTCGAAGAAACCTATTTCTTGATTAAATTAAATAAAATTAAATGTTTGTATGTACTGCAGTGATTGTACACACAAATTAAATGGTTTTATCAATTGGATTTTGTTTTTTTAATTACTTTTCAGCATAATTGACGTAGGTGTTAGGATTATTATCGTTGTCGCTGACTTCATCAGACAGAAAATGGTGCAATACAAGCTGCAGCAGCAGTCGCATCACGTCTGTGTGGGGTCAGGACCGTAACCTGTGTGTCTTTTCCAATTTATTCTCTATATAATTAATATTTCTCTTGCTAGCAGTTTATAACTATGTGTTTGTCTCGTAAATATGCATAATGCAGGCTTCAGTTCTGGCGCAGCGCCTGCATGGAGCCGCGCAGTGCGTCCGTGATCTGTAGCAGCGTGAATATAACGCTGCTATTCTCGCGGATAAAGCGCACGATCCCCTTGCTTGCCTCCGACACTTCAACTTGCTTTGAAACATACATATTATGTTTAAAAATCTAAATCTGCATTTTTGTTGGTACAACAGAGTTCTTTTAAATATTATAGAACCTAAATTAACGGGAAGCCCAGAACATAAAAAACAAAAACCCACAGGTTGTGTTGCGCGGCGTAATGTAGTACAACACAAACGAGGTTTTTTTTTTTTATAACATAAAGGCTCGCGTTTGACCACAAATAAACTAAAGGCTAAAAAAACAAAACGCCGCCATCTTTCGAGATCTGAAAGATGAGCATGCGAAAATGGACATAATTTACAGAAAGCGAGCCAGGAACCCGCACATGTGTCACGTAGTGATGAGGGTCGCCACAGAGGTTTGGCGGCGCATGCTCGAGGTCGGGTCGGTGCATGTGGAGTTTCTGCGGGTGACGGTCGAGGACCAATCCCCGCTTGTCCAGTGCTCGCTCTGCCTCGGGTATGGGCATAGCCGACGCCTTTGCACGGAGTCCGTGCCAAAGTGCAGCCACTGTGGCGGTCCCCACATGAGGACGGAGTGCGCGGACTGGGCCGCTGGCCTACCTACAAAGTGCTGTTATTGCGTGCGCGCGAAGACTGACAGCACAGACCATCATGCTTTCAGCTCGGAGTGTGTAGTTAGGAAAAGGTGGGATGCAATATCCCGATCTATAGCGTATTGCTAAGGGCAACACGGAGACTCCTGCCCACCAAATCGCAAGACCATACCGTGTGGCCCAAGCAAACCTACAACGTAAGGACCTGGCAACGACCGAACTCTTTTTAGAGGCCAGTAAAAGGAAGATCGCATGGCACTTATCCAGGAGCCGTACGTGGGAGGGGCGCGAGGTATGAAGAGCTACCGAGGTTCGCGAATCTACCAGTGCGAGGTTGATGGAAGTGGGAGGGTAAAGGCGGCCATTGCCGTCTTTGACGATGACCTGGATGTCATTCCCTAACCGAAATTCACCCCAAACAACATCGTTGTGGTGGAGATCCGGACCAAAGCCTGGGAGATCGCAGTAGTTTCTTACTACTTCGAGCCAGACCAACCCATAGGGCCATACCTGGACCAGTGAATCAGATCAAATCGGAAGTGGCCACCGGTAGATTGCTTATAGGCGGCGACGCTAACGCTAAGAGTCCTTGGTGGGGCAGCATCGTCGAAGACTCCAAGGGCGAGGAAATGTCCGGAACCCTGGAGGACTTGGAGCTTCAGGTGCTGAACACTGGTGACGCTCCCTAAAATTATATATCCAAGTCAAATCTTCTTATCTCGAATTGAAAATCATTGGTGGCGTTGAATCCAAGTCGATCCTATGCAAGGGGAAGCCGGGATCAGATTTGAACTAAATTGAGTTTTATAAGATGTCTACCTTTAGTCGGAATGGTACCTTATAATATTGGGTCTACATTCTATTTGGGGCTTTTCTTTTTCTTATAATAGTACTACAACGTACAGTTATTTGAAATCAAGAAAAAAATCTTGATTTTTCTTCAAAAAACGAAGAAACAAAAACAGGAACACGACTCCCGAAATTGAAGTTATTTTTCACTTTGTAGTGTTTTTATTTGGAAGTCGGCTGTATTTTGATTGTAAAAAAGTTTTGTAGACCTGCATTCATGCACATTACCGAGATTCTGTACTCATAGCTCATACTATTATTTCACTGAATTAAAATTAATTCTCACTAACGATGATAGTGTTTATATCACCTGAGTGTGTTTTCTAAACGGATAGCGACTTATTTCCAGCGATCCGGGCTTTCACGTTTTCCCCAACTTCCCAGTCTCTTGGAATAAAACAAGATTTCTACGGAATTTCCTAAATACTTAGGTAAACAGTATTGATAAGACGTAGGCAACAGTTGCTGTTGTGAATTAAAGGACAAGTCTATTATGTAACGTCCAGACAACCTAATAGTTATCAGCATATGCCTATCATTCAATCTGCACAAGATAAATAAGCCTGGCTTAATAAGCTAGCAAATAATGCAAATTACCTATAGGCCAGTATTGCTCGGCAATAACATTAATTGATTTCCATTGAGTGCACCTGATGCCTCTACGCTTAATTACTCTGTGTATATTGTTAATAGATCTGCTATTACTTATATAAATGGCGGTTAACTTGCGTTCTGTTTCACACCTGATCTTAAGAGACTTAATTAGCTAGAACAGTCCTGCAGTAACATCAAGCAACGTCCAAAAGGAAGCAAAAAAAAAACCGGCCCAGTGCGAGTCGGACTCGCGCACGAAGGGTTCCGTACTTGGTAAATTGCGTTTTACGATTTATGACGTTTTAAAAAAAAACTGCTTACTAGATGTCGTTCAAACCAATTTTCGGTGGAAGTTTACATGGTAATGTACATCATATGTTTTTTTAGTTTTATCATTCTCTTATTTTAGAAGTTACAGGGGGGGGAGGGCACACATTTCACCACTTTGGAAGTGTCTCTCGCGCAAGTGTCCGTTTCGACTGCTCGGCCACTATGTCGTAGAAAAAAAAAACTTATGTCAGCATTTCGAAGGAATTTGTAAAAGATGAACAGTGAAAACCGCAAATTCGAAGAGTCAATAATCAGAAAGTTATGTGGGTTTAACCGTGGCCGCGCAGTCCGCATGAATTCAACTGCGCGGCCACCAGTTCTCTTAAACGGAGCGTTGTAAAAGTCTAATTCCTTTTGCTAATCACTGACAGGATTTCGAAGAAAATGTAGATCATAAAAATAATGCCCTACTGTCTGTAGTTCACGACCTACATCACTCCAAAGTTTGGCCGCGCAGTCCGCACAAAGCGAACCGCGCGGCCACGAGTTTTTTTTAATAGACCTTACACGGAGCTTAGTAGAAGTCCCATTCTTTTTGCTAATTACTGACACCATTTCGAAGAATATGTAGACAGTATAAATAAATCCTATAATTAAGAACTACAAGACCTACAGAACTTAAAACCTATAATCGAAGGAAAAAATAGGGTGACCAAGATTTATAGTGTGTGAATCCAGGCTTTTTTCCATTTCAATATCATAGTATAAATATATCATCACTACACAATATACAAAGTCGCTTTTTCTGTCCCTCCCTATATCCCTATGTATAGATTTTAATGCGGTTTTTTTAATAGATAGTGATAGAAGAGGAAGGTTTATGGTTTATTAAGATGGCGCATCAGGCGAGGCGCACCCGCGCACAGGCGAACATGGCGGATCAGGCGAGGCGCACCCTGAAAAAAAAATAATTAAAACGCACATCCAAAAGTAGAAAGAAAGCAATAAGAAACGACCCACAACAAAAAACAGTCTCCTAAAAATATTACAGGTACTAAAATCCGTATGCCACATCCAGTGTTTCAAGGTCGCAGAAATATCGTTTGTGACGTCACGATTCCCGGTGAATTTTTGGGTCAAATGTTTTTGTTTTCTAATAATAATTAATTAAGTAATTCATAAAGAAATAGCTTCAAAAGTTATTAAGTATAAAGATAATGCAATCCCTCCCATACTTCCTACAATGAACGCTCTTCGGAAAATAAAGCACGAGAAGAGACAAAGTAATCGTTTGCATGCCAATCCCATTTTAAGCCTACTTATGATGTCAATGTTGCCAAGTTTTAAAAATTTGATTCGCGAAATAAAACTTGTCCCGAATTTTTACATGTATTATTGGTCTGAAGAACAAAATCAATTCTACAAAGATTTTTTAGAAAAAAATCCACAGGAAGTAACTATCACTATAGACGCCACGGGATCTTTCTTTCACCCAATAAAACTTCCTGATGGATCAACATTAACTAAGCGACTCTTTCTATACGTTTGTATGCTAACTTCAAAAACGATAAAATCTCAAGCGATATTTCAAATGATAGCGGACACTCATACTGCAGATTCCATATCATCCTGGTTAAAAAGATGGTATAAGGAAATACATACCGCTCCTAACGAAGTTGTAACTGACGACTCGTCTGCTTTGATTGCTGCAAATGTAGATGCTTTTACAACATCTATAACAGTGAAAAACTATCTGAGACAATCATTCTTAGTGTTGAGAAAACTTAGTGTAAACTTACCAGAAGTTTTTCTTAGGTTAGACACCAGCCATTTTATTAAAAATGTTTACAATTTACCTTGTTTTCAAAACGTGGATACTCCAATTAAAATGTTTTTTATTCGCTGTATTTTATTGATAAAAAGATCTGAAAGTTTTGATGAAGTCAAAATGATAGTTTCAAATATGGTCAAAATATGCACTTACAAATACTATAACACTACTAATAAAGCTTGGGACTTAGCAATGCAAAATATGAAGGAGAGATTATTCGCTACGGAAGATCCGGTCCCCGAATATGGCGGTGAAAGAGAAACTTTCTATCACGATACCTTAATAATTGAGGAAGATAATATAATGTATTGGTTTGATGAGATCGTTGAGCAACAAAAAAGCTTATTTCAGACGCCGACTGAAACACGCAACAAATATTATCTGCCCCACCTAACATCAACTTTGAGAAGATTGCTAATCAAGCTTCCATTGTGGAGTAACGTAATGTGTCCTTTGTATGATACACAAAATAAGTCGCCTACATCCTCCTCAGTAGAGAGTTACTTCAAAACACTAAAGCATTTGTTATTTGAGACTCGTACTCACAAATATAATATTGATGAGTTTTTGAATATTCATTACAATTTTCTGCAAGGAGAAACCAAAGTTAGTTTGAAGAGTCTGAATGATATTCCACACAATATTAGTTCTAAATCCCGAAAACGAAAGTTAAAGCGAGTTAAAAGCATTAGCATAAAGAAAAGAATAAAAAATGCTGCCGTGACATTCACTTCCGACTCGATATTTGCTGAGGAGCCCTCGTATACCGAAAATTGGAAGGGTGAGGGATAAAAAAAAAAAAAAAAAAAAAAAAAAACGTAGGTCGTTATTTCTTGATTAAATTGTAATTGTAAGTACAATAACAAATTAAACTGTGATTGGTAGGTAGGTGTAAGTTGTATAATTTTAAGTTTTAGAAATGTTGTTGTTATCGTAAGTCAGATTTTGTTTTTAAATTCTGATTGCAATATGAAAACGAACTGTGATTGTTGAATTAGGTGATTTAAAGTATACTTTAATAAAACTTTATCTACTTACAAAGTTATAATTTTATGTTATATAGGTACATGATGTTGCTCTCGTATATCTAGTGTAGTTTTTAAATAAGCTACTTTTTTTAGCTTATATAGTTATGATCTTAATCGTTACAACAACGAAAATAAGCAATTATTTTTTAAATTGTAATTATAAATATGAAAACGAATTGTGATTTTTAAATTATGTGATTTATAGTTTATAGTAATATTATGTTTTATCTATTACTTAAGAAATAGAAATATAAATCAATCGATGACATTTTTTTCTTTATATCCTTTTAATTAGCTTCTCTACTCAATTTCAAACCAAAAGACTAAAACTATTTGCATGTTACGATAAAAAGTATAGAAATATACGTGACAATGAAAACGTCTTATATGGGAATATCTCGTCAGCGCATCGTAAATCATGGTCACCCTTCTTTTAACTCTAGTTACAGGGTATAAGTTCTGTAACTCGCGATTTTCAAACATTAGAACTTCATTCATGATGTTTACAAATTCTTCGAAATCGTATCAGTGATTAGCAAAAAGAAAGACACCTGTACCAAGCTCCGTTTAAGCTCCACTTTAAGAAACACGTGGCCGCGCGGTTCGCCATTACGTGAGTGTTGTGGAACGAGAAGTCCAAACTTTAGAGCTATATTTTTACAATGTATTTTTTCTTCGAAATCCTATCAGTGATTAGCAAAAAAACTTAGACTTTTACAACGCTCCGTTTAAGAGAACTGGTGGCCGCGCGGTTCGCTTTGTGCGGACTGCGCGGCCAAACTTTGGAGTGATGTAGGTCGTGAACTACAGACAGTAGGGCATTATTTTTATGATCTACATTTTCTTCGAAATCCTGTCAGTGATTAGCAAAAGGAATTAGACTTTTACAACGCTCCGTTTAAGAGAACTGGTGGCCGCGCAGTTGAATTCATGCGGACTGCGCGGCCACGGTTAAACCCACATAACTTTCTGATTATTGACTCTTCGAATTTGCGGTTTTCACTGTTCATCTTTTACAAATTCCTTCGAAATGCTGACATAAGTTTTTTTTTTCTACGACATAGTGGCCGAGCAGTCGAAACGGACACCTCGCGCAAACTATTCATCATCATCATCTTCCTGCGCAAACTATTCAATTAAGAAAAAAATATATTAGAAACCTCAATATCATTTTTAAAGACCTATCCATAGATACCGTATGGAAGTGACGAAAAAAAAATTGAGTTTCAGTTCTCAGTATGGGGAACAAAATTTATTGTTTTTTTTCTATTTTTGTGTGAAAATCTTAATGCGGTTCACAGAATACATCTACATACCAAGTTTCAAAAGCATAGTTCTTATAGTTTCGGAAAAAAGTTGCTGTGACATACGGACGGACAGACAGACAGACATGACGAATCGATAAGGGTTCCGTTTTTTGCCATTTGGCTACGGAACCCTAAAAATAGGCGAAGAATTTACGAATCCTCAGTCAAAAACAGTCACTACCGATTCGTTAAAGGACCATTTAGTTCCAAAGCTTTCAAAAATTGTTTATCAACTCGACCATGAAAACTTTTAAGTACCTACTTTCAAAAGTTGACGTTTCAAGCCCTTTACATTTATAATTTAAAAGGACCATTAGCCTCGTCTCTTGTTATTAAAAAGAAGACCTAATTTTAGGTGTATTTAGTTAAAACTTACAAGGTCAACTATCAGTGGTTCATCAAACATTCAGTTTTAACTGACGTTAATGACCGTTTTGTGAGCACACAACTAACCTTAATTAAGTGAGCCAGCGCCCTAACGGCTCATTTTTGTGGCTCCCATAGCATCCTCGAATAACTGCTTAATGAGATATATGTATAGCCCTTATGCTGTACACACTGCCGGCTGAAACGGTAGACAATAATGTACTTAACTTTCAGGAAATGCTACATTGAGTTTCTTTTTTGTTTTGTAGATGAGTTTTTTTTTCCTTTAAACTTACAGGAAGGAATTTATCGGGTTACGAGAGACTCGGTTATAGGCTCCAGACCTTAATCTTTCAGTCCTTAATTTTCAAATATTTAATCATTTATTATCAAATTTTCTGAACTTATTTTAAGCAACTAAGATAAAAAAAAATTTTTTGCAAAAAAATACTACCGACTACCAAATAAAAAACTACAAAGTGAAAAATATATTTATTTTTGGAAGTCGGTGTCTTTCTTTTTCCCATTTTTTTGCGATATGGACACCGACTTCCAAAAATAAAATTATTTTACACTTTGTAGTTTTTTATTTGGAAGTCGGTAGTATTTTTTTGCATTTTTTATTTTATTTTTTCCTTTTTAGTTGTACCTACCTAAAATAGGCAAGTTGTTTAGTAAGGTACCTATAACGCCAGAATAGATCACCCGAATAACATGCAACTTGAACATAACCAGTGAAATGAGAGATCTGCGTACCCCTTTAGTGCGTACTGGCGTGATGTTATGTTATGAAATGGTATATACTATTAACAGACATGCGATTGCAGCAATTCCGAATGATTTGCCGTTATTTATTGAAGAGTTCTGTTGTATATCTCCGAAGTTCTTCATCAGATCTTCAACAAATTAAAATGGGACCAATTTCGAAACATACTCTTTCAAACAAAAAAATAAATTTCAAAATCGGTTCACAATTGACGGAGATATCGGTGAACATACATAAAAAAAAAAACATACAAGATGTCGAGCATAGAACCTCCTCCTTTTTGGTAAGTCGGTTAAAAAGAGCCATAAAGAAATTCCAAAATAGAAAATTGCCAATACAATCCCCCAAAATCAATGTATGCAAAATTCTTTCCAAACTTTTATGTATGCAAACGTGTGGCTAAACTCTTGGCAGAGGGGTGAATAAAAATCTAATCGACGAAGCCAATATTAAGTTTATTATATTTTTTATTAAGTTTATTAGCCTAATTGTGTAAGTAAATTCGGCAAAGGAAACAATCTGTTTCTTTCCCAAAAACACACACATACACAAAGAAGCTGAATCTTTATTCAACTTCTTTCGTTTTCAGAGTGTTTCCTTTGCCGAATTTACTTACACAATTAGGCTGCGGGATGCTTACCTTGCCCTCTACAATAAGTGCCTTGAATTGGCACACTTCCCGAACATCTGCAAGGAGGCCACAGTCGTGGTCCTCAGAAAGCTGGGCAAGGACGATTACCTAAACCCCAAGGCATACAGACCAATAGGTCTACTGCCGGTTCTGGGGAAGATCCTGGAGAGTATGTTAGTAGCGCGTTTAAAATGGCAGCTTGTACCGCGGTTTAGTACTCGCCAGTTTGGCTTTATGCCCCAGAGAAGCACTGAGGACGCCCTCTATAAGCTAGTGAAGCACGTACAGGACAAGTTGAGGCTGAAGAAGCTAACTGTCCTGGTGTCGCTGGATATAGAGGGGGCCTTCGATAGTGCTTGGTGGCCAGCCATCAAGGTCAGACTGGCTGAGGAAAAGTGCCCGGTTAACATAAAAAATAATAATAAAAATAAAAAAAGTTTTTATTTACTTCAATTGTACCACAAAACACTATATCTAAACACTTTGCGTTACAACTAGGGTAAAGTGTGTTTACGATGAACTCTGGCACCCAATGTAAGATTTAACTTGTGTTTAGGGTGCCAGCGTCCTCGCCCATAATTTAAACATGTAACAGCAGTTGTAAGACGAACACAGTACAATTATCATTACTAAATTATAATAAATTTACTAGCTAATGCATCTATGTTGTGGCCTAATTATGTACCTATGTATGGATGTGTGTATGTGTGTGAGGGAGAGGTAAATATTATTAGGAAAACTTGTGTTTATGTAAGTCTGTAAACATCACCGGTCAAATGTCGATTGCACACCATGTGTGCAGAAAACAATAATAATAAAATGTCTATTTTGTCTGCTAATTGGTGTGGAACGAGTTAAGCGATCGAAATCTGTAGTAAATCTTAAGTCTTATTGTAATTCAATGTCAAGAGCCACTTCATGACCCTGGTTTTGCACCCGTTTAGACATACCTATGGGAGCAATGGAGCAGATTTTATTTATCCTATTATATAAGTGGTTTGACAGTACAACAAAATGACGCTGAGCAAGGGCCGTTCTACAACCGTGAGTTGAGCATACTTCGAAATGTCTTCGCTTTTTGGTAGCATTCGGATCATATACCACAGAGGGATGTTTGCGTAAAATAGTGCCAAGGACAAACAGCTGTCTCACAGTAAGAACCTGACATTCGGTGTAGAGAGTTGCGGTAGGATACCTAAAAGGCTTCGAGGCCATAACCTTGAGAACAGCTCTCTGTGCTCGCTCCAAAGGCAGGAGGATTGTCTTGGGAGTCCCACCCCACACTGTGATGCAGTAGTTTATTATGCTTTGGATTATGGACATAAGAAGGCTGCTAGACAGCTACCTCGACAGTAGGAAAGTCAAGGTTCGTTATGCTGGGCAGGAATGCTCGCATGAGACTAGCAAGGGCTGTGTTCAAGGGTCAATAGGTGGTCCCATTCTGTGGAATTTCATTTTAGACCCACTATTGCAGGAATTGAAACAGCGCGAAATCTTCGGGCAGGCGTTCGCCGATGATATCGTCTTGGTTCTGGATGGGGACATTTAAGGCGGTATTTTTCCGCAACTGTTTTTAACTGTAGCTAGCTACAAAATGCACGCGGTCAGGCTATGGCCTGGGCGTGACCGTCAGGATGACTGGACCAAACGAGATATGTCCTTGAGACCATGTGCACTGTTTAACAGTTTGGCTGCCAGAGAACGAGACACAATAGAAAATGTATTGTTTGTCGGGCATCTGGCAGTTAAGGTGTTAATACCTATTTGCTACTATTTACTACCTATAGTAAAATATTTGCTACCTCTGCGTTAAGAAATATATCAAAGAAATAAAGTGGTCAGCCATTCTGACGTCAGGTTGGCTGACCACTTCCAAGTTCTCATAGTTTTAGAGTTGTATTAACCGCGTTGTTAATGTAAATATTTACTACCTATTTGCTACCTTAACATTCAACATTTTGGGAATTCAACATTTTGCAAATTCAACATTACGGTCCGGAAGGATATATTTTTGCACAACAGTAAGAAGCTCCTTTAAAAAGTTATGAAAGCTATAAATAAATTAACGTTAAATTTAGAAAGTGCCTGCAAAACCATTATAAGCAATCTTACGAAAATAAGACTTAGCTTTATTAATTTATGTGCAGGGGTTTTAATGTCTCGTTCTATCCGTGTGTATGTATGGACATGTCCGTACATGTAAAATATCTCCACCCCTCTCCGCCACCCTCGACCTTATTATAAATGAAACTACTGAGATAAAAAAAAATTGTCACTACTCTCCTGTGTATTTGGAAGGCTGTCAAAAATAGAAAAACAACAAGATATTCGATATTATTTAATAACGTAAATGACATGACACAAAATAAATATCAAAAAATTCTGTCGAGTTTAATTTTGATTCAAAAATTGCTGTCAGTTTGTATTTATATATTACATTATATATGTCGGAGATGGTTATCAATGAAGTTTGCGGGTAGTCAACATAATTTGTAATAACTTGTTTTCTTATTACTAATTTAAGTGATTTTACTATCAATTATTGCCTAATATATCAAATCATAATTTATTGAGTACTCGGTGTACGAACAGATTGATTTTTGGCAACTTATTTTGATAATAGTAATCAATGGTAATGTTCAAAACAATTGTTGACGTGTTAATTTGATTATTCTTTGTGTTATCACTATTATTTACTTACGACAATTATTCTTGTATTACTTGATGATTTAAGAATCAAAGTCTTATTTGATTAAGCACATTTTAGTGTTTTGTATCAAGTAAACACGTGACGTACTTCCGTACGTCATCTGACAGAGTTGTTGTGGAGGGATAGCAAGGTATAAAAGAGCTTGCATCGGTGTGCAAGTCGAGCTATCTTCGGATTAGACTCAATACAGAGCTCCCCTGCTCCCGACAAAACTGTCGGTTTATTTGGTACAGCACTGCTGTATATTCACATAGCTGTATTGGCTTGCTGATGGCGAACGATACACTTTGTATTTGGGTGGCTTAGGCTGCTGTACGAACTGTAACCTTAAGGGTTTGTTCGATTAACTGTAATGTTGTTACTATACCCTTTTAACCTACCTTATCTTGTTACTTTTTATTGTTTTGTTATAGTGAAACCAGTATTGTAATTAAAAACCTTGTTATTGTTTGTAGTCTTGTTTATCCCAATAAAATGGGAATGCCAAAATCCTGACCATATACCCGCTCGGCTACCCCTGATCCTACATATATATTTTCTGCCATAAATGATGCAATGAGCCAACATTTTGTTATGACTTTTGGTTACTCGATTTGACGTCATCGTAACATTGAAATGAAGTACCTCTAAAACAGTGCGATTTATAATGACCAATTCCCTCGCTCGGAGCCGATGAAGGAACAAATTCTTTATCTGACGCCAAACTATATTCAATATTTTTCAATGAAATTATAGTTGGTATATCGTATAAACATATTTCTTCTTCAGAACTGAGTTCAAACGCAATCAAATATTTTAGTTCATATTCAAACGTCTTAATACCTGTGCATCCAGTATGACGACAAGAAGACATGTTATTTTCAGGGTCTATCCTGGAATTGGCAGATTCTGATAATGATTTTATGTTATAGTCCAAAGGCAAAAATGCGCATTTACGCTTAACCTGATTTACCGGACACTCTGTATTTGTGCAAGATTCGATTCTATCCGCACTATATATTACATCGATTAGTATTTTTTCAAAAATATGCGCCACATTACATTCGCAGCTAATAATAATCATGTCGTCAGATATATTTTCTGTATTAAAATACTGCTTCAAAATTTCAGTTCGACTCTGATAAATATATTTTAGTGAAGCATTTTGATGAATTTACAGTAAACTTGATTACTAGTATTGACAATTCGGCCAATACAAAATCCATGTACAACCGCAACAGCGATTGCTTGTGACACAGAATCAAATGCGCAGGTATTCTTTACAATTACATTTTTCCCACTGGTACATTTTGTTCTAAATCCATTCTTTAATAAAATAACTTTGTCTGTCTTCTTGGAATTCTTATTTCTTTTTTCACTTTTTGTTGCTAGTCCTCGCCAGTTTTCAATTAATCTTGGATTTTCCGTAAAAATAGATTCTTCTGCATGTTCTATATACTTATCCACTTTCACATTCTTCGTCCCCGTTTTATTCTTTGGTATCTTTGTTCTTGTTGTTTTACCTTCTTTTAGTTTACTGATAGCAACTTTTAATTCACCATCTAAGTATTCTAAATGCTTCATGAAAAACTCATCTACACGGTATCTGTCACTTTTACTGATGATTCTACATAAATGCCTTTTCACGTTTTTGAAATAGCTTTCCACATTCGACGATGTGGGATTAGAAATGCTTGAATTATATAAATTTTTCATAATATTGGACCACAAAGGAAGTTGACCTACAAGTCGCATTAAAGTGTTCAAAAAGTCTGGGAAATAATACAAGTTATCATGACCGTAGTTAACGTCTCCTTCCGTTAAGGTAATAATCAACTGTTCGGAGTCTATTGCATTATATAACCATTGCGGACTTTTAAGAGCAGATACTTCTTCCCGAACGCTTTCAAAGGAAGTTTCCAGACTTTGGAATGAAGAGTAGTTCAATGATTTGAAGCTTATTATTTTGTTATTATCTTCGATTTCAATTTCAGAATCCGCGGTCCGTGAAAAAGACCCTAATTTTTTCAGCCTAATTTTTGCTTCTTCACATCTTGTATTGTTACCTTCATTGTCTACACCATCATATTTATTTATAGATAATGTGATCAAATCTATGACAATTTGTTTAAATTTGTCATAATCGTCGCATTGCTTTATTTCTAGCAGACACTTTATGTAAAAAAACTTCACCCGTTGATCAATATGTTTAAAACAAGGTAGATTAAATAAAATCTTTACAAAATGGCTCGTATCGATGCGAATGTAGCATTTTTCTGGGGTAGATTCTTGTTTTTCTAATTTCATAAATGAATCAATAATGTATTCTTTTGTAGTGTTGAACTTTGTAAATGCTTTTAGGACGCAAGTAAAATGAGTATATATTTATTTTGTCCTTTTGCATCTTTTAAGCAAGCGAAAAGGTTGTTTATGCACATATTTTGAGAAAATCTAAATTGTCTACCGTTTGGAAGTGTATAATTCGTATTTTGTACACATTTTGCAGCAGACGGAAGCGGTTCTTTTTATTTATTGATAGGCTCGCGCTTGACCACTATCTCACCTGATGGTGAGCGATGATGTGGTCGACAATGTTGCACGGAATTCCTGTATTTCATAAAGTAATTTGCAACAACCTATCAACTCAGCTGGTATGTCATGTGTCAAAATCTTGTCGAGCAGAGTGCTTAATATGATTTTTAATAAATTATTGTTAACTTGTTAACGCACGTCACAAAACAACAAAACTAAAGTTGGACAGAAAAAAATATCATCACAGTTGTGTATATTGTGGGTAGTTTTAAATATAAAAAAAACTAAGATTACAATTAATTATTATCAAATATTGTATCGTGATTTGATCAAGATTAATTTGATAAATCCCAAAATAGGTACATACATACTTATAACATTATCACATCACGCCTTGTTCCACGAAGGATAAGGTAGAAGTGTACCCATAGTAGGTACACACGGCTACATATCAAACTATACATTTTAGTATAAGCTGATCTTGCATGTTGTATAGGATTTCCGTGCAATGAGAGGTCAGTTTATACTAGAAATGTATAGCTTGATATGTAGCCGTGTGTAAACCCACATTTCGCCAGTTATAATTAAGTCCCATGTAATAGGGGCCGAGCCTATTGCCATCAACCGGGCACAAATGCAGACTCAGGGCTGCTACTAAAAAAATCGTAATGTAAAAACCCATTAACACTTCTCCCGACCTGGAAATCGAACCCAAAACCTCATGCTTCAAATTATCCAGAAACAAGTTGTTCATAAGCCACTAAGCGCCTACAAAAACATTGTTAGCAATTGTTCTGAGAAGAAAATATGTAAATAATAATGTACAGGCGTTTAAATGGCTTTTAAACGCCTATAAATTAACTTGCTATAGGAGCTTCTTACAGTTGTGTAAAAATATATATGTTGAAGTAGCAAATAGGTAGTAAATATTTACATTAACAACGCGGTTAATACAACTCTAAAACTATGAGAACTTGGAAGTGGTCAGCCAACCTGACGTCAGAATGGCTGACCACTTTATTTCTTTGATATATTTCTTAACGCAGAGGTAGCAAATATTTGACTATAGGTAGTAAATAGTAGCAAATAGGTATTAAACAGTGCACATGGTCTCAAGGACATATCTCGTTTGGTCCAGTCATCCTGACGGTCACGCCTGGGCCGGTCCGGCTGGTGGACCGGACCGGCCCGGGCCACCGCATGACCGGCCCGCGGAGCACCCCGGAGCCGGACTCCAGCTTAATTTTCCCTTAATTTTTACATCTTTAAATAATCGACACGCCAAGCTGAGCCTAGCTGGTTGCGCAACCGATTGAGTGCTGCTCTATGGGTGCGAAACGTGGAAGGTCACAAAGGATACAAAACAAAACATCTAACGCCAATTCTAAGTTTTCCACTGTCTTCGTCGCATGGTAGAATTTTCGGCATTTACTGGCCCGCGGCAATCTTCAACGTAGAGCTTTTGGAGAAATGGCACGAGAGCCCGATCGACAGCTAGATCAAGCGTCGCAATTGGAGATAGATTGGCCACAAGCACCAAAGGGGTCTCGATCACATACTCAAATAAACTTTGGACTGGAGTCCCCAATAGGAAAAAGAATGCGTGGCCGTCCCCGTCAAACCTGCCGTCGCACCATGTTGACAGAAGCGACGAGCATTGGAATGACGTGAAACAAGACCAATCTTGATGGTGGATATCTGTGGACACCCTCTGCCCCTTCTTGTTTTGTTAACCTTAAAAAGGCGCCTGGACTTTTGAGGAAAAGACTAGGGAGTGTGGACTTTTTACCTCACTAAAACGACCCCGGCACAACCCTGGGGAGACTGAAAGAGCTTCAGGCTCAGGGGGAGCCAGGCTGTGCGCGGCAGCACGTGATCATTGTGCCACAGTCTTTCCTGGATTCACTTGGTGGGTGCTTATGATGCAGGGAGGGTTTCAACGTTTTAGGCATCGGGGTGATTGGCTCCCCGACCCCTTCTTTTCCGAGTGGGAACGGTCCTGTCACAATCCCGCTCATCGGACCTCTTTCTGGACCATCACGGTCTCACAGAAGGAGGCCATTTCCCTTTTGTTTTCTGTCTCTGTCAGCATGGCCCATACAACCGCTGGAAAATACAGGTCTCGCCCGATCCTGGTGATTAAGAACTGCCGCTCAGAGGCCCACACTGGGCACTCCTCGAGCGTGTTCTGTGCAGAGTCAAGGTTTACTCTGCAGTGGTGACAATTTCCCGTGGTGTCTCGCCCAATCCAATTCAGATACTCATCGAAGCAACCTTGCCCGGTCAGTAACTGACTGTGCCTGTAGGAGATGAGCTCCTCTCTTTTCAGCCATACTTCGTAGTGCGGCAGGAAGGCTTCGACAACGCGCTTGCGTGAAAATTGCGGCTGCTGTAGCCGCTCGCGCCACCGCTCCAGCGCGTGTTGCCGTACAGCGATTTCTGGCACGATATCACTATTCTGGCGGATGGCGCGATTTCGGTTGTAAACCCTCGCTTCCATATCCACCAGAATATCTATCAGAGGAAAGCTTGCCAGGAGTGTTGCCGCCTCATAACCGTTCCGTCACCTCGTGCGATACGAATGGCCATTTTCCGCTGCAGGCTATTTAGTCCTGCAGCGTCGGAAACCTGATAGTCTGCTTGACCATCAGGCGTCCCATAAAGGACCATCGATTATTCGACACCGCGTAGAGGCGGCGAACTTCTTCCCATGGTCCCGCGAAGTTAAGTAGCAGTCTATGCAAAGGACCCACTGCCTTTTCAACGCGAGGGACTTGCAGGCGCTCGAAATGCTCTTCGAAGCCCCACCGACCATCCAGGGTTAACCCAAGAGAGTTAATGTATCGAACAACCTGGGCTAGCGCATCTCCAACTGCCACTGGCGAGCTGGGTGGCCATCTGCCCCTCTGTAGTTTACGGAACCATAGCCTCAGTTTTATGAGGCGCTATCTCCAAACCCAGCTCGCAGATCGACGCCATGACTCTTGCGACCCCGAGCTCAGAAAGCTGGACGGTCTCGTCGAAGGTGTCTCCGCTGGCTAACACCAGGGTGTCGTCTGCGTAAATTACGATATTAACGCCGACGGGTAAGTGTGTTGACTCAGGATCACATTGTATGCAAGATAGTCATCGTCATCATCAACATTTCAGCCGCAAGACGTCCACTTCCGGACATAGGCTTCCCCCAAACGTCCCCCTTCCCCCAGACGCACGGAACCGGTCAATGTGGTGACATTGACCGGTTCCGTGCGTCTCGCATTCAGCGTACAGATCAGATAGGTGGTCAGACCAGATAATCTGACACCAGTCTTGTTATAGGGGTATAATACTCACAACGGATCTTTGTGTCTCTGAATTGGCTGCAAAAGGCTGCGCAGTAGCTATTTTTGTGTCAATATTGAAAGTGAAAATAGCATTGTATAACTGTCTCTTTCACTCGCATACGTTTCTCGCATCATCCTATCTCGCTTACTCTATGCAGTTAATCTGTTTCGTGCGCAAAAGTTGACAGAGCCAACTTCAGAGACACAAAGATCCGCTGTGAATATTATATCGTATTACCCAGTTACTGGGTTGTGGATGTCAGATAGGCAGTCCTTTCATGTAAAATACTGGTACCAGCTGATTACCATCCATCTCATATCATATATCCAGTATAGTGTGTACCTACTCATAAATAAATAATACTTAATTCAATTTAACTCAAACATACAATAATTATTAGCCCCCAATAATTATTACATTCACCTCTATTTTTTGCCTTTGCCTAGTGTGGGCCGCAGTTTAAAAAAAGTCCCGGTATTTTTTCGAGTCCCAGTCTGACGCTGTGGTCAGTAACAGGTATGTTGCTAGATTTTCTTTTAAAAAAAACACTGTTTTGTACTCTGAACACTAAACTTTTTCATTTGTTTTGCGAGTACCTAATCAAAAGGAAACAATGTGAACTGTGCACTCGACAGTGACGGCGGTGACTCAACTTAGATGACTTGATAACGACCTGTCCACATCGACGCACACCCGTGGTCACCTGTTCACATTTTGAGAATGTGCATTTACGTTCGCAGAACCCGATGTGGGTGAGAATGAACAGGACGGTAAAAAAATTGGATGATTGGCGCCTCCTAAACGTAATTTTAGGGACAAAATACCTAAAGCCAAATTACCACTTACCCCACCACGCCACGTAATGCACATATTTCTATCAAGATGAACTATTATAGTTCAAAATGATCTGCAGAAACATCGCATGAATTTTGGTGCGGTATGAAAACACTCAAAGCTCTTTTATCTAACTTTAACATCCTGTTACCCTATGGAGCACGGGTTGTGTGCTCCATGTGTTACCCTGAACTCTATCGCAGGTGCGGCGATTGGTGCTAATTTTGCTGATCATTGAACGTTAAATAACTGCTAAATACCAGGCCCCTCAGAAAGTATTGCGAAAAAAAGTTTTTATATATGGGAGACTGGCCAGTTATAATGTTTTTCGAAAATATGATTATTTATAAGTAAAAATAAGTAAGTTCCAATTTCAAAATTTCCCTCCACATTTTTTGCGAGTTAATTCAAAGTATTGTGTCTCACTGAAATATGGATCTGCGCCGGGAACATTTTAGAGCTATGATTTTATACGATTTCAAGTGTCGCCTGAAACCGGATGAATCGTACGATAGACTTCAAATGGCATTCATGGATGAAGGCCCTTCCAAGGCAACCGTGTATCGTTGGTATAACGAATTCAAGCGCGGTCGACCAACTTTGGGGGATGACGAAAGAAGCGGTCGCCCTTTGACGGCTGTTACCGAAGAAAACGTGCTAGCAGTGAAAAATTTAATCCAAGACAATAGGCGAATTACATATCAGGAGATTCAACACATATTGAAGATTGGATCGGGAAGCGTTCACGAGATTCTACACAGCCATCTTCGCGTGAGGAGGATAGTATCACGCTGGGTGCCGCACAACCTCACCGATGCTCAGAAGCAGGCCCGGGTGGAATGGTGCCGTGATATGCTTAACAAATTTGAAGCAGGCTCGTCTCGGCGTGTTTACGACATCGTTACAGGTGATGAGTCCTGGATTTATCAATACGACCCAGAAACCAAGCGCCAGTCGACTGTTTGGGTGTTTCAAAATGAGCCAACGCCTACCAAAGTGAAGCGATCTAGAAGCGGGGGTAAGATTTTGATCGCTAGCTTTTTTAATTTGACTGGCCACTTGGTATCAATTCCCTTACGGGATCAAAGAAGCATTAATGCCGAATGGTATACTACCAAATGTTTGCCAGAAGTTTTCTCTGTTATAAGCAACAAGCGACCAAACACAGGGCTCCGCGGGCTACTGCTCCACCACGACAATGCACCTGCGCACACCGCACTCAAAACGAGGGACTTCCTGGACAGCACGCCAGTCAAACTCCTGGGTCACCCTCCTTACAGCCCTGATCTAGCACCGTGTGACTTCTTTTTATTCCCAAAAATAAAAAATCAGCTCAAAGGGATACAATTTACGTCGCCGGAAGATGCGCTGGCTGCGTTCGAGCAGGCTGTAAACGAGGTGTCTGCGGCGGACTGGAAAAAGTGTTTTGAAAACTGGTTTAGGCGCATGAATCTTTGTATAGAGGCTGGTGGAAAGTACTTTGAAAAGATTTAATAAAAATATATGTACGTATAGAACAATTTTTTTTAGTTTCGCAAAACTTTCTGAGTGTCCCACGTATGAAAATTATTCGGTATAAAATTACTAGAAAAATGCCAAGTTCGTTACCTTCCCTACCTACCGCTTCGGCCGTCAAGGAAACCGGGGTTTCGTAACTGGTTTCCATGAAGGCTTTTTTTATACGTCTACGTAACTGGTTTCCATGAAGGCTTTTTTTATACTACTACGTAACTAGTTTCGAAGGAGTAATTATCCAATGTTCCTTAAGCCACCTACGAAACTGACTAGAGAGATATGAAAAGTGTTTATTCGCCACAAAAAAGTAAGATTAAAATAAAATACCAAATTTGAGTACGGTACAAGGATGATGAGTAAGTAAGTACAAGCAGAAGCATGTCGTGACTGGGACAAGAAGGGTTCCACTCAGCATAATGCTGTGCCGTGGGAGACCCACAGTATTGCGATGATTTTCAGTGGTTGCCTAGGACGTGACGAATATTAAATTGAATTGAAAACATAGTTGTACTTTTTATATCTTGTTTTATTTGCAATATAAACTTAAAATATTAAAATAAAATGCTTATGGTGAAATTATTTCAATGCAGTACTCCCAGGTATTTGCCAGTTTTGCAAATCGTTTATAGCATTATCAATTTCAAGGTGGCGTTTAATTTTCTTACATTTAGTTATAAAAATATTACTGACTTTGGTCTCCTTAATCAATATGTCTAGTAAATTGGCTACTGTAATATTTTTCTGTCCGATGAATCGATTAATCCGGCTGTGCCAACCTGCCAAGTTGTTGGTTGTTCTAATTTGTTCCTTGCAGCAACAAGTTTTCTCAAAGTCAGTATTGTTTAGCCACTGATTTCTAAAATAAGTATTGAATCTATTTATATCTTAACCAGCGGGCGTCCTACGCATCACATATTCAATACCACTTGCAATAAATGCCGGTGATAATCGTGCTATGCCTGCACACCGTGACACATGTCGTTTCTGAGTTTACATAACAGTTACATAGAAGTATAAATAAATCCTTCATGGAAACCAGTTACGTAGTAGTATTAAAAAAGCTTTGATGGAAACCAGTTACGTAGACGTATAAAAAAAGCCTTCATGGAAACCAGTTACGAAACCCCGGTTTCCCAGACGGCCGAAGCGGTACCTACTACCTACTATAATATAAACACACAATCATAATTTTAAAACTTATATTTGTAAATAAATAAACGGTACGAAAAAAAATTTTTAAACAAAAATTTTTAAAGTCTTAATTTTTTTTAGAAATAGCACATCAGTTGAATAAAAGAGGGCTATGTAAAAAAACAATAAATAAAGCAATCAATGTCGGTAGGTATGAGCCTAGCGACATGCGAACTACCAAAACATAATTTACGATACTTTACAAGAATAATAAATATACACATACCATACAGAACCTATAAACATAGAGATTAATGCATTTAAAAGTATTAAAAATAAAGTATACAAGGACAAAAAGATGGTAAATATTTTGATGCATGTGGCCCAATACGTACTAATCCATTTCAGGACTCTCAAATACGATACAACATTTCGGGAAACGATAAAGCAGCGAATACAGTAAACACCAAAATTGAATAAACCGTGACTAAGATATCTCTTTTCATCTTCATAATCGGATCAAACTCTGTTTTAAAACAAAATTTGCCGTTTTTTGCTTTTCTCATAGTTTTAATCCTCTCTTTTTTGAAGGATTCTGTTATCTTTAAATGCGGCTTATTTTCGTTTGATTTCTCGATTATTTTCGTTTCGACGTCATAAATATCAAGAGATTGTTTGGATTCTGTTGTAATCAAAATATGTTGAACACTTATAACGTTTTCATGATCTAATAGTGCAATGTTTGAATCTACTGGAGAGCATTCTGCAAAGAGCATGGATTGTATGGACGGCTCGCTGAGCACTCTGATCAGAGAGTGCGTCGCGCCTGCGCTGTGACTCATGCCGGGTGCTATCAATTGTGAGGGAACATCCGTCAATTTACTGACAGCTTCTCTATCTATAAAGTCTGCACCAACTTCTTTATCAACGTAAATCCGTTTGGGAAACCGCAGGTCGTTAGTGTAATTAGGTACTATTCCCGTTTGGAAATTCAATTTATTCCTACCCTGTTCAGAACCTTCGTCGGATAAATAGAACGAGTACAGACTTGGGTTGGACTCCAACTGTCGGAGTCTGTCTAGAGACGTCAGAGAAACAACATCGCAACGGCTGCTTTTCAAAGAAGGTCCCAGTGCAGCAGCTTCATTTATTAGAATAGTTTCCAATACTTTACTTTGCTGATTCTCAGAGGAAATTTTATCACCCTTAGTCATTTGTGTTTGACATGTTGAAATATTTTGAATTTCGTTTAAGAGTCCCACTAATATGTCTAAGGACGTCGTGAATTCGATATCTTCAGGTTTATATGCAACAGACACGTTTTCTTTGTTCTCTATTACAAAGTGGGTTTGTGCCTGTTGGTCATTTAATGTATCTTCCATGTTTTTATTTTGACTCCTATCTATGCAGACGTTCTTAGGTTGTGCATAGGTTGCATTACCCAGATTTAATTTTTGGAGTTTGTCTGATGCCTTGAAATGAGTAGTACTTGTACTTATCCCTACAGAGGCTAATGTAGAAGCGGCTAGAAAGTTAACCTGAGCAGCTTGCTCGAAGTGAAGAGTAGGATGTGCACCTTCGGAAGTATGACTGCCTTTATCACTTTTATGATTAGCAAGTAAACAGTTTTCCTCCTCCAATTTCTTTGGAGTTTCGTCTAATAATTGTACAAGGGAGTTAGAACTGCGGTTGATTGGCTTATAATCCGGAAAAGCATATCCAACAGTTGAAATTTTCATGGGGAAATCGGCAAAATTCCAATTCAAATACGATTTCGATAATTTAGGCAAGACAGAACATTCAGAAAAGGTTTCAGAAGATTTTTTTGTCATGTTTTGTGCATTTTGAGTTTGGACAACAAGCGAGCCTGTGTCTCCGGATTGTAGAACGAATACGTTCTGTATTGATTGTTTCGGCGTCATGGTCAAGGTTTTGATCCGTAACCGTTTTTGGAAACTGCCAACCGGGATATGGTTACATAAAGCATTTTCTAACTTTTCCAATTCTGCGACTGATCTAACAGGTTGTAAGTCGTTTTGAATAGCGCCAGTCGTTCTAAAATTGGTTTGCTTCTGTTCTATTTCAGATGCTTTATCGCCATTTCCAACTGACGTTATTACATTATTATCATCCATTATATCTAAGACGTAATCAGAACTAGAAGACGGAGGTTTGGATATATTTTCAGCGAGAGAAGTGCTTTCATAACATTCAGGCAGTACCTCTAGACCTTGCGAAGTGGTAGTCTTCATAATCGAGCTTATAATATTGTGTAGCCGGCTTCCTAACTCGGTAGACTCTTGGAATGTGGTCAGTGCAGATGAGGTTGAAGACGCTATAACAAGACCACAAGGTGTAACAACTGGTTGGGAGCAAGTAAAACCTACCTCCGGAGAGTGTGGAGCTACTAACTACGGTACGCACCCAGCTCGATGTCATTCGGCAGGAGAGGGACACGGGACTTCTGGCCACTCTGAGTGTCGTTGCTGACTGGCGACGTAGGCATGGTGCGTCCATAATGATTTTTCACATAAGATCCAACGGCCACCATTTTTTTCTTTCTGCGTATATATTAAAATGCACGTTATCATACATAAATAAAAAACTTTTTTGCAAAAAAATACTACCGACTTCCAAATGAAAAACTACAAAGTGAAAAATAACTTAACTTTTGGAAGTCGGTGTCTTTCGTAGGTACCATTTTTTTGCGATATGGACACCGACTTCCAAAAGTTAAGTTATTTTTCACTTTGTAGTTTTTCATTTGGAAGTCGGTAGTATTTTTTTGCAAAAAAGTTTTTTATTTTTCCCTTTTTAGTTTTACCTACCTAATAGCAAGTTGTTTATTAAGGTCACTATAACTCCAGAATAGATTAACCGAATAATATGACCAGTGAAATGAGAGATCTGTGTACCCCTTTAGAGCGTACTGGCGTGATGTTATGTTATGAAATGGTATAAACAACAAACAGACATGCGATTGCAGCAATCCCGAGAGTTTTGCCGTTATTTATTGAAGAGTTCTGTTGTGTATCTCCGAAGTTCTTCATCAGACCTTCACCAAATTAAAATGGGACCAATTTCGAAACATGTTCTTTCAAACTAAAAAAGAATTTTCAAAATCGGTTCACAATTGACAGAGATATCGGTGAACATACACAAAAAAAAAAAAAAAAAAAAAAAAAAAAAAAAAAAACAAACATAAAGTCGAACATAGAACCTCCTCCTTTTTTTGTAAGGCGGTTAAAAAATAAACCACATCTAATGTAAGTATAGAACCAGAAGCCGAATTGCCGAAAACGCATTTACAATAGCAATGTTTTTCATTTTGTCAAAATGATAACCTACAAAATCATCCGAATTGTCATTGCAAGTGTGCTACGGCTATTGGAGTGCAGAATTAATTACTCAAGCTTTCAAATGATTAACTTACAATGCTTGGGGCGTTTCCGGCACGCTAACTTGTTTGAAGGACGACCCCATCCCTTGGCTCAGTCTGTTCTTAGCTGTGGGACTGCTGCTGCGGCTGCGAGACTGACGTGCTCTAAACACTCGCTCTACAAAATAATAAGACAGCTTTATAGGGGCAAATTAAACTACATAAACATAGTAACTTTTATCATGGTCTTTGACAACGAAGTTACTTGAAATACGAGTCTAATAAACAATTTGAGTATTACATTTAAGCGCTAAACTATCCTTAACATACATTTTTGCGTCACTTGGTAATAATAGCATAATTTACAAAAAACAAGCAGCATATCTCTGCCAGTGGGTTGCCCGCCGGAAAGACGGAAATTATCCCAAGGGAACGGTAATCCGGGGTTAAAAAGTGTCATAGGTATTCTGAATATGGTCTACAAGTGTGCCATAAGTTTCATCCAAATTCGTTAAAGGTAACAAATACACCTACAGAGTTACTTTCGCATTTATAATATTATAGGTATCTAAATCTTCATTTCAAGAAATCAAATAAAATTCACCTTTACACACCTGGGGATGGCACAGGCGAAGGTGGCTTTAATGCACCTGCAGCTGGCACGGGCTCGGTCCCACTTCGTTTCGCTTTGTTTCTAGTGTTCCCGGAGCCTGCTGGTCTATCCAAGGAGTGTGGAGTGGCTGCTAACCTTTGCAATCTATCCGCCATTAATGTTCTGCCATATTTCGTTTGGTATTCCTCACTGTGAGCCTGGACGTACGACTTCTTGGGCTGTGCGAGTGAATTCAATCTAGAATTGTTTAATTTAAAGAAGGAAGGTCCGCGTACTGCTTCACCTCTGGCTTCTTTGGCTTCGTCTGATATATCTACTATTTTCTTTCTTGGTGGCTTCTCTGTTTGCTTATCGTCGACGGGAATCAGCTGGTACGGGGTAAGTTTGGGTAAATCCATCTCTTTTTGTTGTTTAGACTTCTTTTCTTTAGGTGTTGACAGTCGCACATACCTCTCGGTATCAGACGCATTGTGTTGATCAAATCGTGAGCGCCGTTTAAGAGAGATTTTTCGCGACCCACTTTTACCATCGGATACAGTTATCAAGTCAGTTTTCTTAACATGCTTGTGTTCAGTATTAGACTTCTGCCTATTTTTTTGTACATTATCAAATTCATGTAAAAGTTGTGAGATGGCTTTCAAAGGATTGTCTGGTATCTTTTTTATAGGACTGGTGGCTGATCGTTTGTAATTTTTCCGGTTGTTTTCTAAATCAGTTTTTGGTGTCGGGGATTTTGAGCTGATGATAACTTTAGGCACGACAGGTGACAAACTTCCAGGTTTTCTATTATGAGTATTGTTCGGTTTGTCGGCGTTATTTTTATTGAAGCTAAAAGAACTATGATTAGACGATGTTATATGATGCTTCAGGCTTGTCCCACTTTCACTGCCCGGACACGTGGAAATCGTCCGACGTTCTTTTTCATCGACTTTTTTGGGAATACTTACAACGATCTGGCTTTTTGTCGACTTATTTTCTGTCTCTTGAGCCTTTCCCAAATTAGTCACCAAAGTATATAATTTATCTATACTTTTTCTACATTCGACTGAATAGGTAAGCTTCTTCGGGTCAGGGTTGTATTGCTCATTCTGGATTTTTGGTGTATTTGCTGGAACTTTAAGTATGCTTTGATTTGTAAGCAATCCCTTAGAAGTACCCTCATCGTTAATATCATCGACTCTCGTGGCAATCAACCTGTCAATATAGATAAGTGGGTTTATTAAGATTAAATAAATGTCCTGTGGTCAAGCTTTCAAAAAATTAAGTAAGCAGTTCAGTTTCAAAACCATTATAATTAGGTATAGATATGTACTTACGGCTTATCTTTATCCGAAAATATTTCATCGTCTTCAATATTTAGATCGCTTTCAGACGGACCAATAAGCTGGGAAAGATAATTTAAGTTATTTTGGAAAACATTGGAAATAACTGAAGTAGATGCAGAACATAGATCTTTTGCATCGTTATCATGTCGCTTCATATCGATGTACATCATTTCTGTATCGGCGTCATCTAAGTAGTAGCTCCTGTTGATGAATTTATTGCTGTCCGTATCCGGTGTTGACGCCACTGATACGTCGTGCTCGCCCTCATTATCATCTATATTTATATCTAAAACGTCTCGTTTCCCTCCCTTTCGGTTTCTTTCCTTCGCTTGTTTACTGGGATCCGCGTTTGTTGCTTGTCCATAGATTGAATTATAGAACGATTTATTAGATATCGATAGCTTTGTAACAGAGCTAGCTGACTGCGGTAGCGTACTTCCTTTTGGGTACTTATGCTTAGTAATCTTGCAGTTTTCAGCTAACGCCATTTTCTTCCTTTCTCGCCTCTCTCTTATTTCTAAAAGCTTCCTTCGTTTTTTTTCTTCCATAATATAAGATTGGTTCTCGTATGGTGACTTCATCCTGACTCGTGTAGGCGACTTTTTCTTCTTAGATGTTGATTGTGACAATTCTTCCCCGCTTTCTTCAGTGACAGCACTCTGCATGGTCAACTTCCGTATAGTCATACGCAAATCATCAGGAGATGTTTCCTTTTGTGTAGTCCTAAGTTTCTTATCTAAAATGTCTTTTAATGCAACACTCGAGTTACACGATTCCTGGCAGCTAGAATTTTTAGACGACGTAGCAACATCATTGTCGCTGCATCCATAGTCAATGACATTCAGGTAAGAACTTTCGATAGGATTCTCGCTGGACTGTATGCTACACTCAGAGTCTACGGACACTATATGTACCATTTCGTCGACTGTTGGTTCCAATTCTATTATCTTAGGCTTACTTTCTGAAAGGTGTTTGTTATTAGTTTCTTCTATAAAAGGCTCATTAGCTTGTTCTAAACAAGACACGGGTAAGGGTAGTACGTCTGGTCCTAGTGTATCTGCAAAATTAAAATAAATAGACAATAATTTATTTTTCAATTAGAATAACCCATTAACCCTTAAAACTTTAAAAGTGAATACCGCGTGCAACAGGTGCAGTTTGTAGTATCATAATTGAGTTGATGTTGCTGATAACTTGACCCGTCACAGAACGTTGTAACTGGAGCATCACATCTACTCTTTCCTCAACCGGTCGCTTATCTTTTTTGCAACTAATGATAAGATTTTCAGTACAATATTTGCTTAAAATTTTATATGGTCCACCTAGAAGTTTCGGCACTTCCACAACAATTTTCTTCTCGAGAATTTTTGATAATGATCTTATATCGACTGCTGAATGAACTATGTCATCCCACGTGGAGCTTCCGCCAGTAATCTTTCGTTCCACATGCAGCGGTATGCTGGTAGACGTCGCCAGGACTTTAGTATTCGCGGGCATATCTTCCGCAGTTTGCTCAACTTCGCGCCACTTCTCCTTAGCTCTATCAGTTAAATAATCACCGTTACTAATACGCTTCAATTGGTCTATAGTATTCCTAACGTAACATATTATATTGTCCATATAAAAGTTGTAATTATCTTCCAGACGTTTGCAGCTAATGTAGTCAAGTAGTGAAGCTGGAAGTACGGCGCCCTCGAAATCAGAGGATTTGTTCATTAACTTTAAGCTTTTTAGCTGTTCGTTTATGTAAGGATCTTTGAATAGAAAGTGGTTGTCGTAGTCGGTGGCGAGGTTGGAGGTTTGCATCTTGAGGTCGCCTAGTTTGTGGCAGAGGGTGTTGTCGGCGGAGGGCGCCGCTAGCAGGTCGAGGCGCTCGTCGTTGAGGCGCAGTACGCTGAGCTCGTCGCTGCTGAGGCGCTCGCTCACGTCTGAGTCCGACTCGTCGTTATACACGACGCTCTCCACGTGCTGGTTCGGCTTCCTGCGCTTCAGTTCGTTAGCATTGGACATCAGTTGCGTCCCCAGGTCGATGTTCTTGTACAGAAGCACTAAATCTCTGGTGGTCAGCTTGTCAACATCTGAATAAACGTACAAATCATTAATTATTTACAAATGGTTTGAAACTTATAACTATCGAGAAATTCGATGATATATTGGATATAGTCATTCCGCCAGGCAGCAAATCATAAGGAATGCCCCCACCAGCTGGGATTAAATATCAGAGGTTTACATCGGCCTGATCATCCTCGCACTACATCCACCCCACTCTTTCATTACTTTTGACTCTGCCATCGACTATTTAGCTTATTATACATACATACTCTCTTATCAATATACAAGTAATAAATGTATGCCAAATTTGAACTGGACCGGCAGCCTAATTGTGTAAGTAAATTCGGCAACGGAAACAATCTGTTTCTTTCCCAAAAACACACACATACACAAAAATTTTGAATAAAGATTCACCTTTTTTGTGTATGTGTGTGTTTTTGGGAAAGAAACAGATTGTTTCCGTTGCCGAATTTACTTACACAATTAGGCTGCCGAGTCCCATGAGCCACATATGGTATGTTGTGATTGACAGTGATTGGAAAACTGGGGGGCGCGACAAAATGTGAAGGGGGGCGTTAGTCCGCGGGGCGAAAGAATATAATAGTAGGTACCCTGTCACCCGCGCAATCTTGATAGTTCCCCGTCATCCGAGCAATGTTGATATTGCTAATATTAAGTAAAATAATTCCTTTCTTTTTTCTTATCATAACTTAACAATGTTGTATATGACTGTTTGTTAAATAAATACAAAAATAATGAGGCAAATATTAAGGGGTGTTCTTTTTCCGTAGTAGAAAGGCGTGACAAAAAAACTTTGGGTACCCTTGGACTAGAGGACAGAGTCGCAACTACTGGTTTTTTTTATTATTGATTCGTTCGGTTTTAACTACATCTCACCTGATGGTAAGCGAAGCTGGAACACGTTAGACTAGAGGTAACCTATTCACTCATTGCGTCTCTGTCTAAACATACATACACACATTCAAAAACTAATGCCATTTTCCCACGGAGTTAGGCAAAAACTACAGAACGCCACCTGCTACGACCCTTACGATCTATATCTGAAGTTAGTCTAAAACGTGCAAATTCTAGACAGTTGGAACTACCTACTCTCAATTCTCTGTCTAAAGATCGTGCGATCATCACCTTCAGGCTTATAATGTTCCCACTGCTGGGACACAGGCCTTCTCTCTATGAGAGAGTTAATGGGCCTTAATCTACCACGCGGGCCCAGTGCGGGTTGGTGAATGTCACATGTCTTCGAGTTTATGGTTAAAGGACATGATGGTTGCCTCACCGTGCGATACCGACATTTAATTTTGCAGTCATCTGTGTTGATAGAAATGCTACGTTAGTTATGAAGGTCTAGAAGATAAGTAGTCGAGAGATGGAGTGGGTTTAGCTCATAGCAGCCTTACCACACTGGCACGCAGTGAAACGAATATAAGCACTTACCAGTGGTGTCAAAATTTTGGTTTTTCGCCATAAGTTCGAAGAGTTCATTAGCCGTATGATATTCATGTGAGTCGCTGTCCTGCTCGGGAACAGCAACACTTTCCCCTTGCCCCCCCTCATTATCAGATATCTTACTTATTAACATGCCTGCTTTCACAAAGATTTTGATTCTAACGCTTTCTTTAACAAAACTAACAACTGCTTCAAAAGATATACAGTATACAATACAATAAAACTTGTAAAAACACAACTGACAAAGCCGTTTATATTATTGTAAATTTTTGGTATCATTTTAAAATATACACATTGGAAAAGAATTTGTGTCAGTTACTTTGAATTTCGAATTATAAAAATGGTATAAATTCAAAGAGAAAGAGACCAAAAAGTTAATATGAACGAGCGATATTTTTTCTTGCTTGTGCCAGTGGTGTCTCATCCCTTAAAAAGACACTGTCCCGACGTACTGTACTGATTATTCTGATTATTTGATTTATTTATCGATATCGATTGATTATTATATATGGTGATCTATCAATTGCCGTGGAACGGAAACGAACGCGATCGATTTACAAAAAATAATCGCTATAATCAGATGAAAAACGCTAGTTACGTGGCACGGTTTCATTGTATGGGATGAGGCATCTGTATGCTAGTATCATATTATCTGTGCTTGTGCATACAATCAAGAAAAAAACAGGCCAAGCGCGATTCGGACTCGCGCACCGAGGGTTCCAGACAAACCTATAGGTATATAAGTAAAAGTGGCCGGCCGGCCGGTGGTTGGCTGGTTATTAGTTTTTTTTTTACTATACTACCAAAAAATTTACGGTTTTCGCTAATTTTTCTTGATCTGTGCTATAAGAAGTTGCTTCGTACCAAATTTCAAGATTCTGTGTTCACAGGAAGTACCCTGTAGGTTTTGATTCCCTTGAGAGTGCGGCTTTGCGGCATCAACGGCTGTATCTTTTGATTACGTTGGCTTAGAAGTTTGTTTTTTTCACAACTTTAAGGGACAGTAGACCTGAGTATTTGGTATAAATTTCAGCTTGATACCTTTACGCGTTCCTGAGAAAAAGGGTCTTGACAGACAGACGGACGGACAACAAAGAAATCCTATAAGGGTTCCGTTTTTAGGGGTACAACCCAGGGGGGTTGAAAGGTAAAGTTGCGACGCCCCCTCCCCCTTTTCGAGATTTTAAAATTTTTAATTCTGAGGAAATTTTTGTAATTTTTTGGATTAAATTAATAATAAGTGTAAAAAAGTCCATTTCTCTATACTTTCTCTCAACATGTGTCCCGTCCAACGCCATTTGAGCTGTCTGTAGGCTGTGTATGCACTTTTAAATTTTGTTGAGAGAAAGTATAGAGAAATGGACTAAGTTAGTAACAGAATGGTATCCAAGAGATAGCAAAAGAAATAGAGGCAGACAAACCAAAAGATGGGAGGATGACCTCAAGAAAATAGCTGGTCCGATGTGGACCCGTTTAGCAAGGTGGAAATCTTTAGAGGAGGCCTTTGTCGATAGACAAGCTGTTTCACATAAACTCCCAGTTGCCGATCACGCAAATGCAAGTTAGAATATATGAAATCAATTTAGTTTTAATAAGTAGGCATGTAATAATTAATTGTAAGAAAGAAACAGCAATAAAGGCTATTTTATTTTATTTTTAAGTGTAAAAAAGAAGGGGACCCCTTGTAGGGGAAGAGGATACCCCCTTTCAGAAGGGAGGGAACCCCTTTCATCAGGAAAAATAGGTGGACTGATTCAGAGGGATTTCTGTATCTATTTCGAGGCTGCAACGTCTCCGGCGCTGCGGGCAGAGCAGTCTAGTAACTTGTGTGATTTCATTTTCACGATTGTACCCACCGACCTGCCCACACACGAATACATCCTGACTGCCCGATGGTTTGCATCTATCGGCCAGCCTTGATGCGACATATATAAAATGCTTTGATGTATTTTTACTAAATAAGGTATAGAATGCTCCGCACTGTTCTCTTTTCATGTTAATCGAATGAACCCAATAATTTCTTGACGTTCTTTGACGGGGTCGATATTTTCGGTACAAAATCCCCAATGCAATCAATTGATCGCATTCCATTTTTAATAAAAAAGAGAGTAGATATTATTATGTACGTAGTTCTTGCGCAGTGTACTCGCGCTGACGGTCAGATGTACTGGTTACAAAATCTTCTCGTGTGAAAGCTGAATGCCTAACCGGGTAACCGGATACCGGGTATAGGCTACCGGGGCGTGTGAAAAGGCACCCCTATTATACGTCCTTATTGACTAGCTAGACCGACAGGGTGTAACAACTGTATCAGTACAGTCAATCTCAAGATTTGAAAAGAAAACAACTGATTTAAGATTAATAACATTTATTAAAATATAACATTTAAATATTAAGTACATAGGTACATTATGCAAAATAAAATACTGTATTAGAAATTGGAATGTTAACTTGATTAACGATTACATTTCATTGGTTTAATGCATGATATCAGTCTTAAACAATAAATAGCACTAAAATACGTGAAATTGTATTAATATATCGATCTAGATATTCGAGTGTCTAGTTCTCTAGAACTTATCAAAAAAAGCGTTTTATTGAACTAAAAAAGCGTGCGATGCCCAGTTTTCGTTAGGATAAGTTATTTTATTTATGATGTTAAATCTCATTCCCTATTTAAGACGGTACCCTGACCAAAAAATCGGCGTGCGATATGAGCATTCCTATTGGTCTAGCGGCACTGGCGGCGCATGAATTACAGTAGTGAATACGCCCAGATTTTAGAATAAAATCTTTATAAAATCGAATATTGGTCTTTTGAAAAAAATAATTCTACAAAAATGTTCGTTATTAAATTGTCTATCGATTAGTGTTAGTACAAAAAATAATTAATGAACACTTTACGAGGAGATGCATAATATCAATAATTATTTATCATTTTTATGTTTTTTTGAAAGGAGATTAGTGAAATATATACAACATTTAAAAAAAAACTAAATCTACCATTTTAGAATCAATATTATGTAGAAATTTAATGTATTTTTATTAATTGATATTTCTTTTTAAATAACGAGTAGATAGCTCCTAAAAACAGCACAAAAAATGGCTTGCGCGGCGTTTTGCTCGGGGAACCGCCTTAACAGGCTGTTTCAGTCAATCAATCCCAGATAATATGACAGTTGAAAGACATTTTTTTGTTAAAAACATTTAAGTACGACATAACTTAGTTCTATATAAAAGATAATAAATATGAATGAGATTTTATAACACGCAGCCTACGGTGAGTCCAGATTAAGTAACATGTCATATAACTATGTTTTATAACATGTTTTTTTATATAGTCTGGACTCACCTTTTCTTATTATATTAGGGCCTCAATACACACTAACGTTTTTATTTTATAAAAACATCAGCTGTATTGTAGTATTACATTTTATAATTCGTTTTATAATTAAATTGGAACTCGTTACATAACTATTTCCAACTTTCGAGATAGTTTATATATTTAGAACTTTATTCCCACTAAATTAAAGTTTATAATACAAAAAATGGCAACAAGGAGTCAAAATAATTTATATAGTGAGTGGATCTTGGTAGATGTGAAGCAGTGACAGCACCATCTGCTGTCTTTGACCCCATAGTTATTTAAAATATGCGATACTAGTGACCCAACCCGGCTTCGCACGGGTGTTTTTTAGAAAAAAAAAACATAACAGATGGAGATATGCCATCGCGAAAGTTTTTTTAGGATTTTAGAAGGACTTAAATTTTCTAGTACAGTCAAGGGTCAAAAGTGCAGTCACACTCTCCCAAAACTCAAATAGCTAGTTTTTGTAGAAGAAGTTAAATTATCCACAATTTAATATTTTGTATAGAAATTAAAGTATAGATTATTCCTACTAACCGCGAAAAGTTGAAATTCTGAGGCCTACAAAAAAAATGCATTTTCCGTTTTGGTAGAGTGTGACTGCACTTTTGACCCTTATAGTACATAATTTTTAAGTAGGTATCTCTTAAGTTTTAGCCCACGCAAACCATATAAATTTATGTATGGGCGACTTTTTTCAAAAAATAGTTTTTCTTCTAATTACGTAAAAACTTAACTAGGTTATATCATATAAATAAACCTTCCTTGAAAAAAATCTAACTGATGGTGAAAACCGCATCAAAATCCGTGCGTGGTTTAGGATGAGTTAGCAGATATACAAACAGACGCGGTAAGCGACTTTGTTTTATACTATGTAGTAATGAGTTGTGGGACTTATGTGGGTGTACTAACTACATGTGCACCACGGCCGAACCCTTTAAAGAATATAGATTAGATGTTTTGTAACTATACGAAAACTGGTTTTCAACAGTCATATAGTTGAGTTGATAATAATACTGATCAAAGAAAACTGCCCGAGCAGATTGCAGTTGTATCTGCACTAACTTTAGTCCAATCTTTAATTTCGAGCTAGTTTTTGCATTATGCACTTAATTGTAGTCGAAATAAAGCTCAAATACACATAACTATATGTATAAAATGTGAGTGTGTAAATGTTGCCTCTTAGCCAAACAGACGTGATGTTATAAGACCTGCGCTGGTTTTTATAAGGCGGGAAGAGATCAGGTTGTATCTACGTCGGTATTCTGAACAAGGACTCCAGCAGTTCGGGTTCCGTCAAGTCTTTCTTGTATTGCTGCGACAACTCCTGGATCAGGTGCCGACGACGTACGTGCGGCGGTTGATACCTGAAATGTTACTTATATTATATCGTGTTTATACAGAGTTAGTTATGTAAAGAGTCAGTCTACCTGGCCTCTCCCCGACTACATATATTGGGGTCGGTTGCCAGTCTAACCGGATTCAGCTGAGTACCAGAGTTTTACATGGAGCGACTGCCTATCTGACCTTCACAACCCAGTAACTGTGTAACACGATACCTCTTGGCAAGACTGGTGTCATTTATCACTTTAACAGGCGTCTACTTTACTACCCGTAACGATTGTCAAAGATCTTCAAATGACAGCCGGCACCAACGACTTAACGTGCTTGCCGAGGCACGGAGAAATCTCGGACGGATAGTCATCCATCCACGGACCGAACTCGGCAAGCGGTGCTTAACCTTGAAGATCGACCTGTGCGGCTGTTATTATTTAGTCACAAGCTCCTGCTGCCGCTATTAATGAACAAAGAGTACCGCATGGCTAAACCTAAAAATACAATTCTGTAATATTGATCAACAGGAGGATATTGACAATTTGATATTAGGTATCTACTGATTAAAACAAAGCACACGATAAAAAAAAACTCCCCATGTTAATACATAGAGGTCGCTATGTGTAATGTAACTAATGAGGAGAATTTAGGATATATTTCAACTTTATGTACAGTAGTGATCGATAGGCGGACTTATTACAAGAAGGCATTCTCTACCTGTCAAACTTTGGGGTAAAATACTACATAAAACATAGTGGTAGGTTTCCAAAATAACAATGAAAGAATAATTTCATACTGGTCCACCAAGCTACCTCACCATTGGGGCTAAGTGAAATGGTCAATTTTAACGTTCATTTTGCCCCAATAATTGGTATTAGTAGAGAAAAGTGGCACTTAAATACTCTGTGTTTACTTTGTTCCTAAAGATCGATCTGGCACTATTGGAATCAATAAAATACTATAGTTAAAATAATATAACTTTACTTTACTAATTTTGGTATAGGGTCGACAAAATTCATTCATGTGCCATCCATTTATTATACAGATTATTGGCCGAATGGTTCATGAATCAACTTGCTTATCTGTACAACAAAGTATATTCTTAATACCTAATTTTTAAAAATGCTAAACATAAGACACAGCCGGCGCAGACAACTGTCTGCGCCAGCTGTGTCTTTTGTTAACACACCGGCCTGCGGCGTGGCCCACACACGTATAACTATGATCTACTTACAGGTCAGTATTGAGCCTGGTGCGTCGCGCGGCATCCAAGGCGGCCCGGCGCAGACAGTCGGGCAGCAGGCGCGGCGCCAGCAGAGCGCCGTCAGCTAACACACCGGCCTGCGGCGTGGCCCACACACGTATAACTATGATCTACTTACAGGTCAGTATTGAGCCTGGTGCGTCGCGCGGCATCCAAGGCGGCCCGGCGCAGACAGTCGGGCAGCAGGCGCGGCGCCAGCAGAGCGCCGTCAGCTAACACACCGGCCTGCGGCGTGGCCCACACACGTATAACTATGATCTACTTACAGGTCAGTATTGAGCCTGGTGCGTCGCGCGGCATCCAAGGCGGCCCGGCGCAGACAGTCGGGCAGCAGGCGCGGCGCCAGCAGAGCGCCGTCAGCTAACACACCGGCCTGCGGCGTGGCCCACACACGTATAACTATGATCTACTTACAGGTCAGTATTGAGCCTGGTGCGTCGCGCGGCATCCAAGGCGGCCCGGCGCAGACAGTCGGGCAGCAGGCGCGGCGCCAGCAGAGCGCCGTCAGCTAACACACCGGCCTGCGGCGTGGCCCACACACGTATAACTATGATCTACTTACAGGTCAGTATTGAGCCTGGTGCGTCGCGCGGCATCCAAGGCGGCCCGGCGCAGACAGTCGGGCAGCAGGCGCGGCGCCAGCAGAGCGCCGTCAGCTAACACACCGGCCTGCGGCGTGGCCCACACACGTATAACTATGATCTACTTACAGGTCAGTATTGAGCCTGGTGCGTCGCGCGGCATCCAAGGCGGCCCGGCGCAGACAGTCGGGCAGCAGGCGCGGCGCCAGCAGAGCGCCGTCAGCTAACACACCGGCCTGCGGCGTGGCCCACACACGTATAACTATGATCTACTTACAGGTCAGTATTGAGCCTGGTGCGTCGCGCGGCATCCAAGGCGGCCCGGCGCAGACAGTCGGGCAGCAGGCGCGGCGCCAGCAGAGCGCCGTCAGCTAACACACCGGCCTGCGGCGTGGCGCGCACGCGCACGAGGCCGCAGCGCCGCGCCGACACGCACAGTGTGGCCACCTCGTGCCGCCGCCACGGGAGCCCTGTCTCGCAGTACGGCAGCAGGTCGTCTGTGAAACATAACATAATTTTAGGCTCAGTAACACCAGAACGCTGCTGGCCTTCAGTAGATTTTAATAACGAGGCAATGAGGACTATCGCGTTTGAATATGCCGCTAGGGGCGCTGGTGTAAAGTGAGGTCTTCATGAAATCAAAATGACAAATTTCATAGTTTTTTGGCTTTTAGGGCGAGTTTATTTACAACTTTTTCCAAATATGGCAGATTAAGCTAGGTAGGTACGGGTTTTACCAACCACAGCTATAATAGACTTTTATGTTTTGTAAAATTTTATCCTCCTTTTTTTCTAAATCTAGGGGCTGCGCGAAACTGTAGCATACTCGATTTTATATTTAATCGCACTTCTACGGCATTAGAAATAATTTTAATTCAAACTTTGCTTCCGTGCGCGTAATATCAACGTAATAATAGCTATATTTAAGAATCTTATTCGCCAGCGACGGCAAATAGTGAGCAGAAAAACGGAAGCCCTCATTACTCTCTCACTGCTGAGAATCATGACTCGCTCATGAAACGTCATTCGTTTCAAATTGTCAACGGTATTTCTCCATCTGTTACGATCTGAAGCCTGGTGGAGTGCAGCGCTGATAGATAACTTTAGTTGCTCTAAAATTAGATCCGACCACCATTTAGCTTCTAGTTCTTTTGCCCTCAGTTTTTCCCGTCACCATAAGGCGTTCGTGCGTGTGGCCGAAGTATTTCAGGACATTTCGAAGGCAAAGACAGTTGTTGTGTTTTCTGGAGTTGGTGACATACCTAATTCCATTTTACATGGGAACAAAACTATAGTAAAACACTCACCAATAGGTAAATTCAAGTGATCTTCGAAGTCCTCCAGCCATATGATAAGGATTTTTGTTGTGTAATCCCTATTGCGCCTTCCGCTGCCTGCAATGTAAAGATTTTATACGAAACACATTTAATTTCTTCATTTAATTTGTGTCATGTAACCTAAAAAAATATCGATTATTTTATGAAGCAATATCGACATTTTGATTAAGTCTAGGCCGCACGTAGTGTCTAACCACCAGCATTTTTCATCTCAATGGATGCTGACCACAGATATAAATCTAACTAGATGACGCGATTGTATGTACTTCGCGTGCCAAAACACGGAGTAAAATACCGATCAATGATCGTACTTTGAGCTTTCATTTAGCATTATCGGCACCGGTGATCCACCGAAATCCAGAAAAGTGCCTAATTATGCCATATTGAGCTGTTAAGACTGTTTAGAAAAAGTTGGCTGAGGCATTGGAAATGTTTTCTTTCATTGGTAAGTAAATATGTTTTTAGTCTTCTTCTTCGTGTCGATGATTCCTTTACTAAATTTTCTTGGACCAGTATTCAGCCACGTCGATTGCCTGATTGAATGCTTTAGTGAAAATTTGTTTAAAGTGGCACGCTTTGTTTTCATACAGATAGAGGGACTTGCGTTATCTAGTTAGATTTATGTTTGTGGTGCTGACCGTGATAAGATACAGTTCATTATTTATTGCGGTATTTCTGTGGTCGGCATCCGAAGATAAAGAAGCCGATTAACTTACGATAATTAAACGGTTTATTTTAATACCTAAACCATTAGCTCAAGATAGGAAAAAATATTTTAAAAAAAATGATTATATTTAAATAACATAAGGAGATGAATAAGAAACACAATTATCTTTTACTTGTCAAAAGTAAAAACAAAGATGATTTAGTTATTCACTGGAAGCTGGTCGAGTGCAACGCAGTGCGATTCCTACCCCCCTACTTCTCTTCTTACATCGCCTTTTTAGCATCGTAACAGTTCGTTCAATTTCGGCATTTGCTAGAAACCTTCGGCTTCGGCCAAAACTTCATATCAATTTGGTCGAAGCCAAAAATAGGCTAAAGGTGGTATTTTTGGCCGGTGGTAGGTTCGGTCGGACACTACGTTATAGGCTGACGACTATGCTCATTGCTCACGCATAAGTAAGTTTCGTGGATAGGTCCCCCCTTACCGGCGAGCTGCGCGGCGGGCTGCTTGTCGAGGTCGAGCGACAGCGCGCGCAGCTTGTCGTGCAGCTTGCCGCCCGTAGCGCCCGCACCTGTGCCTCCCCCCGCACCGCCCGCCCCTGCGCGCTCCGACTCGCTCACACTGCGGGAGTACGTACCCGTGGCACTGATGCCCCCCGACACGTCCCAGCACGAGCCCGCGCCCTTCTCAGACCTATATCAAAACAGATTATAATAAAAAATACGTCCAAAAAGCAAAAAAATAGTTCTAATTATTGGCCCTTATTTGTAATATGAGTAGTGAAATTTTCACCCAAGCGCTCTCACTTCGGGGACCATCAAAGTTTTAATTGACAAATATACGCACGTTGTTATTTTGCGTTTTTATTTTATTCACTAATGCCCGCTTGCCACCCTGGGTTATCTTGCTACTAACTCCGAGTTAGTAGCTAACCCGGCCAATTATGTATTACATATTTGTTATTTAACCTCGTGTTAGCAACTAACTCTGAGTTAAGTTAGTGGTGCATGTGGCAAAATCGGGTAAAAACGATAAAACAAATAAATAATATGTTAAAATATACTTCGTCTTAAAAAATTCTGTCACAGATTTTCTTTATATTTAGCCATTAAAAACACTCTATTTCATTAAACGTATAGTATATTTTACACTAACAGATAAACAAGAACATACATCAACGCATAGACTTACCGATTGGACAAGCACGAGCCGTCGACGTCAGATTTGATGCTGTCATTTCTGTCCTCACTGTCAGTGGGTTCGCGTCCGGAAGGTACTACGAAGGCTATCTCGTTCGTTGAGTCCGACCAGTATAGAACCTATGAAAAAAATATCTATATAATATAGCGATAGGATGGTTTTTGAGTACATCACACAATAATATTCTTAGAAAACCTGTCAAATTTTCTGTAGAGATTTCAATTTAGAATCAAGTTTTTCAGTTGGAATAGGAATGATGACGGGGTATGAAACAGCAAATTCTATTTCTTCCGCCGATTAAATTATCAAAAAATATTGGACACGTATTTTTTGCTTATTCAAATAAATAAAAAATCATCAAGATAAAGTGCCTCAAAGTTCGGGAGTGGGGGCTTATGACGTAACTTCTGTGTAAAAAGTGTACCAAGGCATGACGTCATGCGATATTTTAACGCACTGTATCGTCATATTTTTTTGTTAACGTGACAAAAGATAAAATACATATATATCGGAGGAAGGTAAATGATTAATAGTTGGGAACGAAGAAATATCGCTTGTAAACTTATTAATTCAGTTTTATTTAATTGGCAACATTTAGCTTCTGATTCAAATTTCAATTAGATTTTATTCGATTGACAACACTTCATTTTCCTTATGTCAAAATACTTGAATTCGATTGGATGTTCAAAGCGGTGGTTTTGCCGGATGAGTGCTTGAGCCAATAATAAAGCCGCGAGCGCCATAGTTGGCATTCTGTGTGGGTTCTCCCGCCATTGTTGTGCTGGTGTTAAAAAGAAAACGCGGGGACAAGCGTTTGGTGGTTGAAAAGAGTTAGGAGGTATTCTAAAGTGGCGTGTATAAACTTGATAAAGTGTGGTTTTGTTGAAAGAAAGCGAAACGATTGGTGGCCTAATCCACTGCTTCGTTGTTGGATCTAGGACTATCTCTGAAACGGCATAAGTTACCCGCCTTGCGCGCGCATCACCCACGATAAGCCCACAAGTTTGAGGGTATATGGAAGGAATCCCTCTCGTGTTTCCGACATCAGAAGTATGAACCAATGCACGCACAAGGCGATGATGTATCAAATGAGACGAGTAATGGCTGGCGCGCTCTTTGGTGCGCAACAAAATGGCATGGAAGTACCTACCTAATGGAGACGTTTTGCAACTAAAATTAATTAATTTTCCTGTTAATGCTTTTTAATACTTTATACCTGTGTGTAGAGCTATTCTGGGTGCATCGTTATGGTCATGTTAATATTGTAAAACACCATTTTTTTTTTTAAAGAGTAAGTATGGAGTTTCTTGTGCGTTCTTCTCCATAACAATCTACTTTCCGAATGCACGGTAGAATCATTTTTTTATACCATTCCCCCTCTAAAAAGCTTATTTTATTCACTGAAAACAGTGAATAAAAATCACTTTTACTCACTGTTTTGGTGTTTGAATTTGGAACACACCAATGTATTAGACCTCCATCTCAATGCTATATAACCTCCTTGCGCCTCCTTGCGCAAAAAATACTCGATACAAACTTCTTGTGCAGGCAATTTTCAACTTTCAAACTCCTTCGCTTTTAATTTTGAGTTTGTTTGTTTGTTTGTTTGTTGATTTTAATAATGATTTTGATTTTAGTCTAGGATATTTATTGAATACCTATTTGGATTGTAATTCTAATATTAATTGTAATGGTGTTTAATTAATTATAATTATGTAACGTAACGGAGGTGGTCACCGGCCCCTGAAACACAAGTGCTGTTATCTAACTCAGGGGTCAGAGTTTTAAATTTTTTGTAAACTTTGAAGGAAATAATCCATTTATTTTGTATTTATTAATATTCCTTGTGCTTAAATCTTTCTTTTTCTTGTAGTCATGGTATAAAATATAGTATGCAACTCTTGAATAAAACGGATTTATATCGAGGGCCATGAATCACTCGCGTCGCTCATGATTCTAACACTTGAATCACTCGCTATGCTCGTGATTCAATCATCATGAATCACTCCCTGCGGTCGTGATTCAGTCGTTAGAATCCTTCACTTGCTCGTGATTCATCTATGGCCCTCGCTTTAAATCCGTCCTTTATTCACTAGTTGCATAATATACTATTTATATATTTTTTTATTTTTTTATTGCTTTTAAATTTTAATTTTAATTTATGTGACGTTCAAAAGTGCCGTTTATTGGCCTAATTGAATAAATATATTTGACTTTGAACTCGCCGGCTACTAGAGACAGGAATATCATGTTGCCCGAATTCAACCGTATAGTGTGGCCTATCCTAGACAATATGCGAAGTCGGGTTGCAGATAATGTTAATGATGACATTAATGCCCAATGACTAACGCAACAGTGGTGTACAGATGTACAGGGAAGTATAAACTTAAGTATTCTGACAATAATAAGTACCTATCTAATGCCTTGTGAAGTTTAGCCACAATACCTATTGTTTTTCTTGGTATAAAGTGGCTAAAATTTAAAATAAATTTCTATTTTCATTATGATGCTAAAAGAAACTTAGCCAGTTTCATACTGTCAGCGGAACTCGCATGAGAATAAGACGACTTGTGTAAATACAGTGCAAGAGAGCTAACATCCTTAAGAATAGAATAGAATAGAAAGATGTTTATTTCCCTAGTTCATATGTTACATTATGTCCACAGGTCGGTGGTGTATTCGGCCTGTGGGTGTGTCAGCTACTTACAGTCTACATATGCTTGTCTTAAAGAGATCTATATAAGTGTCGTGTAGTGTGTGCTGTGAGTTTGTTAGTTGTACGGAATAAATTTATATAAATTTATAATGTTCTTCTATATTGCCCTATCCTATTTACAGCTAATTACAATTTATGGGGACGTGGAGCGGTCGTTCGCTTGCTGAGCAGCCGACTCCTGTCTTTTTTTGATACATAGTCGATTTCACCTAGTCTAGTATTAGTTAGGAGGGGGTTGTGCTGTCCGTATCCGAGGTAGGCATCACCAGGGCACAGATGACCTAATAGTTACTACGTAACAGATCCTTCACTCAGTAGAAAATGTCCAATACCTATTGCTATAATAGCCTACTCCGTTGTGTCAGCAAACACTGCATGCTAAAATGTGCCTAAATGCTCAAGCGAACAGTTGTGATTGCTTCGCACCGCGCGATCCCACAGCAAGCGCAGGGCTGCCTCTTCGATAAAATTCTAGGGGTCTTTATGTCAAGAGTGAATAGGTTATTTCTAGGCAAACGTGCTCCACCGTCGACCACATCATCACCTCATCATCATACTTACCATCAGGTGAGATAGTGGTCAAACGCGAGCCTATTGATTATAAAAAAAAAACAACTTTTTGTGTCCATGTTATTGAGAACTGTGAATATGTTCTGACTTATATGTGGCAGTTTAAAATTGTATCGTTTATAAAATATATTTTTTATAAATTGGTGCTGATTGTGCAATACAGCCAAGATAAAACATAATTATAGACGTCAATGTGTAGGTAAAATAATAAAATCTTTAAAAGTTACATGTGTTTTATTTTTATATAATTTTTTATAAATTTCTTACCCTTTCTAAATTCTCGGTTGTTAAATTTTAGTGTAGAAAAAATCCTGAATCTAATAAAAGTTTTATGAGATATTGTTTTGGAAAACAAGGGCAGGGAGAATCAAAATGTGTCATTTAAAATTTTATAAAGAGTACTACTCTGCCTTTGTTTCATATTTTTTTCAAAATTATGAATAAAAATAGTCTCAAGTTCTCTTACATAATTATGAAACGCATCTGTTGGCACTTTTAACCTTCCGTAAAAAGACGATGTTTTGTTGAATGCTTTAAAATGGATAAACAATCTATTCGTAGATTCATTTAAATCGGGAATGTTCTGTAATTCAGCAACAAAGTCAGGACAGGTATGCTTCTTGCTACATTTAAAAAGTAAATAACCATACATGTTAAGGCGTTATCAGTTGGCAAGTTGAAGCGGTAATCAGTTTCACCACTTAAATTCAAAAGCGAAGGTATACTGCGGCGCGAGCTATCTGCATGTCTCTGTGGTCTCAAACATCCATCGTTTTGTTGAGACAGGTCGCTGCGCCGCCGGGAGGAGGCACGGCTCCCTGTCGTTTCGGGTGACGCAGGTGCTCTCGGGGCATGGTTGCTTCGGGAAGTACCTGTGTCGCATAAACAGGGAGCCGGACGCCCGGTGTCACCACTGCGTCGACTGCCGGGAGGACACGGCGCGGCATACGCTGGCAGAGTGTGCCGCTTGGGAGGAGCCACGCCGTGCCCTCATCTCTGAAGTAGGCAGTGACCTGTCGCTGCCGGCCGTAGTCGAGTCTATGGTCGGCAGTGGGGAGTCCTGGGACGCGGTGGTATCCTTCTGCGAAACAGTCGTCTCGCAGAAGGAGGCTGCGGAGAGGGAGAGGGAGATTTCATCTGCTAACCCGATCCGCAGCAGACGCGCCGGGCGTCGGCGGAGGGCGGACAACGCCCTCTTCCAGCCCCCCTAAATGGGTCCAGGGGTGGCGGACTCGGGGACGTCCGTCGCCCCCCACACACCAGGACCCGAGGTGGCGGCGCGGAGTGTTCCACGCGCGCCCCTCTTAGACGTCGCGGGGGGAGTCAAACACCTCACTCCCCCTCCAACCCGAGACCGTGGCCCGCACAGGCGGGCCGGCACTAGCCGAGGGTTGCGGAAGTATCATTGTTCCCGCGACCCCCAGCGTAAGTGTGAGATGGAACACCGGGGTGGTTTTTAGTCAGTAGGAGTCTGACAGACCCCTCCCATCCGATGAGGATTTTCCACCCCGGAACAAAAAAAAAAAAAAAAAGGTCGCTGCGCCGCGCAACTTGTGTTGGAAGTTTCGTAGGTAGGTATTTGCGCGACTGTCCGTCAAATATTATCACAATTTTATTCTAATAAAAATAGCTTTTTAAACGTACGAACGAATGGAACTATTAAAATTGAACAGAGTGCGTGCGCTCCGCTTGCGAAAACCGCACTGAATTTGGTCCGCTGGAAGCCCGAGACCGCTAGGTCGGGCGGTAGGTTACTTCTAGGCAAGCGTGCTCCATCGTCGACCACATCATCGCTTACCATCAGGTGAGATAGTGGTCAAACGCAAGCCTATTACATATAAAAAAAAAAAAAAAAAAAAAAGGTAATTATAGCGCGCAAGTACATGGAGTGACGGAGGCCCTGGTGTCTCTAGATCCTCGATGTGCATTTCGCGGAGTCGGCGCAGCATGTCCTCGTTTAAATCTTGTGCACGGAGGTGCCATGGATCCCAATCGAGCATATCCCAGAGTAGTGAGGTTTCTAGGCGTCTTGGGAATTGTCCACTGGTCTTGAGAGCCATTCGATATTGGCGTTCTATTTTTAGTAAGTTGCTCTTACTGTAACGTGAGAGTAGTTGTACCACGCCATAATCCAATATAGGAAGTAGGCAGGCCTGAACGACAGCAAGTTTCACAGTCATATCCGTCTTGGCGTGCCATCCTATGATAGGGGCTAGCGCGCCACGTGCACGTCGCGCCTTCTGCACGACGTAGTCCGTCTGTTTGCCCATGGTCATGGTCTTGTCTAAGTGTACACCAAGATATTTTATGCTATTTTTAAATTCGATTACCTCGCCTTTAATGAGAATGGTTTTGCGGTAGTTTCTCTTGTGAGTGAACATAGTACACTCCGTTTTGTCTACGTTGCATTTTAGCCCCCAGCGACGGTAGTAGTCGATAACGGTGCCGGCGGCCCAGCCCGCGCGCTGCGTCGCGCTGTTCGGTTCGGGAGACCTGTTAAGGATGCACAGGTCATCGGCGTATTGGGAGAGCTTCATTCCACGGATACGGTCCCGTTGGTCCCAGACGTCGTGCACGTACAGATTAAAAATGATTGGACCCAGGATAGAACCCTGAGGGACTCCGTATGGCACCGGTTTTTCGTCGCTGTTGGTTGTTCTGAAGCGTCCGTAGGTTTTGCGACCGCTCAGGTAATTCTCTATTAGTTTGATGATGTTGTTCGGGACGTCAGCTGTTTGAAGCTTCTTCATTAGACCTTCGTGGTTTATTGAGTCGAAGGCCTTCGAAAGATCCGTCAGGACCATGGCCACACTTTCGCTCGCTTCCAGCGCATCCGTGATGAACTTGCCGGTGCGAAGGATCTGTGTACCTGTTCCTCTGTTTTTGGTAAAACCATGTTGGAACGGCGGTTGGAGTCTGTCTGCCGTCTGTCGCAGGCGCGACAAGAGCAGGCGTTCGTGTAGTTTACCCATGATGTTTAGGAGAGTGATAGGTCGGTACGATTTGGCGTCCCGGCAATTCTTACCTGCTTTATGTATGAAGATGCACTCCCCGATCTTCCATCTCTTGGGATAATAACCTGTCAGTAACAGAAAGTCAGCTATCACTTTGAACCTAATGAGAAAGGGGTCGCCTCCGAGTTTGAGGGCGTCTGCTTTGATTTTGTCCGGGCCAGGCGCCTTCTTATTTTTAAAGCGTCTCAGCGCAAATCTGATTTCCTCTATGGAGGTGGGGTCGAGAGGCTGGAACGGTGTGGTCTTCTCTGTGCTCTTATCTTCTTTGTTTATTTCAGCTTCTGTAACGATCGCTGCGTCGACCAGGGCGTCGATAGTTTCTTTCTCACTGTTGCAACCCTCAATGTGGGGGAGTCTCTGTATTGGAGCCTTCAGGTTGCGTTGGATTTGCCACATCTGGGCGCTGTTGTTGTGTGGATCGTTTATTATCTGTGTCCATTTTTCACTGCTATATTCCACGAGTGCTTGTTGGACCTGGCGTTTCAGACGGTTGTAGATTCTATTTTGTTCCGTTATTCTGTCTTGGTTGAAGCGTAGTCGCCACGCTTTACTTTTTGCTTGGTTTCTTTTGTCGATCAATTCATTTATCTCTGCTGGCAGTTGATCTCTTCTGTTGTTTTCATGTAGTGGCACATACTCATCCAAGGTTTCTGTGATGGCTTTTTCTAGTTTTAGTATATATTCCTCGCATTCTGCGTCGGTTGTGATTTCCTTTGGCAGGTGCGTAGTTTTATCCCGTAAGGTTTGTTGGAATTGTTGTCTGATTTCTTCGTTGTTTGCAATAGCGCGGGTATTTCTTACCAGTGTTTTCTCTCTGTCCACAACTATGCTTAGGTCCAGTAGCCAGGGCATATGATCGGAGCCAACCGGTGTTGTTTGTCGGCATGTTATGGTGTCGAAAGCTTGCGCATCGTGTGAGAAGATGGCTGCATCGAGTATGCCATAGCCCGCACTGTTTGGTCGCGACGGTAGGCCCGTGTGGTGTATGGTGCAGACATCGGAGTTACAGAGGTCGCGGATGAGTATTCCCGGCCCTTCGTCTCTAGTCTGGCTGAGTGCGGTCATTTTAAGGTTGAGGTCCCCGATGGTAATGTTTGGAGCTTCGGTTATGATGTCTTCTAGCTCATCATTAAGCGCTGCGGTGTCAAAGTGCTGTGATCTGTGCGGTATGTATACGCCCTTAATTTTTAGGGAATCTCCGGTCAGATGATCATAAGTGAGGTTGTTAGCGACGCCTTCGATGAGGCGGTCTCTTTCTTCGGTACCTGGGGTTACGTCGGTCTGACTCCAGCGTATTCCTTGCATCATATACATGGCTGTAGTTAGATGCGATGCGATCGAATGCGTGATCTTGTCGTAGTTTGGGAGATTCATGCGGATTTTGGAAAAGTCCACCCGGCACTCGTTGACTACAATTATATGTGGTTTATAACGGTCGGCTAAGGATTTTAGCTCGAGGAATTTAGCCTTCAATCCTTGCGCATTGAGGTGCAGTATGCGCAACTTGTGATATTTATTTCTCGGATTATTTGTTGAGAATTTTTATGAGGATTTCGTGTTGTAGCTGTAGCTGGTGTAATATTTGTTTCATAGTAGTTTGAAGCTCTTGTCCTAGGGGCTCCATGTTGTTTTCTTTGTTTGCTGTGTGTTCGTTTAGTTGCATTGGTGGTTGTGATTGTGACAGGGGCGCTGTCGCTGTCTGTTTGGGCAACGGTGGAAATTGTGAAGAGGAGGTTATGTTCACGTACGAGACGTTTTCCCGACGGTATCTCAGTGCTGCGTGTCTGCGTTCAGCTGCTTCTCTTTTCTTCCTTTCTTTTTATTCGTGTTGTGCTAATTGACGGTCAACTGCCTTCTGAAACTTCTCGCATTTAGCTTGGTTGGCCCCATGGCCCGGTTTTTTGCATGCTGTGCATATTTCGATATCTATGCCTTCTTCGTTTTAAATTGTGGAGGTAGGGTGTTTCTTCTCACCGTGACACGCCGATGTCGCATGCGTGAAGAGGAAACATTTCTTACATTGTACTACTCTCCTGGGGTCATCTTTGTATTCCTGAGGCTTCATGCTGAAGGCCCCAAAGTACGCATGCTTTGTTGTCTTCATAAGCGTAGCAATTTCATCGTATGAGTGGGCACCATCAAAGATAAATAATTGTAGGTTACCTTTAATTGTTCTCATTTTGATCGGTCTCACACCGATGCACCTCTCCATTTCCTCAAGGCATGCCTCATTCGTCTCATCGTAGATGTTTGTGATGAGCACAACCTTCGTCTGATGAGTCTGCTGGGCTTTAGGAACGCGTGCCACGAAGCGGAGCCCATCGTCAAGCTTCCTCAACTCTTCTATAATTATTTTCCTCATGTCCGCGGTGTATACGCGGATCGTGATGGTTCTTTTGTTACTAGCCATGGCGTGTCTTGCTCCATGCTCTGTGGTTATTATTCTAATTTTTTTAAGGATTTCCGGATCATTAATTTTCTTGACGTCTGTTATGACTATGTCGGGGATGTGAGTGGATGATGTGATAACTCTCGGTTGTCGCTGGGTCGTTGTTGACTTAGGGGTGTCAGCACCTCTCTTTCTCTTCTTGGGTTTCGGTGAGGTAAAAGTCGGGTGGGCGTAGTCTTTTTCCCTATCCAATTCGCCTTTGTGCTCCTCTTCGGTGTAGAGCGAGGAGAAGCGGTTGCTTGTTGTTATGCCAGGCTGTTGCTGCGAGGCAGACAGACGGCGCGCGGCCGCACCGTCGAGTGACTGAACTGAGTCGGCGCGAAGAAGTGTCGAGACGGCCAAGTCATCGTGCGCGCGCGCGGCGCTGATGACGCCGCAAGCGCTGATGTCGCGCAACAGCGTCATCAGTGGCTTCATTAGGTATCATTCGCAAGGCGCCAGCGGTCACGCCGCCGTGCGCCGTCGCAGCAATCGCGCCACCTAAGGCGTGACGCGGCGTCCGGCGAATGGGGCAGCCCGACCCACACAACGATGGTTCAGCCCTTGTACTTTGGGTCCTCGGTACCTCTCTATATTGCGATATTATTTTGTTCACTGTACCACATTCACAGGTCACGTTTTCTTGACTTTCAAGTCCTATAATTGGCATGTACTTCACATTTAACTGTCCGTTGCACTTGCGGCAGTCTATCTTATTTATATTGCAGAAGTTTATACTACACGAATAAATATTAATTTCGTTTACACTGTTCACTAGGTGTCCGTTTGAAATATTTACTGAAGTTTTTATAAAACATTTCACGGCACTTCTCTTGTTACACAATCTACAAGTATAATGTATTTTTATTTATTTTTTTTTAACAGAAAAAACATACTATTTATTTGCTCAGTACATCATTTCAAATACTTATTTAAAAATAAATACCTATATATACACTTAAATAAAAATAAAATAAAACTACGAATAAAAGGGCGGCGGTCATAGGGCGTCATAAAATTCGTCCACATCGCTGTCAACGTGAAAAGTGCCCAGAACGCTGGCAGCATTGCCACGTTGGATGGCAATGCTGATTCTCTGGCCAAGGAAAAGCCCAGCCCTCTGGTCACGTGAAGAGTCGACTAACCGTTTGCTTACGTCTCGAAATACTCGAAGAGCACTCGGACCCCATGGACCTAATGTTTCAACCCCAAACGGCTCAAATATATAACTTCCAATAAGGTTGTTGTATTTGCGCCGTTTGAGGTTTTCTGCACCAGCAGCAGCTGCCCCAGCACAGCCCGCCGTGCTAAGAAGATGGGATGGCGCAAGGGTGTCGACACATGTTGCATCCCACACCAAAGGCCTACCCACCTTCCAAGGCATTATGGTCATCCCGTCTGGTCTCTTCCCATCGTCGCGCGCCAAGCCATTGGGTTCTAAAACAGCTGGCACCCCGGCGGTGACAAGAGCCCGACGTATGATGTCATTAATGCTGGCGTGCCGTGCTAACCGACCAGCGCTCCTACTGCAGGATAGGCCATGGTGTCCGAGGCGGTCGACTGCTTCACCACATTGACAACGATGTGGAGCTCCGCTGGGAGCACCCAAACGCAGACATGTAGCGATCCGGAAGGTGTTGTCACTCAACATAGTACCTAAGTTGGGTGACGGTAGTGCCTGTAGCCAGAGGCCCGACTCCCATTCTCCCACAGCCAGCAGGCGGGCACGCTCAGCAGTATTGGTGGACGTATCTATAAGTTTATTCCGTACCAACCTGCAGAGCGGCTCATCCCACTGTCTCTGGGACAAAGGGCTGTCGGGCAACGCTGTATTCGGGCAAGCCACTTTCCAGGCATTCACTGCATCAGTCGAGAACGGCACTTCACAGTTAACCAGTGATGGCAACAAGATTTTTCTGGTTAACTTTTCAGTGCTGTGGACCGAAGACAGGAATGCCGGTAGGCTTAAACTAGAAATTTTGCGGATGCCGAGCCCACCGAAGCGAATGGGTAGAGTGGCTTGCAGCCACGCTCGGTCATCCAGGGCCACATTTAGTATAGATGATAGCGTGCAACGAATAATCTGGTCAATTTTGTCCAAGAGAATTTGTGAATGCTTCCATAATGGCGAAGCGCGAAGAAAGTACATGAAATTTGGACCAAAACAACAATAACGAATGAGGGTTATAGCCGAATGTACATTAATTTTAGAGAGTCTGTCCGAAATATCGTTGAAATGTGTTATCTTGGCGTCAATGAATGGAGAAAAACTATCTTCCAAAATTGGGGAACCTAGGAGGTGCAGTGAACTTCTATCTGTAATTTTGATCTCAGGTGCTATAGTGTTGAATTTTTGAAGGGTCGATTGTCTGTCCGTATTGTCACAGATGAAAATTTCGCATTTGGAGTGGTTAAGTTCTAGTCCAATGGACTGGAATTGCTGCTTTAGGAATTGAAAATCTTTCAAAACTGTATCTACGTCACCTCCTAGTGTGCCATCATCTAAATACCAGACGTTGAATTTTGAATTTAATTGTTTGATGATAGGATGAATAGCCAAACTGAAAATGACTGGCCCGAGAGGGTCACCTTGTTGGCATCCTACGGCAGATTCCAAAAGATTTTCTTTATATAATAATTTAGAAGGGTGCCTGTAGCACTGCCAAATAAAACCGAAAATTTCAGGAAGTTCCTTTTTTACCTCCGCCAACAAAGTGTCCCTGTTAACAGAATTAAAAGCGTTCTTAACGTCAACCTTGAGGATGACCTCACCCTTGTCAGAATTTAAAAAAGTAGAAAGGGCATGTACAGCAGCCTCACAGCCTCCCCTAGAGCCAAAGCCAAGCTGTAGGGGCTGGAACTTATTGGTTAGTCTTTGGCCATACAGTTTACAACAAATTTTGGCTGCCATACGCCTGTAGGTACATCCGACGGCAATAGGACGAATGCCGCCGTCCCTCTTGCGCAGGGCACATAAATTGGCCCCGTACAAGACATCGACGACGGCATCGTTTATACCGCCGGAGAGCATTAGGTTGATAAGAGCCGCAAGCTCCTTCAAAAGAGTCTCACCAGCGTCCCCGGCGCCTGAACTTAAAAGATCCTTTAAGTGTTGAGGAGTCAGGCCGTCGAGGCCGCCGGCGGAGCCACTTCGGAAGGAGCTCACGGCTGCAATCAACTGAGGAGCTGAAATTTGGTTATAGGATGAATTCAGATCGGGGGTGTCGGGTGGGTCGGGAAAGGTAAGATCATCCGCAGGCGCTGGATGTTTACTCTCCAAGCCTGAAATTGTTTCTGGAGAGTAAGGCGCCACCACATCACTGCTGAACAACAGCCTAGCCGCTCCCCTAATGTCACCTTCACTTAGTTTGGATTCCACATGCGAACACACGCCTTGCTGGGAAGGGTGGTTAAATGCTGGTAAATTTGAATCTAAAATAAAGGTCGAATCGTTGCAATTGTCTTTAATTTGAGTTGTTAATGTTTTTTTTGTAGCCAAATTTTTCTGTACATGTCCTATAAGGGAAGGTGAGCAATTCCTCCCAGGCACTTTGTGAGTTCTCCTGGGTTGCAAGACGGACGCAACGCGCCAAACTTAGTGCGACAGACCGTCTTGCACCCCGGGGAATCCTCTTTAAAACAGGTGTAGAATTTTTTAATTTTGACAGCGTTTTCCAAAGGGTTTGTTCCAAAGGTTGTGAGGTGGCTGGGGGGCCTACAGGTACACTATGAGGTTTATGGACCTTCCCATAGTGTATCCTAAGACCCCGTTCGCCTTTAAAAAAGCGTGCCTGCGAGCAATGGGGACATCTCACCAGCTGAACATCAACGGATGTGGCAGGTTGACTGCTACAGGTTCCGGCCTCGCTACAGTCCGCATTGTTCATTAAAAATTAATAAAGTAAAACTTACCCTAATATAAAACTATACACACGATATTATATACACTAGAACTCACTAAAAATAATAATATAAAAACACAAATAAAAATATCAAATTGACACACAAAAATGTCTTATTGACGCACAGTAATGACGGACGGCTGTGGGACGCAGGAGGCCTGCGCCCTTCGCACCCGTCGCCTAGGCAACGGGCGGGGCGTCGCGACGTATTTTTTTATTTCTCAGCTGCGGTTTGCACTTCTATCCTTTATTTATATTGTCAGCTGATCCATGATGCGTTTTTCATGTTTTTTATTCCGGGCTAGGAATATTGATTTTTCAAAAATCCAATGTTGCTGTTTTAGTTTTCATCAAAATCGGCCACATCCATTTTTTGCATTATATTAATAGGAGGACTTTAGCAGTACAAACGACTAACTAACTACTATCTTCTATTATTGTGTTATTTACGGAAAAATGTCGGTCATCCGTGCTTTCTAAGAGTTGTTAGCCATTTTTGTGATATACAATTGATATATATATAACCCGTTTAATTGTTTTACTATAATTAAACTCTAATCTACAAGTTAATTGTTTAATCTTAGTTTGAAGCCCCTGCCACTCATGAATTTTTTTAATTATGTTAATTTTTGCGCAGTACCAACAAGCAACTGCGTTTTGTCCTTCATTGTCCGGGGAAAGTTCACTTACACTAGCTAATTTATAGTCACTGTTTTTTTTATTGTTTACAATTGCACTGTCCGTGTCCATTTCACTAGTTTCACTGTTTGCGGGAGGGCCTAATGGGCCTCCCTTAGTCTCCACACTCATATGAGCGCAAACTTATGTGGGTAGTCTCATAAAAATATTGCGCCACTCGAGGCAATAGGCACGGAGCGCGCGAGAGAGCTCCGCGCGCACGTCCGCTCGCTACGGCTACCGCCTATCTTTTTCCATAAGCTAACATCCTTAAGCTGCAACTTGATTCAACAAAACATTACGCTTGTGTGAAAACTTGCTCATAGACATGAATTTTTCAGCCATTCGTACAATATGCAACAAATAGCAGGGACGTCTGAACCCTTCAACATGGCTGCTGTGGATACCACAAGACCTGTTGTGACCAGCTGTGTGTGGTGATACAAGTGCGAAGCTCAGGTTCCATTTCAAAAGGCAATACATAACCCGCAGCCTACAGTGCTATGAAAGAGGAAATTTTGTGGTGTTATACATGCCACTGTGGTGATCAATCCATTTAATATTTTCTGCTAGCACCTAGGAGTCTGGACATGTGCATGTGTGCATGGTCGGCACTGCTGCCTGACCCATCCGGGAGTACAGGCTTAAAGGTATGTTACTTTGATTGATCTGCATTCAACAATCTGTGCAGCTGTGTACTTTTGTGGCAGCCGAAGTATGTATTGGGTTTGGAAGTACCTAAGTTTTATAATTAATTCTTGCATTCATTGCAATTTATAACTATTGCATTATTTTGTTTCATGGAAATGCGTCATGTAAGTTACATAAAAGAGTAAAAAAAAAAAAAAAAAAAACTAGCAGCGCTATCTATGTAATGGTGTTGATACTGTGTTTCTTTCAATAATCATCGAAATTAGATTCGAGACCCCATTATGCCGTAATATGCTGCTTGAAAGAACTTATTGAATAGGTGCATGAATTTTTATTTATGATCAATTTAAACACAAACAAATCATTTTTACATAGACAGAATGAGAAGTTGGTGCATATCACGCCATCTATTGATATCTTTGTTGTGTTCAACCTTTGAAACTACTTGTTTCATCAAGTATTTAATTTTCTTTATTCACCAAGTAATTAAACAACGAAACGATTTTCGCAATTTTATCTTTCTAATATACTCGGAGCATTGGAACATGGGGACGAATCATAAAGAAATGAGATTTCATTACATTATTATATTGTTAGAACATTCAGAACACGGTATACGGTTTTGTGACCACTAGTGCTGTCACAGGCATACACACAGAATAATAAATAGGTTGTTAGACTTGTTAGGTTACTGACAATCGAGAAGTAAAGATATTAGCAAACCGTTTTTTTTTTTATATGTTTGAATACTAGGAATTTTAGCCATGCATTTTTTATTAATAGTTATCACTTCAGATTTCCCGTAAATATTACTACCACTGAGTTTGTTGTTGATTTGATCTCCAAGGGAATTTGTGAATATGCTTTTCCTTGAAAATAACATACTTTCTAACTATTCGGCATTTTCAACGCAAGTGTGAATCTTACGGAACGCAAAAAGAAAAATCGTAATAATAGTCGATCTTTTAACATCTTTGGCCGATTGGGGTTTTTTTTACAACTAAATTAAAGTATCAGGTATAAGGGAACAATATTTTTTTTGTTTACGTTGAATTCACTTATGTTTGTGATATACAATCAATTATTTTCAAGTGATATTTTGGTTCATATCAAAACAGAAAAATCTTATCTCGATTTTCTAGGGTGAAATATCGATTCGCTGGATCGATTTTATTTATTTTTTTGTCCTTAAAATCGATTCGTCGATTAATCGATAACAGAACGTCATCTCTTGCTCATCTCTATAAGACATAAAGACAGTGACAAGTAAGTGTCAACATTCAAAAAAAGTTTGATGATACAAAACAAATAAGTGATGTGATTTTTAACTTAAAAGTTACTAGATAAAGATTAGATTATTAATAAATCGTTACAAGGTGTAAATCACTGTGAGGATTAGTCTTTTAACTTTTGCATTGTTGCAAAAACATGCAATAACTTTCAGTTAAGAGCTATGTAATCAAGATTGTTTTCAAACCGGTGTTAAAGTTTAGTGAAATAGTTTGTTGTTCGACTCGATTTGCAATCTTACAACCTGCAAACGTCACGAGGATTAAAGTTACTATAGCCTAGACAGTTGGCGTTTAGTTTTGTTGCTACCAACGGTTGAATAAAGGTAAAGTCAATGTCTGTAGTTGTTATATATCGCATTGTAGAGAACTAACCAACTGATAACATGTCATTCTAATGATACCTACAAATAAAAATGATTTAAATTGACTACGGTGAATGACAAGTGCAACTAGACATTTAGATGGTGTCGAGAAGACGTGTTCAGGTATTATGAGATGCTCGAGAGCCAATAACTGTTCCAAGTCGTGGCTGAGGATGAGATAGATGTTCAATTGGCAACATTTTAATTCACATAGAACGGTTTCTCAGTTTCGTGGGTCAGAGAGATAACGGAGTCAAGAGTTTATTCGGCGTTTAAGTTGAAAGTGCATTCTGTGTAGCGCATGTATTTGCTAAGTTATTGTGAATTATAGATCACGGATGGGATACTTGGGTTATATTTAAATTATTTAATTATTAAATTAATAATTAATTTTAATTTTTTTAATTATTTGTAATTTTTTTTTTGGAGGAAACTAGGAATGGTTTCCTAGAATAATAAGTGTCGAATTTAAAGTATACTGTCAGTAATGGCTGTGCTAACTTGTTGAATAGTCTGTGCTGGTCATTGTGAACATACCTAACGTTATTTTGTGTTATTTCATTCAAGTTGGATAAGATAATGTTAACACAGATGTAAAGTCGGTGATGTGCGGTGCATGATTTAATTTTTAGTTTGCAAAGTTGGTAATGTTTGGTGTCGGTAGTTATTATACCTATCGCACTGAGAGTTTGGTATGAAATCATGAACATAGAATAGAGTTCTTGAGTATGCTTTTGGCTGTGTATGAAATCCTGAATGTGAGGTTGCCGTTGTATTCAGAATAAAGATTGATACTGAGAGTAAAGATTGGAATAACAAATTTCATTTTGGTTTAAAGGTGCTGTTTGGAAGTGAATTGGAATTCTGAATGGTGGCAATTATGTGTTGAATTAAAGGCTTTGTTTGGTTCATGATGAGTTAGAGAAAATCTGAAAGATCAAGTACCCATTGACTTAACTGAATGTACTATGTTGAAGACTGATTCAAATCAATCTAGCAATGGTGAGGTCGTGTGCATGGTCAAAGGACTGACTGTGCGGTGAAGAGTAGTCACTGCGGTGACTGCTGTAGCCTTAGGTGGGCTGGTGAGTGGTCAGAGATGACTGCTATAGCCTAAGGTGGGCTGGTGAGTGGTCAGAGATGACTGCTGTAGCCTAAGATGGGCTGGTAAGTGGTCAGAGATGACTGCTGTAGCCTAAGGTGGGCTGGTGAGTGGTCAGAGATGACTGCTGTAACCGAGGTTGGTTACGAGGTGAGTGGCCAAATATGACTGCTGTGACCGAGATAGGTTACGAGGCCTGGTCAGGATGACTATGGTTGCAGGATGGTTACAGGGTTGACCATCAGGAGGCACAGCAATTGCTGTGGGACCAAGAAACATTGCTGGATATGTATGGGAGGGAGCCTGGTCCCTCTGGGGCTTCGGTGACCTGTTATTTAGTGTATGTGGCATGGGTATCTGGCAGTCGTGTTGCTTCGAGAGGACCGGTTGTCTGGGGGAAGCCTGGTCCCTCTGGGGCTTCGGTGACCTGCTGTGTGTCTGGGGGAGCCTGGTCCCTCTGGGGCCATGGTGACCCGTTGTTTGGTATATTTGGCATGGTATGTTGTGTTGGGCGTTTGGGTAGTTTCTGGCACACTTAGTGCTTCGAGACCGACTTGACGTCTGTTGGGAACCTGGTACCCCTGTTGCTTCGATAACCGTTTAGAATGTGTTAGTGTTAATATGGTTGTCTAAACGGTGAGGTATCTGTTTCTATAGTACGACGATGGTTGTGTATGGTGTACGGTGTGGAGACCTAGATTTACATGGAGAAAACAAATGAACAGTGTGAAAGCTATGAGAATTATGTTTTCATGAGTAAACAAGTTCTTGATTTTAGTTGTCGGCTGGTAATATACGGTGTTGATTGAAAGTTTCACGTGGAAGATGTCACGACCATGTAATTTTTTTTTTATTTGGTCAGGAGCGGCCGAACTTAACCTATTGTTTAATTATTTTTTCTCCTCTTGGTTTTTATTTTTTTATCACAATTGAGTAACGTTGTTGTTCATCGCTCTACATCAAACGTGGGACCGTTTGAATGTCAAGATGGCCGTATCGGAGGAAGGTAAATGATTAATAGTTGGGAACGAAGAAATATCGCTTTAAAACTTATTAATTCAGTTTTATTTAATTGGCAACATTTAGCTTCTGATTCAAATTTAAATTAGATTTTATTCGATTGACAACACTTCATTTTCCTTATGTCAAAATACTTGAATTCGATTGGATGTTCAAAAGCGGTGGTTTTGCCGGATGAGTGCTTGAGCCAATAATAAAGCCGCGAGCGCCATAGTTGGCATTCTGTGTGGGTTCTCCCGCCATTGTTGTGCTGGTGTTAAAAAGAAAACGCGGGGACAAGCGTTTGGTGGTTGAAAAGAGTTAGGAGGTATTCTAAAGTGGCGTGTATAAACTTGATAAAGTGTGGTTTTGTTGAAAGAAAGCGAAACGATTGGTGGCCTAATCCACTGCTTCGTTGTTGGATCAAGGACTATCTCTGAAACGGCATAAGTTACCCGCCTTGCGCGCGCATCACCCACGATAAGCCCACAAGTTTGAGGGTATATGGAAGGAACCCCTCTCGTGTTTCCGACATATATATTTACTATATTTTTTTTTATATACATAAGACATATATATTTTTGGAAATCTAACTGACGGACAGATAAAATATCATACACAATAAAAAAAACCTAAGTCCACTTGCTGTCAAGTCTATTCCAACTAGTTACAAATCGTATTTCAAAGCTTGATGTTACAAAGCTGTCGTCTTTGTATCAAATAAAATAACATACTTATTGTAATAATAATAAAAAAATAAAATAAACCGAAAGCCGACAATATTTAGAAAAAAGGGAAACTTTGTAATCGAAGGTAGAATTTAATTTAAAAAGAAAAAAACATTTAAATCAGTTTGTTTCAAAAGATTAGCATTAAAATACGGCAAAAAAATAAAAGCTTGTTTTTTTTTTTTTTTTTTTTATGTAATAGGCTTGCGTTTGACCACTATCTCACCTGATGGTAAGCGATGATGTGGTCGACGATGGAGCACGCTTGCCTAGAAGTAACCTATTGACTCTTGACTTAAAGACTCCGAGGTTGTAGCTATCGGGAAACACAGACTCAGGCAGGGAATTCCACTCTTTTGCTGTTCGTATAATAAAAGTGTTCCAAAAACGTTTGGTGCGTAAAAAGATCAGCTGTAGTCCATCATTACCTGTTCCCTAGCGTCGTATATGGCGGGCGCGTGTTCTCCGTGCGGCTGCGCGGGCTGCGTGCGCGCGTCGTAGCTGGTGTCCACGTGCCCCGCCCAGCCCGGGTGTCCGCGCACTAACACCGGGGTGCCCAGCCTACATGACATTCATCACATTCCTTGTTAGCAGGGATCAGATAATGAAAAAACAGAATATGTAGTTTTTTTTCAGCTGCCAATGGAGTTCCTTGCGGAAAACTGTCGCGAGAGATCGTTAAGAGACTTGTCGCTGGTTGGTCTCTTTTTCGTTAAGAGCGGATTCTAGTCAACAGGAATTTGAAAAATAGGTATTTGAAGAAACTATTGCCGTCGCGTCACCTCCAACCTCAGCCCATAAAGTGCGAAAGGGATAACTGCAGCTCAGGCTGATTTTACCTACAAAAACTTTGACTAAAAGACGTTTCGTATTCTGCTGTTTTCTTCATGAAAACTGGTCTGATCTAATAAATTCTTATATCAAAATTTAGAGGAAAAGTATATCTATGCTCCTATCATTTCCTTTTTTGTTAAAAACTTATAAATTTTGTCTGAAAGTCTTCTGAACATGGCGGTAAAAACGGGCTTTTTTTTCGGATTTTTGGATTGTCATATTTCTTTTTGTGATTATGTTTTGGAAAAAAGGAAATGATACAGGCACGTATTAATTAGACCTAGATTTTATGGAAAAAAATCATTGCTCTAGAGGCATTATCCACGAAGAAAACAGCAGAATGTGTTTGTATGGAGAAAGTCTCACTAGAGTCCCCTCTTAATTTTACATGTGATAGTGAACACTCGGCGCTCTTTTGTAAAGCTTACAGCGTGCAACCGCATTTGTGCATAATAACCACGGATCAGAATAGGTGGAGTGCGCTCTCTACTAATAGATTTCAACAAGGAACTCTTTGGGCAGTTTGGTAGCTGGTCCCCAGGACCTTTGCCAAACTGTTAATTTGTTCAGTCATGTGCTTCGGAAAGCACGTAAAAGGTCTATCCACACATATCAGGGCCGGGCCCATGCAAGCATTGAAGCTTCGTCACTGGCGTGTGAATGACTTCATATAAAATGTACACACCGATATTTTTTGAGACCCTGACAGGGCACGGTCCGTCCACGTCCCTGATATGTGTGGATAGACTTTAAGCCATTGATTTGTCTTTTGTAGATCCTTGACAGTCGTTACAGATAGAAAGAAACCAGAAAATCTGCCTACAGTCTTGCCAAGGGGTGTTGCACAGATATAAATATAACTAGATGAAGCGATTGACTTAGCGTGTCAAAAAACTGAGTAAAATTACGATCAATGATCGTACTTTGAGCTTTTCATTTAGCATTATCGGCACCGGAAATCCACTGGAATCTACAAAAATGCTTATTTATGTCATATTGAACTGTAAAAAATGACTATAGAAAAATTTGGACAATGCATTGGAAATGTTTACTTTCATTGGTAAGTAAATTTGTTTGTAAATTGTTTGTGAAAAAGTGGCTCGCTTGGTTTTCATACAGATAGAGGGACGTGTGTTATCTAGTTAGAGTTATATCTGTGGGGTGTCGTGTTACTCACTTATTGGAATGTAGAGGTCAGATTAGCAGTAGCTCCATGTAACATACAGAGGCATTTGACATAAACGTTTTCTTATATCAAATCATACGGAATAATTTTCTTTATGTTGATGCGATCGGGTACGTACGAAAACTCGCACTAAGGACAGTGGTATTCTGTTAGACAGGAATACAACCCAACATACATAATTCGACAAAGGCTATGCAGATTGATTGATGGCAATGCACCTTCCATGTTATCTCTTCAACACCTTGGTCTATTGGTAGAGAATGTCTAAAGCATTAATCTCTTGAGTGTTCGTGGTTTTTAATTGTTTCGGTAATGACGGCTTCAAACAATTAAGTCCACATTTGTATCTTTTATTATGAAGTCTAAATGCATACCCTCTGAGCATCCGCACGAAGGCAGGCGGCACAGTGCTCAAGCTGCGCGCGTTGTGCACGATGTCTGCGGCGCTGAGCTGCCCCGCGCGCGCACAGAACACGTGCACGGTGACGCAGGCGCGCGCGCCGCACGCGTCCACGCGCCGCAGCGCCGCAGAGAAGCCCACAGCGCTGTCGTCCAGCGCCACCAGGCGGGGGAGCGCACCCTGGGGAGGGAGGAGGTTTCTCTCTCATTCTCAAATTAAACCTAACAACGAAATTCTGCAATACAGTCCTGTAGCACGGGAGAGAAAGAATCTGAGATATTTACAATCACAAAACTAGAAATAAACTCAAGTAGGTAGAGACGGGCGGCCCTAACGCGTGTTTATGTGACGTACGCTTGTAGGCACTTATTTCAAGGACGGGGCCGAGTCGCCATACTGTTAGATATCTTTACCATGCCTGTAGCTAGAGTGCCGCTATCTGTCATTGGCTGATTTAATTTTTTTGATGCCATCTTAACCTGCAAAAAATTATCTATCGATCTGTCTAAGCAGTATTTTTAGACTATCAATAGATACAAATTAAAATTCCTCATATTTCTATGATACGAGTATGGACGGCAGTATACCTTTAGACCACAAAACAAAAAAAAACACATAATTTCAAGTTGTTACTTGAAATTATGTGTGAAATAAGCTGGTTACGGGATAATTTGACATAGTGTCAAAATGCCAAAAAAAAATCTCACCTCTCACCTAATAAAATTTTTGTTTAGTCACTTGCGCTATCAATTCTCTTATTTTTTGCTGTTATATTGACAACGGATTCAATTAAATACAAAATAAGAAACAAAATGTAGGTATTTGGCATTGATGAAACTATTTAAAAACGTTCTTGTTACGGTATTTTGTAAAATTGAGGCCGTCCTCAATTCGCGACCCCTCTGCCCGATCTCCTCAGACCCAAATGACCTGGAAGTCTTGACCCCTGGTCATTTTTTGATTGGTCAGCCCCTTAACGCCCTGCCGGAATACCCCTTCAGGGAAATTAAATCTTCGCACTTGACGCGTTTTGAATTGCTCCAACAGATGTCGCAAAGTTTCTGGCATCGTTGGTCTTTGGAATATCTGCATATCCTGCAGCAGCGCGTTAAGTGGACTGACAAAACTGATCCTCCTAAAGTCGGTGACCTTGTATTTGTTAAAGAACCTAACTTGTTGCCTTTGTATTGGTATTGACGCATTATAGATTTAATTTATGGGTCTGACGGAGTTCCCAGAGTTGCGGAGGTCATGGTCGGAGATTCGGTTTTAAAGCGAGCAGTGGCTAGTTTAGCACGCTTGCCCATTTATTAGCGGACATAACTCCTTCTGTCCGAGACGGGGGGATGTTACGAACGCATCGTTCGTTCCTTTTTTTCTTGATCTGTGGGCTGTTAGCTGTCATCCGGTTTGACACGGGGTGAGTGAATTTTGAAGTTTGACAGCTCTCTTTGAAAAAAGCTCTCGAACGCGTACATACGTTTTTAGAAGGTTTTTGTTGGATAATTGAAATTCTTAAATAGTTCACCCATCCGAGATAATATCACTAATAGACATTCGCGATTGGGGTAGTGCATCGCCCGTGCAGTCGTATTTGTGCATATTTCGCGGGCCAAGCTGATTTTGACCGGGAGCGAGAATTCTGCCTGCTGCCAGCCGGAGTCCCGGAACCCGCTTGCTATTCCATCCCATCATTGTTCCTTATTTTATATATTTTATCCCTACATCCTCGACCAGGCACCGGATTAAGCAAGCATCAAGGACCGCCACGAATAACTCAGGTAAGAGCTCCGCAACAAAAAACAAACCCCTAGCCACCGCTGCTGTGCATCACAGTTTTCCGGGATATAGGTCCTGCAGATCCAAGGGTCGCATGACTGCTATGGGCCCCAGTTCTTAAGCCCTTGGTTGTTATCCGCAGGGCTGTATTTAACAGTTCTTTATAGTAGTTACCTTTTTATCACCTCCTATGTTCAGATATCCGAAATGCGACAGGAACAATCTTGCTGTCTGGAATTCTGTCACCGGCTCGGGAGGGATGTACTCTTCGGGAACCTAAGAGTAAATAAAAACATTATCTATTTAAGAAATACTTTTTAAAATAAAGTATTTCGAATTCCTCTCAAAACATTTCATTGTAAGTATGGGAGAACCATGTTTCTATTTATCAAATGTGTACGGCGAACCGCACATCATAACTTTAATATTAATTGCTTAATCTGCATTATACGCGTTTACGCCAAGCGACCCAAATAACAATTAACGTCAGTACGTGATCGGTTAGCATTAAGTGCCGTCGCGCGTGCTCCCTCGCTCCATTAACAAACAGTTTGTAACTTTTCCTAACAATATACAGTTTTAAGTGAACAATACTATCTCTCATTCAACATCCCAACAAACAACCTTTACATGGTCCTTCGAGCCATCGAGCGGGACCTCGCGAGTTTTTGATAGTCCTCCGTCCGGAAGGAGTTGACTAGTGTTAAAGCAGACCAAAAATTAGTGAGGACACTCGTTCGTTGAACTATCAACATTGTGGCAGCAGTCCGCATAACAACAAACAAACATTAGCAAGACGTCAGCAGCAGGGCGTCGCCAGCAGCAAGGGAACAGGATCAACAGCAGAACTTTTTCCGCCAACATCAACATCGAACTAACAGCCGTAAGAGACGGAGAACACAAGTAAGATCTTTCCTTTTTAATTAACAACATAAGCATTATATCCACCAACAAAATGGAACGTCTTTACGAATCGCAACAGGAGATTAGTGAAGCGCTCAAAAAATTGAAAATTAACATAAAAAAGGATGGAGCCGAAAGAAAGACGGATGACTATTTCAGACGTCGTTCGGAATTACTTGAGAGTTACTGGGGAGATTACCAGAACAATCACATACGTATCTGTGCGAGTGGGATCAGTGAGCATAAATACTTTCTGAACTCGGAGCACGAGCAAACAAGTCAGCTATACACTAGCATTAAAACATTAATTATCAAACAATGTGAGGAATTAGCTGCAAAAATTCCTCCATCACCAAAAAAACGATCTCAATCCAGACAGGAAGATCGTCAACAAGAGCAAACAGAAAGGGGTCCGGATACCAGCCAAGTGATGATGTCAAAGGGTTCGACAAGTAAACTTGATGACATGGTTCGCAAGCAAACGGCGAATATCAAAGCCTTTAAGAGGGCCATCACCAACATTGATCTGGAAGATCTCAATGAAAAGTGGGAATTAGAGGACGCCCTTAGAACATTACAGTCAAAATGGAAGCAGGTTGATGAGCTACACTGGGAAATTGACGGTGAACTGTGTGGCGCAGATGAAGAGTATGACATCATCTACAGCAACAATGAAAAAACGTTCATCAATCTCAAAAGAGCAATCAACAAGAAACTGTGGTCCGTGTCTTACAGAGAACATAGCACTCCACAAATGGATATTCCTATATTCACAGGCAAATATCACCAATGGTACTCCTTTAAAGATTTGTTTAATGAGACCATACACAACAATCGGTCAATGTCAAGCGCCCAGAAGATGCAATTTTTGAAAGGAAAGTTGCGAGGTGAGGCAGAGAAGATTATACAACATCTTCCAATAAGCAGTGAAAACTACAACACAAGCTGGGAACTTTTAAACCATCGCTACAACAACAAAAAGCTTATTTTTAACTCTATTGTCAACACTTTACTCGGTTTACCTAACATGCAACAGCAATCGTGGACTCAAATCAAAAAATTGCATGACGTCACACTAGAAAGCATACACGGTATAAAAAATCTAGGTGTCGACATCAACACATGGGATCCACTACTTGTGAACTTATTGTCACAAAAATTGGATCAGGAAACATTTGGGGATTACATAGATTCCTTGAAAAACGCACGTGAGCTACCAGTTCTACAAGAGTTTCTCGACTTCCTAGAGAGCAAGTTTACAAGTCTAGAATCTTCGCGTAGAAAACATGAAAGTTATACACAAAAGGCCAATCAAGAAACAAGAACTTCGGGTAACAAAAATCATCAAACAGGCTACAACAATCAGCATAGCAACAGCAGTAAATCATTCTCCAAAGCGTTACACGTGTCGATGCCGTATAAGTGTCCACTTTGCGGTCATCAGCATGGCCTATATAATTGTAAAAGGTTTTTAGAATCGAGCAGCGAAAACAAGCTAAAAACAGTTTCGCAATTGAAAGTATGCATTAATTGCTTATTCGATCATAATGGTAAACAATGCACTTCGACCAAACGGTGTCGCAATTGCAATGGAACGCACAACTCAATTATGCATGATGCTTGCACAAAATCAAGATCGCCAACTACTAACAGTGCGGCCATTATCAACCAACAGCAAATTAATGAAAACCCAATCATGTCTGTTTCATCACATGTCACTGGGAATAAATTAACGACTAATGAAGTGATGTTAGCCACTACCTTAATCAAGGTTGAAGCCATAGATGGGTCCCATCAAGTCTTAAGAGCCTTGATAGATCCGGGTTCACAAGTGTCTCTAATCAGAGAAGAGGCAGTGAAAAGGTTAGGATTACAAAAATTGCGATGCAAAGGAATCGTAATGGGCATAGGAGAACAGCATAACAAATGTAAAGGTAAACTAACTGTTCACTGCTCATCAATCCATAACAACTTTTCATTTAGTACAGATGTGCTAATAATGGACAACTTACTTGGGAACTTACCAATCAAAACATTTGATCGACCAAATTGGTGTCATATAGAAAATTTAAAGCTAGCAGATCCCGAATTCAACTCAAGCAGACCGGTGGACTTATTACTTAATGCCAACGTCCATGGCATAATATTACTATCGGGATTAATCAGAGGAGAAAATCCTTCCCATCCGGTAATCCAACAAACACAACTGGGATGGATCATATACGGAGGTGGTGAAGAAACGACGTCATATCGATGCAATGTTGTACTGAGCAACACCCAAGACATTCAACGATTTTGGGAGATTGAAGATATCAGCGAAGAATCGCAAGTGTCGTTAGAGGATCAGGAATGTATTGACTATTATCTAGCAACAACAAAACGACTTGCAGATGGGCGTTACGAAGTCAGACTACCTTTTAAATCAAATACCGAGGGAAAGTTAGGGTCTTCTAAAGAAATGGCCATAGCTCAGTTCCAAAATTTGGAGCGGAAATTTCAAAAACAGCCAAACTTAGCAGAGCAATATAAACAGTTTATACATGAATACCAAGCTTTAGGTCACATGGTTCCAAGGAAAAACAACAACAACAATCAAACAATATCCTGCTACCTGCCACACCACGCTGTACAACGAGCTGAGTCAACAACAACAAAACTTCGGGTCGTGTTCAACGCGTCGGCCAGGACGTCTAGCGGGAATAGTGTCAACGACCTAATGTTTAAAGGTCCCAATTTACAACAAGACCTTCAAAAACTAATCATCAAATGGAGACAATATCGTTACGCATATACAGCTGATATCGAAAAAATGTACCGACAAATAATGGTGAACGAAGCAGATCGTAGATATCAACAGATAGTGTGGAGAGATTCGCCACACAAAACAATTGAAACATATCAACTAGCAACAGTAACTTATGGAACAAAATCAGCTCCCTTCTTAGCAATGATGACCTTGCGACAGTTAGCAAAGGATGAGGAGCAGAAATATCCGGAAGCTTCCAAGGTCTTAACAGATTCATTCTACGTAGATGACCTGATTCATGGAAGTCATTCAATACAGGATGGTAAACAACTTATAACAGATCTTAACAATTTATTAAAGTCAGGCGGTTTCCAACTACGAAAATGGTCAGCAAACAGTTCGGAACTCTTGGCAAACATTGATAACAATCAGAGCGAAGGAGAAATTATATTTAACTTCAAAACAGAAAACCCATCAAAAACATTAGGATTACGCTGGAATGCAATAGACGATCAGTTTACTTTTAAACACAATTCAGCAAAACACAACATAACATTGACAAAGCGAACGCTTTTGGCCGTGGTATCTAAACTATTTGACCCCTTAGGGTGGATATCACCGGTGACAACAAAATTAAAAATTCTATTCCAGAAACTATGGATCAATAACCTGGACTGGGATGAAGAAGTCCCAGAAAACATTAAAAACGAATGGAATACGTTACAAACAGACATAGTAAACATCAATGAATATAAAATACCAAGATGGATCGGGTATCAACCTCATGACACAATCGAACTGCACGGCTACTGCGATGCGTCAACAAAAGCGTACGCTGCAGTTATTTATGCGCGTATCAAAAAACATAACAAATCTTCAGTAGTATTAGTCGTGGCAAAATCTCGACTAGTTCCGGTTTCGAAAAGTGTGACTTTACCGAAATTGGAGTTATCAGGAGCACATTTACTGGGAAAATTAATGAACAAAGTCATCAGCTGTTTAGGAGACCAAAAAATGCGAATATTTGGATGGACAGACTCGATGGTTGTCTTGGGCTGGTTGCAAGGCGATCCCGGACGCTGGAAACCGTTCGTAGCAAACAGAACAAAAAGCATTACTGAAGTAATAAAACCAGACTGCTGGCGATATGTCAAGTCCGAAGAGAATCCAGCGGACGCAGCAAGCAGAGGAATTTTGCCATCTCAGTTAAAACATCATAGTCTGTGGTGGCAAGGACCTAACACTTTGAAAACATTCGATGCAAATTTGGAGTTATCAAAACCAATCCTTTTTACAACAGACCAAGAACTTAAAACGAAATATAGTCAGAGTCACAAAACAAATGCTTTGATAACTCGGCATCAACATACAAATACAGAGAGCATCATTATGAAACTATTGGATAAATACAGCTCATTTACTAAAATTGTAAAAGTACTTGCATGGTTATTACGCGCTACAAAAACAATGCAATTACATAACAACGCAACATCAATGAAACACAGCACATTGCCATCGTATCTAACAATATCAGAAATACGAAATGCCAAATCATTGATAGTTAAACATGTACAAAGAACAGTATTTATAGAAGAGATAGAACACTTGAAAAACCATGGTAAATTAAACAAAAAGAGCAATCTATTAAAACTAGATGCATTTATCGATCGAGAGGGTATCCTTCGGGTAGGTGGTCGCCTAAGAAAAGCAGACATTGGGATGGAGATGAAACATCCAGCAATACTGCCAAACAACAGCCGTTTAACAACGCTTGTCATCAATCAAGCTCATCTACTAACTTACCATGGTGGGCCACGCTTAACTCTAGCAAACATTAGACAGAAGTATTGGATAATCGGAGGTAACAGAGCCGTCAAGAAGGAAGTTAGAAACTGCGTACTTTGCAGAAAACATTCACCAAGAATGCAGCATCAGTTAATGGGAGATCTACCAGTATCCCGAAGCAAACCCGCTCCCCCTTTCTATCACACCGGTGTAGATTATACCGGCTATGTTGAAGTAAAAAGCAACAAAGGTCGGGGGATAAAGACAACAAAAGGCTACATAGCATTATTTGTGTGTATGGTGACCAAAGCTGTTCATCTGGAACTAGTGTCCGACTTAAGTAGCTCTGCGTTTTTAGCTGCACTACAGCGAATGGTTGCCAGAAGAGGAGCTCCCTGTCACATATATAGTGACAACGGAACCAACTTTGTTGGGGCGAACAGAGTTTTACAAGAACAATTTCTTGACCTACAAAGCATGTTCGACAACAACTTATCAGCAGAATTAACAGACTTACAAATACAGTGGCATTTTAATGCACCATCATGGCCAAGTGCAGGTGGATTATGGGAGAGAGCTGTTAGAAGCCTAAAACATCACCTCAAAAGAGTAGTAGGTGAGCAGAAGCTAACTTTTGAGGAATATACAACTGTCTTAGCCAAATTGGAGTCATGTTTGAACTCTAGACCGCTGTGTGCGTTATCCGAAAACATAGATGATTTGGAAGCATTGACTCCAGCTCATTTCCTAACTGGGAGGCCAGGAACATCAATCATCGAAACAGAACAAGATGCACGCACCAGGTGGACTCTATCTGCCAAAATTGCGAATGATATCTGGAAAAGGTGGAAAACAGAATATTTAGCACAACAGTCAATGCGCCCTAAATGGATGAACATTAAAAACAATATTGAAATAGGGCAGTTGGTAACTATACAGGACGACAATCTCCCGCCAGGGAAATGGATAATGGGCAGAGTAATAGAGCTCCACCCTGGACAGGACGGTCTCGTTCGAGTTGTAACATTAAAAACAAAAAATGGTGTCTTAAAACGACCTATTGTCAAATTATCGATTCTACCGATTTCATCTCACAAACAGGAAGACATGAAAAACGACCCAGGACAGTAATAAAAATAGTGTAGGAGAAACAAAGATTAAATCAAATAAACCCAAGTCATTATTTACATCAATGGCGATTTCTTTGATAATTTTCATGTCATTGGTAACAACATCGCAAACAACAGAAATTATATCACCACTTACTAACAACATCTCATTATATTTTGACTCTATCAACAACATGCAACTTATAAGAGATAAATGGACCCTCATTGTATACTACAATATGACTCCGTACTGGGACGGCATGACAACAGCAACAAAGTTCCTGAACTATTTAGAGAAAACATGCAGCACATTATCAGAAACAAGTCGCTGCGGTATGCTACTACTCCAATTACATCACGAGTACTCTGAATACAACATTACAACCGACTCCTATTGAATCAGCATTTTGACGCGCACGACAGACAGCGTCGCGGCCTTATCAATGGAATAGGTAACATTGCAAACGCACTGTTCGGAGTATTGGACGAGAGTTTCGCCGAACAGTATAAAAAAGATATCCAACTTATAACACAAAATGAGCATCATCTTACCAACTTACTTAAAAACCAAACATCTATCGTTGAGGCCGAATACAATGTACTAAAACGGACTGAACAACATATACAACGGCAACATAAAACAATTAACAAGCATTTAAACGAGCTAGATCGAGCAACTAACATAATTAAAGAAAACATGGACAAGTTAAGTGACAGTCAGGATTTCACTTTGTCAGCACTAACCGCAGTTAACTTACTGCACAGTCTGAAAGAAATTCAAAATACTCTACTAGATACCATAACAGACGTTTATCATGGCAAATTCAATACCCATTTATTAACCCCTGATCAATTAAGAAATGAATTACAGTTCATATCTGGGCAGCTGAACAAAGACGTGACCATACCAGTGGACAATATACAATCAGACCTCAGGTCAGTCTATAGTATGCTGAGTGCAAAGGCAAGAGTAATGACAGATTACGTCATATTCGAGATAACATTTCCATTGGCTAGTAGAGACAGTTATAAGATTTACAAGATCCTCTCAGTTCCTCATCAAATCGGTACTAACATGCTTAACGTATTGCCGATAACAGACTACGTAGCAATAAATTTGAAAAAGGATGCTTACCTAACAATATCATTCACGGAACTTCAGCTATGTCAACATAATGAAAATTCATATTTGTGTACAATCGACAAGCCAGTCAACTATCTTCCCATTGACGAGAAGTTCTGTAAGATCAATCACTATACTAATCAATGTGTAGTAAGCAAATCTCAGTGCGGTGATATGTGGATTGAGTTGAACGACCCATCTAAGTACCTATACTTTTGCTGCAACGCATATCCAATCAGGATCATCTGTCAAGATCAAGTTACCCACAAGCAAATCAGTGGAGCTGGTATAATAAGTTTGAAGCCTAAGTGCATAATTAAAGGCAAAGACTTTGCTCTGTACTCTCGTTCCCATTCGGGAAACATCATAAAAACTGACCCTGAAATAGAAACTCCACAGATAACCGAATTCCATCACTTAGTAAACATCTCCCTATCAGACTACACGGAATCCGTAGATCCGCTAAACCAAACATTAGAAAGCATCGGCCAACAGATACAACAATTGAAAACGGCTACAACAAACACTTCAATCGAGATCGATCGAAATCACCTTAGCCTATCAACACATGACGTTCATCAATACGCCATTTGCTATGGCTTGCTGTGCGCATCCATTGTAGCAGCAGCGGTATTCCTGTGGCGCAGAAGAAAGGCGTCTACCAGAAACTTCACGCAGACGGAACCTACAGTTAAATTTTCGCGAAACATCAATTTAAATTCTAGTGAAGTGAATCAAGTGAAACTTCCGCGAAAGCAGAGCATAGTGGCTGACCGTCAGCCCAGTGAAGTGAATGTGATAGCTAGCAACACCAGCTTAAATACTGTACATGACCAAGCAACGTCCCCTAGGCCACAAAGACGTAACTTTTACACTGGGGACGATATTGTTTAATTTTTATATTTTTATTAGCATAAATTTTGGTAACATGTTCGCCCGGGAGCATGTACGGCGAACCGCACATCATAACTTTAATATTAATTGCTTAATCTGCATTATACGCGTTTACGCCAAGCGACCCAAATAACAATTAACGTCAGTACGTGATCGGTTAGCATTAAGTGCCGTCGCGCGTGCTCCCTCGCTCCATTAACAAACAGTTTGTAACTGTTTATGACATCTACCGGCACCTGGTGACAAACCGACGCAACAGTAACGCGCGGCGAGAGATGCATCGATCTGCTAGCATCAATCCTCGCTAGTTCCAGACCAACGGGCGAGATGGCGCTGCTCCGCCTGTATAAAACGAAGTCACGCAGCCAAACGCGACTCTTCAACAGAATCTCTCGTTAGCATAAACTCTTAATTAATATAAAATATATTGAATTCATAACGGTTTTCCAATGTAATTAGAAGCATTGTTTTAAAGAATATAATATTGTACACCAGGAAGAATCGCCTTATTTTCACCCTGAAGAACCCACGAACCAAACATTGGACCTTCGTCGCCGAATAGAAGAAGAATCAGCAGAGGTTTGGCAATCCTTATCGTTCCTTTCCTTCTCCTCCTTTTATTTGTGCTAAAACTGTGACTAATTACAGGTAATTCGCCTTAGGTTCGCGTAATCACACCAAGGTGTTTGCAGGAAAACAGTGAGTACCCTTATCTTCATAAATTGCCAAAATGAGTCTAGGTTCGGAAGATATAGGTAAAGTTTCAATACGTAATAAATCTCCTATACCAGTGTTACAAAGTGCTAACGATCAGATTCAAGATTTAAATAAAAAAAGGGGTACAATAAAGGGTAGATTGACACTTTTTACGAGATTTGTAACTTCCCTTGTCAGTGTACCGTTAAACGATAAAAAAATTACGGAATTAAGGTTAAGAACTGATGGTGCTAAATCATTAATGCAAGACTTTAACTATATTCAAAGTTCTATAGAGGAATTAGTTTCAGAAAAAGAATTATCTCAGCAAATAGATATTCGTGAATCCTTTGAAAATTCCTACTATACGGTATTTACAGAAGTTGACTGTTTATTGCAAAGCGTTAGTAATTCTAGTTCTGCTGTTAGTGATAAATCTAAGTGCAACTCAAACCCGTTAGTTAAATTGCCCACTATAACTTTGCCTTCATTTGATGGGTCATACAATGCGTGGCTTGAGTTTAGAGATACCTACCTTTCATTGATCCATAAATCTACACAACTTGATGAAATTCAAAAGTTCCATTATTTAAGATCTGCTCTAACAGGGAATGCCAGTCAGGTGATAAAATCATTAGAGTTTTCATCTGGAAACTACATAATAGCATGGGATTTGCTTAACCATAGATTTAACAACAGTAACTTATTAGTGCATAATCATGTAAAAGCGTTATTTTCTTCGCAATCGATGTCAAAGGAATCACCTCATCTTATTAGAAAATTAATCGATACAGTGCTTAAGAATTTACGTGCGTTAAAGACGCTCGGGGAACCCACAGAGTGGTGGGATACCCTCATTATTTTTACAATTGTTTCTAAATTAGATTTGGCTACGGAGAGAGAATGGGAACAACATAAAAGCATATTAGGTACTGAGAAATCATCAAAGTTGTCCCATTTATTGGATTTTTTAACGGATAAAGCTAATATGTTGGAGATGGTGCAAGTTAACCATTCTCCTTTCCCTTCAGGGAATAGGCCAGTTTCTGATAACAAGTTTAAATCACAAAAAATTAATAGTTTTGCAACCACGCATAACTCCACTCAGAATAATCAGAAGAATAAGCGCACTCGTGATTGTATTGTGTGTACTGGTAATCATTCACTTTATGCGTGCACCCAGTTCTTGAAATTATCGGTGAAGGATAGGTTAGATCTTGTGAGCAAGAATAGTTTGTGTGCAAATTGTTTACGTAAGGGACACACCCCGAATGATTGTTACTTCGGCCCGTGTAAGCGGTGCAATCTCAAACATAACAATTTATTGCATGATGAGGGTAGTAAGGACAGCGCATTAAGATCTGAACCTTCTGACTCATCCGCAGTTCTACATACGCAAGCTTATTTATGTTCCGAACGTGATAACGGGTATCATAGGGTAAAGTCTGAGTTATTAGATAACGCTTTATTGTCAACTGCCATCATTGAAGTCGCGGGCAATGACGACAAGTATCATAAGGCACGCGCTTTAATTGACAGTGGCAGTCAGCATAGTATAATTTCTGAGTCACTACGTAAAAAATTAAATTTAAAGTCGATACAGTCCGCTTATCAAATCGTAGGAGTGGGACAGTCGGTCTCACATTCCGCTCAGTTATGTGAAATCAAACTTAGATCTCTAAACGACAATAACTATCATACAAATATTAAATGTTTGGTCCTACCCACTATAACAAATATGATACCTACTTTTAAAATAAATTCTAACAAATTAAAAATACCTAACGGATTAAATCTAGCAGACCCTACTTACTGCATACCGTCAAATATAGATTTATTGTTAGGAGTTGACCAGTTTTGGGATTTAATAATCGAAGGCAGAATTCGCTTAAGTAACGGACCTTATCTTCAAAATACCAAGTTAGGATGGATAGTCGCTGGCCCCATTTACTTTGAACCTAGGCGCATTATTCCTGTTCAATGTAACTTTACTCAAACTTTAGAAATTGGGGAACAGTTAAGAAAATTTTGGGAGATAGAGGAAGTGTCATGCCAAAATAATAACTTTTATTCACAGGAAGAACAAGCCTGTGAGAAACTATTTATAGATACAACTAAACGTTTAGCCGATGGTCGGTTCTCTGTGCGCATACCGTTTAAAGATTCGATAAATAAGCTTGGTGACAGTTATGAAACCGCTAAAGGACGGTTTCTGTCACTAGAGCGAAAACTCGAACGTAATAGTCAGTACAAAAAAATGTATAATGATTTTATGAAGGAATACCTAAGTCTGGGACACATGACTCGCATTGAACATTACCCACCAAATAATTATTTTCTACCCCACCATGGTGTATTTCGTGAAGACAGTGTCACAACAAAGCTACGTGTGGTGTTTAATGCTAGTCAACCGACATCATCGGGAAAGTCGCTTAACGATATCCAGATGACAGGCCCTCCTTTACAAAATGATTTGTTTGCGATTCTTTTGCGTTTCCGTCAATATAACTACGTTGCGTGTGGTGACATAGAAAAGATGTTCAGGCAAGTGTTAATACAGGAGGATCAAAGACATTTACAGATGATAATCTGGCGTGAGTGCCCTTCTGAACCACTTTCTGTATATAAACTCAACACCGTGACATATGGTACTGCGTCTGCACCCTATCTTAGCATGCGATGCGTTAGACAGTTAGGGCATGAATGCACTGACGCAGATATTTCGCGTACACTCTTAAATGACATGTACGTTGATGACTGTATTTTCGGGAATGATGATAAAACTGAATTAATACGAATTTGTAAAGGTGTTATTGAAGTATGTAAGTCAGGTTGTTTACCGTTAAGAAAGTGGGTATTTAATTCAGACGAAATCGCAAAAGAAATAATTAAAAATGATTACAGTCAGTCGAAACATTTCACACTAAATGAGAATAGTTCTAATAAAACTCTGGGCCTAGGTTGGTTGAACAATGATGATAATTTCCATTTCACTTCAAAAATAAAAGAAATCTCAACTCCGACAACTAAACGCTTAATTTTATCGGTTGTGTCACAAGTATACGATCCTTTAGGATTACTTAGCCCTGTTATAATCAAAGCAAAGATACTACTACAAAAACTGTGGTTGTGCAAACTAGATTGGGACGACGAAGTACCGCTTGACATTAAAGATAAGTGGGAAAAGTTTGTTACTTCATTATCCGCATTACATGAGATTCGAGTCCCTCGTCGCATAATATGTACAAATTCTGACCGAACAGAGTTACACATATTCACTGATGCCAGTGAAACCGCATACGGCGCGTGTGCATACGCCCGTAGCTTTAGCGAGACCGGGGACGTCACAGTGACACTGATTTGTTCGAAGAGCCGCGTCGCTCCTGTCAAACCAGTTAGCATACCGCGTTTAGAGTTGTGTGGCGCGCTCGTCGGCGCAATAATATTAGAACGAATAACAAAAGCTCTCAAGCTAAACTTTGATAAGATATTTTGTTGGACGGACTCGACTATTGTGTTGGGCTGGTTAAGAATGTCGCCTCAACAGTTAAAGCCCTTTGTTCAAAATCGTGCAGTGCAAATTAGTGAATATAGCAGCAATGCAAAATGGCTGCATGTCGATGGGAAACATAACCCAGCCGATTTAGTTTCTCGAGGTACCAGTCTGAACGACTTAATACAAAATAAAAAGTGGTGGAATGGACCCTCCTTTTTATGGGAAAAGGTAACGGAGTTTCAAACATTCGACACACCACATACCTTTCAAGATAATTTGCCAGAATTAAGAACAAAACAAACAACAGTCACCATGGTTTGTGATGGTTCTGGTGGAGATTTTAAAAGGTTCTCTTCATTTTGCAAACTACAACGCGCCTATGCATTTGTTTTAAGATTTATTCACAATATTAAACCAGTAAACAAGCTTGATCGTTTGACAGGTCCCTTATCAGTGGAAGAGTTAACTAACTCATTGAATCTCATAATAAAAAGAATTCAATTAGAATCATTTCCAGATGAACATCACGCTTTAGTAAATAAATTACCAATTAAATCAACTCGTAACTTATTAAGTTTAACTTTATTTTTAGATGACAAAGGCATTATCCGAGTGGGAGGTAGATTGTCTAATTCGCCTGACTTCTCATTTAACAAAAAGCATCCCATGTTATTGTGTGGTAAGCATTACGTCACTCAACTTATTTTCAAGCTAGAGCATTTGAGGTTATTACATGCTGGTCCGCAACAGCTGTTAGCCCATTTAAGAGAGACCTGGTGGCCCTTGTGTGGTAGGAACTTAGCTAGGAAAATTATACAACAATGCAAAATGTGCACGCGCATGAAAGGTGAAACAGTGCAACCAATCATGGGAAATCTACCGCAGGAAAGGATCACTATTGACTTCCCTTTCATAAACAGCGGTGTTGATTATGCAGGACCACTTTATATTTTAAACCGGAAAGGCAGAGGCTCTAAACTTGAAAAGTGCTATCTATGTTTATTTGTTTGCTTTGCTACTAAGGCCTTGCACTTGGAACTTGTCACTAATCTAACCTCAGAATATTACATTTTAGCTCTAAAGCGGTTTATTTCCCGGAGAGGAAAACCACATTGCATATTTTCTGACCACGGTAGGAATTTTGTAGGAGCTAAAAGGGAACTTACAACTTTCTTATCTAGGGAGTCTCAACCTATTATTGATTATGCTTCATCTAATGGTATAGAATTTAAATTTATACCACCTTATGCACCTCATTTTGGCGGTTTATGGGAGGCAGGGGTAAAATCCTGTAAGCATCACATTGCACGGGTGTTAGGCAATAGTCACTTAACCTACGAGGAGTTCAGTACGGTTCTAGCACAAATAGAAGCTGTCCTGAATTCCCGTCCTATGTACTGTCTGTCCCCAGATCCATCAGATTATACCCCCCTCACACCTGCACACTTCCTGATTGGCCGACCGCTAACCTCACATGCGAGCGAAGACGTTGCCAGTACTCCACTACACGCACTATCCCGCTACCAGCGCATCGAACAACTGAGGCAACACTTCTGGAGGCGATGGTCATCAGAGTACATCGGAGAACTACAGACCCGCACAAAATGGAAGCAGTCAAAAGGAGTTTTAGCACCCAACACTTTGGTGCTCATAAAAGATGATAACCTCCCACCGCTGAAATGGCGTTTGGGACGAATATTGTCTGTGTTCCCAGGGAAAGACGGCGTACCCCGAGTGGCCAGTATCCGGACAGCTAATGGGGTCATCGAGAGGGCATTCTCAAAGATCTGCCCTTTGCCCTCCACCAATGATGAGGAAGCAGCAGCCACGCAGCCTGAACCAGGACATTGAGAGCAGCTGTGGAGCTCTCAAGGCCCGCCGGCATGTTTATGACATCTACCGGCACCTGGTGACAAACCGACGCAACAGTAACGCGCGGCGAGAGATGCATCGATCTGCTAGCATCAATCCTCGCTAGTTCCAGACCAACGGGCGAGATGGCGCTGCTCCGCCTGTATAAAACGAAGTCACGCAGCCAAACGCGACTCTTCAACAGAATCTCTCGTTAGCATAAACTCTTAATTAATATAAAATATATTGAATTCATAACGGTTTTCCAATGTAATTAGAAGCATTGTTTTAAAGAATATAATATTGTACACCAGGAAGAATCGCCTTATTTTCACCCTGAAGAACCCACGAACCAAACAGTAACTTTTCCTAACAATATACAGTTTTAAGTGAACAATACTATCTCTCATTCAACATCCCAACAAACAACCTTTACATGTTTTTTTTTTTTTTTTTTTTTATGAATTTACCTGTTAGTGCTTGTAATACTTTCTATCTTTAAGTAATAAGTAGTATTAAGTTGGGTACATCGTCCTAACGTATATGAATTAATGTATGTATGTAAATGTTATAAAACACATTTTTTAGGGTTCCGTACACAAAGGGTAAAAACGGGACCCTATTACCAAGACTCCGCGGTCCGTCTGTCTGTCTGTCACTAGGCTGTATCTCAAGAACCGTGATAGCTATACAGTTGAAATTTTCACAGATGATATATTTCTGTTGCCGCTATAACAACAAATACTAAAAGCAAAATAAAATAAATATTTAAGTAGGGCTCTCATACAACAAACGTATTTGTAGGGTGCAAATGCAAATACACTTTAACATTAAATATTGTAAATGCAATGCAAATGTCAGTGTAATGTAAAATGTCAATGAGTGCCAACGGGCTGGAATCAAGAAATAAAAATGCAAGTCAATGCCGACCCAAACCGCGTCTATTAGAACACTAAATTAAGTATTGATACAAATGCATCATCAATGCTCTGCTTGCTGCTGCTGCATGATTGTCATAAAATCGAATGTAGGTCGCACGTGTAAGTGCAAAGGTGCGAGCCTACTTATTGCACAACTCCTTACTTACTTAACAATTTTAAAACCCATGTACGTGCACCGTACATATTGCCACCACAAAGAATGATAACAACTACTAAACTAAACATTAAACTAAGAAAATTGAGACAAGAACGACTGTAGAAACTAATGCAAAGCACTGATGTAGTAGGTATAATATGTAATGTAAAATATATGTATGACTAATGTAAAATGCTATGTAAATATACACTTAAAATCCATAAATGTAATTGTCATACTCCCTAATCACACACGTCACTATGTTTTTCAGTTTCAAATTTCACTCCACTTAAGGCGCGGTCAACACTTATCACTTCGATCACTTTTGAATCCCGTTTGTTGACTTTGCTACACCCGTCCTCGATGTCATCTTCTTCTTCTCGTCCTCTTCTGCTTATCGCATCTCGCGAACCCTCCCCCTGTCTTTTGGTGCTCGTCTTTCTCCAAAAGTACACCGATGTTACAGACAGTGCAATACTAATCGTTATTACAACATAGATTGCGGTGTAGTGGTGAATGTCGTGGGGGGATAAGGTGTCCAGGTTTGATTGCTGTTTAATCGAGCGTAGTTGTGTGTCAATCTTGTGGAACATTTCTTCGTGCGTTTCGATAGGCAATGACGAGTTGCGGATCGACGTATTGATGATGTTTTTTGCCGTATTTTGCGATAATGGTACGGAAGCCTTCGTGCGCGAGTCCGACTCGCACTTGGCCGGTTTTTTAAAGAGTAAGTGTGGAATTTCATGCCCGTTCTTCTCAATAACAAGCTTCTTTTCTAAATGGATGGCAGAATCAATTATTATTGTTGAGTTTGGGTTTTTCTATCTGGAATATCTCAGCGACAGCCCGGAGTCTGGCCTTGGGGCCGGTTGATGGCTAGGCTAGCCCTACAAGGGACTTTAACATAACTGGGTAAAATTGGGGTGTACTATAGGTGCTCTACCTAACCTACTACCATAGGGGATCTATAATATTCGTTATACCTACTGGTTGGTTAGGTTACTCATAGTATGCCTGACCAGTCGTGCTTAAAGAGGCAGAGCGCAGGTGGGTGACCATAAGCTCTTTGAGTAAGGTCAATTTGAAGGTGCATAAGGGCCGTTTTATTGTCATGCGTGTTTGCGCCCGCGTGCAGGCCAGGCACGCATGCTTGTTGCGGGCCGCACGTAGAGCAGATAATTTTCGCCATGCCACCACAGTATTGTGCGTGTCGCCAGGAAGAGAACTCGTGTCAAAATGAATGTAAAAAATGTAATTGTTGCTTACTTACGTGCGTGCGACCCGCTTGACAGTAAAAACAACACTGACTGTCAAGGTTAATATGACTTGTATACATCTGTCCAGTTTTTACAGTCGAACCATGATAGTTTTGACTCGTCATGGTACAGGTCTCGGCGCGGATTTAGAGCGCTGACCTTGAATGAGCAGAAGTCGATTTTTGGGTCTGAGCGGCGGGGGGGCGGGGCGTGCAACGGGGGAAGTGGCCGGCGCCGGCGTCTTATTGGTCAATCAGTCGTCCTTCCCCCGTCTCGCCGCGCTCACACGTCTCGTGTCCCCTAGGTACAGTTGCGCGTTATTGTGTTTCATTATTTCGTTATTTTCGTTGCCGATTAAAGATGCCGAAAAAAAAGTGATAACGAGGCAAGCACGAAAAATGATTTACGATGTGAATTGTTTTATAAAAAAAGATGAAGTCGTTGATGATTTAAAACTGATGTTCAATACAGTCTTCTTCGATGACTGTATCTAACGACGATTTAATGGAAGGAATAACTCCACTGCCATCTGATTAGATATTACTATACTAGTTCCGCCTCGCAGTTTTGATGAGCTATATGTTTAGAGTAAGTACTTACAATACATAAAACTGTGTTCTTCTTTCTTTCTAAGTATATTAAATTTAGTGCCTAAACCACACTGTGTAAAAATTAACTATTTAAATATCTATTATTCACAAAATTTAAACTACGTACAAACAAATAATTAGTTCAAATCGCTCTTAGTAATTTTATGCATGACTGTACACATGCGCAAATGACCCCACCACTTTCGCCGAGCATTCTTAATCCGTGCCGATACCTGTACGGAGGCAGTCGTTCCATGCGCGCAATTAAGGGATAATGTGTGATCGTCGGATCGGTTGCCCTAGGTGATGGGGTACGCTAGCAATAGCGGGCCAGTACCAGTCGAGGATACGCGTGATTTAATGAGGGCGCCCGTTTTTGTGCTCACCAGTCGGCGCCACTGGCGTGTAATGTCCTTAAATATTGCTTTTAAACGTTGTTATTACTTACGCGCACGGAGGCAAAGTTTGAATTAAAATCATTTCTAATGCCGTGAAAGTGCGATTAAATATAAAATAGAGTATGCTGCAGTTTTGCGCAGCCTTTTTTCATTCGAAATCTGCCATATTTGGAAAATATTCACAACAATAAAAAAGTAGTAAATAAATGCCAAAAAACTATGAAATTTGTCATTTTGAAAACCTCACTCTACACCAGCGCCCCTAGCGGCAAATTGAAACGCGATAGCCCTCATTGAATCCCGGGCCCTCTACTCATGGTAGCGGTGAGAACAGGTTTTAGTCGGTTAGAGTCCGACTTAACTCTTCATTTCCCCAGACGTTGGGTATTGGGAAATGAATAACACACATGGATATCACCACAATAAAAGTAATACTAAAATGGTTACTCACAGCATTATCTTCGCTCTCTTTAACTTTTTTTTCAATGGTGGCTTGTTGCTCCAACAGTTTGAATAACGTGGGTGCTTCAGGGTCGTTCAGTTGACGTAATACTGCTTCTAGACTTGGGAAGGCCGAGTCACTGGACAGAGGAATTTATTGTTAGGTTTGTAGCTCAAGATAGGTCACATTTATGTATTTTTATCTAAGTGAGTAATGTGATTGTGTGTGTGAACGGGATATTTTGCCATTTTGGGTAAATTTACTTTAAGTTAATTTAGCTCAGTAGAAATCGACACAAAAATAGGCAGTGTAGTTCTGCATTTTTGGTGTGTTGTATGGACCAGTTAGGGTAGTAGGGTAGTGTGAATCCAAATTCGCAACTTCGTAAAAATTGTTCTAGCTGCGCACCACGCGAAAAACTGCAATATTTTGTTTGTGTTTTTGTTAACTGCAAAAAAAAACGCATTGTTTAAGACTCTTAGAGCAAAAAGTGGAAAAGAATTTTGTGCGTGGTGCTCAGCTAGCACAAGATTTTCGATGTAGCAAATTTGAATTTACACTAGCCTAACTGGGCCATGCAACATACTATGCGATTTTAATGTTGTTTCTCCTGGGTTAATTGCTGTAGGGGACACTTTGGATAAATGTACTTGATATTAATTATCATAAGGGGCATTTCACAATTTGGGTAAATGTACCTTATGATAATTGTAGTGTCCGACCGAAAGTTTAGTTTCAGTTCCGGTTTCGGTCGAGTTTCGGCAAAAAAACAAGTTTCGTTTTAGGCGGCAAACCTGCCGAAACTACGACCGAAACCGAAACTGCATTCGAGAGTTCTCGCGCTGTGATCGGTCATGTTCGGCGCGTTAAATTCGATCGATGCCAGTATTCTTTTCCGAATATTTTTTCATAAATGAGGGGTTGTTATGTTGATTATCATACCAATAAGAGAAAATGTCTAAGACTGCATAGCTATGTGATTTAAAGATTAAAAAAATAAAGACTGACTGATTATAATAACGTTTTCTTTATTTTTCCCTCAAAACATGATCCTTGTAAGGAAGTTTCGGTTTCGATTTCGGCCGAAACTGAGACAGTTGCCCAAATTCGGTTTCGGTTTCGGTCGGACACTAGATAATTGTCGTAAGGGACCTTTTGGCAATATGGGTAAGGTGTGTCTAAGGTCAATTGATAATTCTGGTGACGATGTGTCAAACTTAGAATGGGATGTACCTAAAGAGATGTCATCAATGTGGTGCGGTTTCTTTTTTTTTTTTTTTTTTCAACCTGTATCGCACTATTGGACTGGGTTTGCCGTTAACTCCAATTTTGCCTGTACGTTGCCTTCTTCGTTCCTCCTATAGTATTTTCACCGCGCTTTTAAAAACTTGTATTTTTTATTTATATTTCAACATTTTGTCGTTTAGCTTTAGATAAGTTCCGTATCAGTAGCATGTAATACTCACAGCGCACACGGTGGAGCATGCGGCAGCGGGCGGCAGGCGGGCGGCGCGGCGGGCCGCGAGTCCCGCATGTCCACCGGCCGCGCACACGCGCCCCCGCAGCCGCGCCCGGCGGAGCGCGCCGCCCCACGAGCGCTCAGGGACCACGCGTAGCGCCCCCAGCCACAGCGGATTATTACTGGAGGACACACAAAACCAAAAAATACTGTTATACGAGTACAAAGTGTTTGAAGTATGCGGAACAGGGTCCATTAAAAAGGGAGGATACGCCGACCAGACGGGTGTTGTGTCTGCTCGACGGTTGTTGCCGGACTGTTGTGTATGTTCAAACTGCACCGAAAATATTGCTTGCGCGATGCAGGATTTGTCGCGTCATGCCATTAGTCCGTAAGTGGTGGCATAGATGGCGCTACAAATGTAATAGAATCAGCGAACACACAGCCCCTAGACGCCTAATAACAGGCGAGCGATGTCTGTCAACACATATGACTAAAAGATCATATACAGGTAATACTCGACAAATTCGAATTAGTAGCGACCACTTCTGTGAGCCGTAAACACTTCCGCGTCATTCAATAAAAAATTTATGAAATAAATATTATAATGGCCTCTTGTACAATCCGTTGGTATGGTAACAACAGCCAGACTTCGAATTGCCGGAAAAATGGCATAACATTTCATTTATAAGTTAATAGTTACATAAACAAAATTAGATTTATTTTCTGATATAATTTATCGGAATTCATATTATACTGGACAAGTTTGTAGGTGTTTGCGTCTCTTTCTTTTTACCCGACTGCCGAAGGAGGGTAATGTGTTTTTAAATATTTTTTTTCGCTATCTCTTCTCTATAATTTCGTAAACAAAACTAGTGATGCACCATATCCTATGAACAAATCTGTTATCGATAGAACTAGAAACCTTACAAATAAAGACATTAAATTGAATAGTTTATTAATTGTGAAACGATGTTTTGATTGCGCTTTTTACTAATATTTAACATTATTTAAGAACCAACAACCGAAAAAAGTATGTTACCTTTAGAATTTTGATATTTTTAGTTTTAACATTTTATGTTATAACTAAAATTTTAAAACGCCGTATACTACGACTATAATAATAAAGAAGGTAATATTAATAACAAAAAATAACAAATACTATTTATAAAAATATCGATACCTTCTTGGTTTTATTTAAACCTTTCCCACCCTTAATGAGGCGTATGACCGTGGTAAGGGACCAATCAGAGCGCAGTCTTCCCGTTCCTCATACCTCAGCTTGTTGACAGAATTGTTTTGATGTATTAGATCAAGCATTAAGCGTCTAATAGCTATGTTTTTGATGAATAGAATAAACGCAAAACCTAAAAAGGAGGTCATTGTACTCATCGTTATAAGGGACCGATTTTGAAATCGTGAATAAAATCAGCTGTTTAATAAATTTTATTGAGTAATGCAAAAAATAATATGGGCAGTTGATGAAGAGTAAAATTGACCGAGGTTTCAGATTTAAGGATTATTTTGTTACACGTTGTTTTTGACTCCTCAAAATATAAAACCTGAATCTATGATGTATCTCAATCCCACTTCCGAAACAGCCTTTAACCAATCAATGGCCGATGTTGCAATCTGTAATTATGAGATAAACGAACCACAAACCGTTGTTGAAAACCGCGAATTGAGCTTAGCATTAGACAACCCATTACTAGCAAATCGGGATTATAATCTGTGATCAAGAACGTTATTTCAGACTATTTGTCTTATTCAATCGTGCTAATAAAAAACGATTAATCTGTAGAAGAGCTTTCGCTAGGCCAAAGTCTAATTAACTGATAAAGTAACTGAAACTACTATCACCAGGACATCATAACTTACCTATGAATGTGGACTACGGCTCTTGACATGCTGAGCTAAAGCCAACCGAGACCCAACCGATACCACGGGGATGATCATAAGCTCTTAGAGTAAGGTTATTTTGTGTGTGTAAGGGACAGATGTATATGACTTATATACATCTGTCCCTTACGCACACTCAGAATAATCTAACTCTAAGAGCTTACTCGTATGGTGACCCCCCAGGACGAATCATAGCCACCGGTACCAGGACGTCATAACTCACCAATAAGTGTACGCTGCGGCTCCTGACTATTATTACTAAGAGGCTCTTCAACTAACGACAGCAGTACGTTTCCGTCCGCCACGAAGTGACGTAAGCGACCTTGGCCCAACCGGCACCACGACGAACCGTTGCCACCGGTACCAGGACATCATAACTCAACAATAAGTGTAGGCTGTAAGCTCCTGACTGTTACTAAGAGGCTCTTCAAGTAGCGACAGCAATATAAGTTTCCGTCGGAATAAAGTGACGTAAGCGACCGGCACCACGACGAACCATTGCCACCAGTACCAGGACATCATAATAACTCACCAATAAGTGTCGGCTGCGGCTCCTGACTGTTACTAAGAGGCTCTTCCAGTAGCGACAGCAGTATATTCCCGTCGGCCACGAAGTGACGTAAGCGGCCATGGCCCAGCGCAGCCAGCCAGCGCTCGTCCAGGCGGCACCATGACGAGCCATTGCCGCCGTTGCCTATTTGCTAATACAGAAAAGAAAAATGTGTGAAGCTGATTCAAATTGAACTTAATTTAACATAACTGGAGAAATGTGGTGCTTACAGCTTTACCCCCGCCTACTCTTAACGAAAATACTCCTAATAAATCGCCATAATTATGTTCGCTTGTATCATTCAAAACTTTACAAACCCTTTACCTGTTCTAGAATTAACATAAGTAGAGACTCGGCAGCATCTCGAACTCTCATAGAAACTGGCTTCAGCTCCTTTTCGTCCTTCATTTTTGGAAGCTCACCCGGTTTTCCTGTAACAAGCATTAGTAAAGTAATAATGTAATGGCTTATTTATAGATTTCTTGCTAACTTTAACCCTCATTTTACCCCCTTTAAGTAAGGGGTAGAATGTACTTAAAACCTTCGATAAAGAGCAGGGGTTTCTTTCAGCCACATTTGAATAAATGATCATCAGGGTAACAAATTATAGCAAGAGTTTTGCCGACTGATATTCGCCCATGCCAGAAGCGTTGTTATACTCTCTCGGATGTAATACCAGGCTTACAAAACAGTGAGGAGCTCACCTTGACTCTTGCTGCCCGATATGCCGAGTTCGACGACTTCTAACAAGGTTGCTATGCACTCCTGGTCGGCGAGTAGCGCGGGACACAACCAGGCGCTCAGACACGAGTAGGCGGCGACAACGCACGAGTGCAGGTCGCGAGAGTGCGCTTGTGGCGGCCGGCTGCATTGCACCGTGATGTAGTCGCAGATCCAGCGCACGGCACGTTTGCGCTCGATAGCCTCTGTTGCAAGGAGCATACAGGTTTATTCAACAGATAGAGGAATAGGAGGGATGAGCTACTTTTTTATCTAAGGACTGATGAAGGGAAGGCAAGAGCCTTAAATTGACTTCAAATAAAAGCATAAAACTTCTACTTGAGACTAAAACAGATATGAGGAACTTAGAAATTGCAGGTGCTTCTAGAGAATTGTGTTCACAGTGTTCATAATATGAATAAATAACATAATCGTAACTTGATCTTGTAATTTTCAAAGTCCAGACTTACCGATAACGAATTCTAGATAGCATGCAAAATACAATACATAGATATTAATTAATAGTCAATCTTAAAAAATAATATATTGTTAATGTTCAAAGGCATAGGTTTTTTTTTAATTATATAATATAATTTACTAATTATTGTCAAAATGTAACCTTTTGCAATATTTACTTAAAAAACTAACCAAAAATGAGTAACAAATTAACATTAAAATATTTTCCAGAATGTTTAACATTAGTTACAAGAAATAAAATCATCACAATTTTACATTCAATATTGGTTACTGACCTGGTTTCGAAGAGTGTAGCTTGGCAAGTCCAGAGAGCAGTTCCAATGCAGCCAGGGAGACCTGCAGGTCGCCCTTCCACGAGGAGATGAGGCGGTGGCACACCAGGTACGTGGCGCGCACCACCAGCGCCGCACCTGGAGGCACTCGCTCGTCATAACACATGGAACTGCTTAAGATAAGAGGTCCTATCCACTCCATACAGTCCATCATACCTTGTCACATCTACAAGCCTCGTTTACACAAATTTACACAACACAATGTGTGGCTGTGGTTCTTTCCTCTAAAGACCTTTGCTCTTATTTATAAAAAAATATTTAACCATATACTGTTTAGTACTGCTCATAACTGTGCAGCTGGCGACGTTTGAGTCTCGCTCGGCTGTCCCATTTCAAAACCTAGTAAGGGACACTTATAACAAAAATCATTTTATTGCAGAATCTTGCTAACCTAGTAAGTCCCTACCAAATACAGAACACCCGCTTTGAAAACTCGCATAAAACCAGATATATTTAAGCATCGATACCTAGTAATTTCACTATTCACTCCTTAATGGCCTACCAAAAATAATGACAAGTCAATATGTCTAACATAAATATTTTCAAAGGCTCACCTATTTTATGTTTTTGCTCTTTACTAGGTTTGAAATAGGGCAGCCGCGCTATTGGCGCTCGGGGCGGACGCGGGGCGCCGCGCGGTTAGCGGGGAGTGGGGTCACAATCCAGCGAGGTGCAAAATTATTTTGACCGTGTACTAGATAAATTCATATTTTCTATGAAGAATTTGAATTAATAATCTACCAATCAGTGCTTAAACAAATCATATGGTTAAAAAGTTTTTATTAATAAGCTGCATATCGTAGACAGAAAACTACTTGGTCCCCATATGGTCTGACCAAGATAATGCCTGAACTCGAAAAAAGACCGTGAGAAAGAGGCTAACCAGTTTTATTTTTCTTTTCCAAACTGTTTGTATGAACACTTTGTATCATCAGTGTTGACACATTACTACATTACCTTGCCTTGTATATGGACTTTTTTGTCTGTTTTTTTTTTTTTTTACGTAAATATCTTCATGTAAACAAGGCTTCACACATATATATAATTGATATACATACTACCTGCACTGTATAGAGTAAAATTAATCTGCTTGTACTGATTCTAAACACTTTAAAACACCCAATTCTATCAATTTGGAAAAATACAACTTAATACATTTACAAATTCGTCAAAAACAGCATTTTTTTATAAAATTAGTCTTCGAATGTATCAAAAAATTAAAATTATGTTTAAAAATGAAATGTTCAGTGAAATCACGAAATAAAGGCAAGCAAAACAGTAAGACATAAACAAGCGTTGAAATGCGCACTGTAAACTTTGACTATATATAATGTATGAATTCTACAGAAACAATGAAGCAAGAGTGAACAGGAGCGTTACCCTGACGCGTTAAAACTATCATGGTTCGACATTGAAATCAAAATACTCACAAAAAAGTTTTAAAATTGTAACCCGACAACGGATTTTTTAGCCTCTTTTACCGGGCGGGCCATACTAACAAATTTATTGACGTCTTATTAATCAAAATCGGATGAATAATTTAGGCGCTACAGAGAAACATATATACAGTACAACTATTTTCTTAATGTCCCTCGGCAATCATCGCATTGTCGAATACAAACGAATGTTAACTATACAGTCCATCAATTATTAGATTTATCGTGTATAATAATGTGAATTCAGAAATAAGTACTTTATTGTTGTTTTGTTTTGATTTCCCTGTGAACTATATAGAGATGTAACACAATTTTCCTTTTTCCGCAGTAGCTTTCCTCCCATTTTTAAAATAAATTACATTAAATTAAAAGAGTATTAACAACTCTATATACTTCCAAGTTTGATTGAAAGCGTCCGTTCTTCACCGAGTGCAAAGGGCAACTGATAGATAGATAGCCGACGACTGACGAAAGACGAAGTTTGCCGAGGGACATTGAGAAAATAGTTGTACTGTACATAGACTGCTAAAATCATAACCCTTCCTTTTGGCATCACCATAGTCGGGTAAAAAGTATAATGTTATTCATTCTGAATAGCTCCATCTGTCTCTCGCTGTGGAACCAAGATAGTGTTGATACGTCAGAGTAAGGCTCCTGACATCTTCTGAGCTAGCTCTCTCCATCGTAGACGTGATCAATCGCTTACCATCAGGCGATATCAAGTAACGTTTTGTTCCATAGTCGAGATTTTTTTTATGAATATGTTTGAACTTACAGTGTGCTTGTAAAAAGGGCAATTTACTGACATGTCATTCAATTCTGTACTTCTTCTTCTTCGTATCGATGATTCCAAAATTAAATATATTGTGACCAGAATTCAGCCACGCCAACAGCGTTGTCATTTGCCTCTATTTTGTACTAAATAATCAAGATGGATATCTCAAAGCTATTTTTTAGCATCATTTAATGTTGCGGGAAGTTATTTTTCTTTTTGCCCGTTTCAAAGGGGCTCTAAACCAGCATTTTCGGCGTAATTAAAATACTCCCTTCGAAGTAACTTAACTCAATTCAAAGTCAAAAATTACCTCATGTTGGAATGATAACAGTTTTGACCCTGGTTGCAGACTAAGAGCTAGACTAAACTAGTCCGCGTAGCTGAAGTAATTTTACATACTTGTTACACCGTTTGGGGTCAGTACACTAGTATTAAAAACTGACATCTCAACCACAACGAGGAGCCAATGAATGCGGTCACTGTGGCTGAAACCGGCTTGATGGAATCAGAATTGATGACGCAAAATACGCGCTTAGGGCCGATTTCACCAATGAAACTAATCGCGATTAGTTCAATTAAAATCAGTTTGAGAAAATACAGCTTTCTGATTGGTTGAAACCGCTAAGAAACAATAAATCAGAACGCTGTTTTTGCATAAACTAATCGCGATTAGTTTCATTGGTAAAATCGGCCCTTAGACGGAGTTGCGGACACCAGCCCGTTTAACTAAACTAAAAATCAGATCAGATTGAAAACTACCTCAGTTATTTAGCTTAGCATTTGATCTGTATAATGTCTGTATCAAAATAGTCAGTAAATTGCCCTTTGGTACGCAAACAAAAAGGTGTGTAATTACCGAAAACAGGCGAGGATGGGTCTAGCTCCCTAACGTCGGCGGCGAAGTCGTCGAGAGAGTGTCCCTCCGCGCTGCCGGCCGCGCTGCCGCTGTCGGAGCGCGCTACAACACGCGCCACGCACACGACTCATCAATCAACTCCACTTTACATCTTTTTTTATTATAGTTTGAAAATTCCTCACAAATGGTCAAGAAAGTTGGACAGTTATTTTTTTGACCATTTGTTTTTTTACCGATTTTAAATCTTTGGTTAACTTAATTTAACCCTTGGTTGAGTTAACTAAGGATCAAAAAAATGGGCCAATTAATTTCTCCTGTATCGTGGGTGGTGGTTAACAAACATTTAAACTTACATACACAAACAACCAGACCCGGAACAACTATCTCTAGGCCATACAAATATTTGTTCTGTGCGGGAATCAAACCCGCGATACGCAGCGCAGCAGCCAATCGCTCAGCCACTGCACCAAGCTTGCCGTTGAATCACTGTCATGTAGATACATTTTTGGACATGTACTTTTGGGCGGCAACAAATTGAGAACTTTTTCTAGATTCACCCACGGTTACTGTAGTTTTCATTTGTTCAATGATCAGACAATTAACTGACCAATAAAAATTACTTAATAAAAGATCAAATAGACTTGCAGTACCCGTTTACTGGGCTAGGAGACCCCAGATTCTGAAAGTATTCTTTGCCCCAGGGTTGTCTACGACAGTCAGGTTTCGCTGAGTCAAATTTTACAAAATATTTTTTGTAGTGTATGTTTTTGTGATGTATTTATGGCAAAACTATAGATTTTAGCCTTTACTTCCTTTAACAAAAGATTTGGAATTAGTGCAATTTTTCTGGCGAAATAATTTTTTATTTTATTTTTAGAATAAAATACACAAAGTACTTACAAGGGGCTTATTTACTTTTGGAGATCTTTATATCTAAACTAGCGTCCAAAATGTTAGCTTGCAAAATAAATGTAGCGTGTATGTGTGTGCGTCATCGTGATCATTGCACATGTGTGTGTGATAGCAGTGGTTTAGAAGGAGAGAAAGATATCCCTCTTTCCTTCCTTCCCTTTGTAGCAGTGGTTCAGCTTGACAACTTGACGAAGCTATGAAGCTAGTGATAATATTGGAAGTCGCTGGCTTATGATTATTATAACGATCTGGGGCCCTACCATCAGCTCTTAGGGCAAGGTTATTTCTATTGTGATTAAGGGGCCGAAGTATATGACTAGTCCTAAGAGCTCAGGTAGGGCCCCAGGGGCCCTGTACTATGTCACGTCTAAGTATGCCATCATGATTCAGTCATATATACTCCGTCACTCTCTCCACTAGAAACATGAAGTCTTAAAGACAGGTAGGTGGGGCCCTTTTATAGAGTGAATAGTGAGATCTACATTTTAAAGCTGTCGAACTTATTTGTATTCTCACTACTACAGCGTTGTACTGGAAGACAGATAGCACGTTTGAAAAGACACGACGGAGACAGAAGATTTACCCAGCCAAACAAATAACAACATTGCATCCCCGAAATAAAGTTAAAAATAATTTAACTTAATTGCGTATGCTCTTTCGGTTGATTATTGATTTTAACTATATTTCAACCAACGCAAAATTGATTTTTATTGGTAGGCAAAACCATGCTGTTGGGTCTCGTCTCTCCTATATGACTCAAACCCCTTGTTAATAAACGCAGAGTAAAGGGGCCCTAGTATAAAACTCGGCACCCCAATTGCGTAATACACTATATCACAGTTTTATCACTACCGAAAGGTGTTCCTAATCCATTGTACCTTTGAATTGTCAATTGGGAGGCATGCGGAGCAGGGTGTAAAGTCCCGCATCCTCCATAGAAAAGGGAGGATCCTCCGACCGGAACTGCCCAACGGTTGATTCGTGGCCTGTTGTATTTATATGTTCAAATCGCGATGAAAACTCTGCTTGCGCGATGCAGGATTTGTGTGACGTCATGTCTTTAGTATGTGGCGGCACAGATGTCGCTACATCAAAATGACAGTTGATTTACGAGTTGGGTTTACGATCGATACCATGAATTAATATTTTACGCAATTAGGTTGGAGATTTACCATACATTTACAAGGTCATAAGTTAACTACTCGTGAATTAATGGGGTGAATCGTACAGCTTACCTACCCTACGTCCCACTTACCTTTATAATCCGTGCTGTGAGACATGGTGGACCCCGGGGCCGCACTGTGCGCCTGGCCGGCCGCGTGCGCGTTGTGCCGCACGCACAGGTACAGCGCGCTGAGCAGCGGCACGGCCAGTGCGTCTGACGTCTCTACTTGTACTGCAGATACGCAGATAAGGGATATCTTGCCACGGGTGAAGTCGCCTAATGTCATGCCAGCGCTGGAAAGGAATATGAACGTTATTATGTACAGTTAAGGTTCAATTTGGGCTGGCAATCAGTATGTTAGTAAACCTCGGCAATGTTTAGCAATATATTATATTCCACACGGATATATTTATTAAAGGGCAATGTCATGCTGTAGCTGGTAGAGAAGTTTGGAACTTATCCTGTTGTAATAGGGCTCCTTTTTCATTGCCAGCGTGGAGATTACTCTTCTCTTTAACACAGAGTCCTTAGTTCTGATGAGTTACCTTAATAGGGCTGATAAACAGGGTTTCCTATAGTGCAGAATTCAGTGTCACATCTTAATACTATAACACTATTTGTGAATCAATAAACGATTTATTTATTTCATACTTACTACTCGTTACATCCTGGAAACTCAGGCACCGGCAGTCCCTTATAATGGTAAGGGAAGGCGACCAGCGACAATAGAGCGCTGATGGCCGCCTTACGCAGCTCCCTCTTGTCTATGGAGCCACACTCCAGTTTGGGTTCCCTTTCTGACAGAATCTGGTCTAAGGCGGTAACAAAGTCCGGAACTAGGACTAATACGCCATCTAGGTCCAATCTGGAGAGATAAGTATTTTTACAAAATAATTTAATAATTTATAAAATACAGTTATGAGTACGAACCACCTGACTCACACAAGTATCCACCTGACTTTTCTGGAAAACATCACCAATACGATCTATGTATGTATTTCCTTCTAGCTAGGGCGTCCACACCTTCCGACATATTTACGTATTTTTGGCGGATTTTTTGCGAGTTAAGTTAAGTGGCTGTTTTAATTATTCGCAAATTGATTTCTAGTGAATATTGTGATTAAAAATTGGTGTAGTTTTGTGTCTCAAGTGTTTATGCAACTGGAGAAAAATCGGAATGATTGAAACAGGTGCTATCTTGGTAAAGTTGAGCTGATAATTTTATTATAGTAATGACTACCTCAGCAAAGTTTGAGTAGATGACCGACTGACCGACGACGATATATTTGCTGCCAAATACTCCAAAAAACGTTGGAATGTGTTACATCCGTTTTCTATTGCAAAACAAAGTTTTTGTACAAAGGGACTGTATAAAAAAAACATAACCCTTTCCTTGCAGCCGCGTAAAAACTAAAGGAAGTAAACGTGACACTGGCTAAATGTACAAACCATGCGAAGTCAAAAAAACCGGCCAAGTGCGAGTCGGACTCGCACTTGCACTCGCACGAAGGGTTCCGTACCATTATCGCAAAAAACGGCAAAACAATCTCGTTTGTTGTACAGGAGCCCCACTTAAATATATTTTTTTTGTTTTTAGTATTTGTTGTTATAGCGGCAACAGAAATACTATCATCTGTGAAAATTTCAACTGTCTAGCTATCACGGTTCATGAGATACAGCCTGATGACAGACGGACAGTGGAGTCTTAGTAATAGGGTCTAGTTTTTAACCGACTTACCAAAAAGGAAGAGGTTCTATGTTCGACTTCTTGTATGTTTTTATTTTTTTTATGTATGTTCACCGATATCTCCGCCAATTGTGGACCGATTTTGAAAATTATTTTTTTGTTTGAAAGAACATGTTCCGAAATTGGTCCCATTTTAATTTGTTAAAGATCTGATGAAGAAATTCGGAGATATACAACAGAACTCTTCAATAAATAAATCATTCGGGATTGCTTCAATCGCATGTCTGTTTATTGTTTATACCATTTCATAACATAATATCACGCCAGTATACTGAAAGGGGTACGCAGAACTCTAATTTCACCGGTTATGTTCAAGTTTCATGTTTTTCGGGTAATCTGTTCTGGCGTAATAGGTACTAAACAACTTGCCTATTAGGTAGGTAAAACTAAAAAGGGAAAAATAAAAAACTTTTTTTCTCAAACGTACTACCGACTTCCAAATGAAAAACTACAAAGTGAAAAATAACTTCATTTTTGGAAGTCGGTGTCCACATCGCAAATAATTGGTATCTACGAAAGACACCGACTTCCAAAAATAAAGTTATTTTTCACTTTGTAGTTTTTCATTTGGAAGTCGGTAGTATTTTTTTGCAAAAAAGTTTTTTATTACCCTTTGGGTACGGCATCCTAAAAAGGAAAAAAAAATTGTTAGGTCGTGTTGAATACAAGCCTGCGGATCACAGAGCCAACAGCCGAACACTAGGGCCCATAGCAATGTTGCGATTCTTGAATCCCACCAGGTCTATACGCGCGGAACTGCAATACGCAGCAGCGGTTAGCTAGGGGTCTGTTCTTTGAGATACTGGTTCCCGTCAACCAGGTGGAAAATGGTACGATGGTATAACTTACCCTTGTCCTCGTGGTGGTCTCCTGATACCGTGTTCAATCCCACGTGTGGTTGGGGGGTGTGGGGTAAAATATATATAATAAAGGAAGGGACAACAAACGTAATCTGGTGGTATTGCCGCCAGACTGCGATACACGTTCCCGACACGAAAATACCTTGCTGCGCGCGAAATATACCCAAATACCAAGTCCGAGCGAAGAACAATACCACCCGCGAGTGGCGGACGTAATTTCCAATAACGATGGGTTGATTATTTAACAATTATAATAAAATCAAGCGAGAGCCCGGTATTATGTCCAGCCATGTCATATCACGATTTTCAGACTAGTGTCAACTGTCAACTCAACCAACAGCTGTCAAATCGATGATAGACGACCTGTCACAGTGGTGCAACAATATAACAAAAAAAAGAACGAAACGTTTTCGTTTCAAACAGGACGTCTTTATAAACATCTTCTCAACATGACCAATCCATCTAAGAATACACTTTTAAATTTTTGACACTATATCTTAATTAAAAAGAAAAAGTAGTACCTGAAGATGTCGGGCGCGTTGTAGACGACGGCGGCGGCGGTGGCAGGGTCGCGCAGGCCGCGGTGCAGCGCCGCGTAGCAGCGCGCCAGGTACGGCGCCAGCACCTCCTCGCGGCACTGCTTGGAGCACAGCACGCGGCACAGTGTGCCCAGCGCCTCGGCGCGACCTGCATATACATTCATCATTGTAGTCGAAAGACGTCCACTGCTGGACATGAGTCCCCATGTGTCACCACATCGACCGGTCCTGTACGTATCTAAACCAACGGATTCCCATAGCCTTAACCAAGTCATTGGCCCACCTAGTACGAGGCCAACGACTTGCTTGCTTGATTTTTCGTTTGCTACGTAAACTTAAAATTACAACGATACTGGATCTTACGTATGCCTATGAGTCTGCTGACATTGAGAACACTAAGAATTCATAGACCTTGATGACGGTGCAGTTACCTTGAAACTAACGCACGTAACTAAGCATTTTCTGACACAGAAACTAAGTAGTATCAATATAGGAAGTTACTGACGATGCAATTACCTTGAAACCGATGCAGCCGTCATGTCAAGGATCAATCAATTCCGAACTAATATTTAAGAACATTTCTTGTAAGAAGAAGGCATTCCATATTCCTACTTCGAGTAGGATGGATAATTCGTAGGCTAATTAATTGTAGTTAGTCTATTTAATTATTGTAACCAATTCATTTTTCTTTTGTTCCGGGGGTGGAAAATCCTCATCGGATGTCTACTGACTAAAAACCACCCCGGTGTTCCATCTCACACCTACGCTGGGGGTCGCGGGAACAATGATACTTCCGCAACCCCCGGCTAGTGCCGGCCCGCCTCTGTGGGCCACGGTTCCACGGTTGGAGGGGGAGTGATGTGTTTGACTTCCCCCGCGACGTCTAAGAGGGGCGCGCGTGGAACACTACGCGCCGCCACCTCAGGTCCTGATATGTGGGTGGCGACGGACGTCCCCGATTCCGTCGCCCCTGGACCAATTTAGGGGGGCTGGAAGAGGGCGTTGTCCGCCCTCCGCCGACGCCCGGCGCGTCTGCTGCGGATCGGGTTAGCAGATGAAATCTCCCTCTCCCTCTCCGCAGCCTCCTTCTGCGAAACGACTGTTTCGCAGAAGGATACCACCGCGTCCCAGGACTCCACGCTGCCGACCATAGACTCGACTACGGCCGGCAGCGACAGGTCACTGCCTACTTCAGAGATGAGGGCACGGCGTGGCTCCTCCCAAGCGGCACACTCTGCCAGCGTATGCCGCGCCGTGTCCTCCCGGCAGTCGTCGCATTGGTGAGACCGGGCGTCCGGCTCCCTGTTAATGCGACACAGGTACTTCCCGAAGCAGCCATGCCCCGAGAGCACCTGCGTCACCCGAAACGACAGGGAGCCGTGCCTCCTCCCGAGCCAGCGCTTGAGCACCGGCCGGACCGCCTCGATGGTAACGAAGCCGGCGGTAGGGCGTAAAAGCCTGTCCCGCCATTCCGCCACCAATTGTGACCACTTCATGTCCTTACATCGGCTTGGAATGGATATTTGTAGGGCTAACCTACAAATATCCATTCCAAGCCGTAGTTGTAGTTAATAGTTGTAACCATTCCATGTTCTAACCTCGACTTGGAATGGGCATTTGCAGGATAATGACCAAACTTCTGTGTAAAAATTGTAATTAACTTTAATAATTAAAAGTTTAGAATCATTTCGGGTTTCGTTCCAATCCCCCAGCTGTGGTAAACGTAATTAGTGCGTTGAAATATCGTGTGACGTCACGGTGTGCTATACTTTATACTGACAAAGTGACGTCAGAAGCCTCCACTCCTGAACTTTGATGCGCTTTTTCTATGTCAATTTTTAATTATTTGATAAAGCAAAACATACGGTTCCAATATTATTTGATAATCTCACTGACCCTATAATTGATCCCCAAGAGATAAAACAACTTTAATATCTAAACTCGGGAGTGATGGAAGTTTTCTTATTCGACTATTAAGAAACTAAGAAGTTATTTAAAAGATATTGATTAAAATTGGATGAACTTGGCCACTGCTGAAATATTTTCTACAAGCAAGAAACACAACAACACTAAACAAATTTTTGTCTGGCCTCCAAATAGTTGTTACGGATCTGGCTGTTGTATATGTTTCTAAACAAACCTACATACAGGAGAAATGGCTGATATGGGGCAAAGTTTAAATAAAAAACAGGATTATATAAAGTGTTACATACCTGGCTGATAGCTGAGCATGTTCAATTTATACGCAGCATCTGTCAGTGACGGCGGTGGCGGAGTGCCTTCAGTGCGCTCTGAAACATTCATAGTCATTTTATTTGCGTTCCACATTGTAAATAAATAATTTGCACTTACATTAGCATTTATTAATATCCTGTTCAAGGATGGCAAACAAAGACTATTCAAATATTGATTTCAAATAATAGTATTTCCACTTAGCGATACAATCGCAAAAAGATCGCTGTAAAACTCTCGCTGGTCTCGCCCACGTTATCGTCATTATGCATCGTTACTATCGCGATATAGTATCGATACCAACGCGATGCGATATTGCGCTTATTTGTGCCTTCACAGCCGTCTAGCTGCGGTAGCTCAGATGTCGTCCGAAACTATAACTCATTAGTAGCAATGGTGAAGCAATGCTAATTCAATTGTATCGCTTCACTCATTCGTTGGGAGCAGTGGTGGGACATTGGTAACGGCTGCGACTTACAAGTTGTACTTTGTGTAAATTATTTCGTCACCACTGCTCTCAAAACGGTGAAGGAAAACATCGTGAGGAAACCGGCATGTCCTAGAACCAAAAAGTCGAAGACATGTGACATCCACCAACCCTTACCGGGCCCGCGTGTTGGATTACGGCCCATTGCCCCTCTATGAGAGGAGGCCTGTGTCCCAGCAGTGGAAACATTAAAAGGCTGATGATGATGATGATGACTCATCGGTTGCAAATGCGACAAATGGCCATAAATGCCCCAAAAGACGACCTCCCTTGAAAATCAACTACAATTAATGTAAATAAAGTTGATTTCAGTACTATTGTAAAATGTTTTAAGTTGTAAAGCAAATTGAACTTTATTTGACAGCATTAAAGTTGTTATTCCAAAAACACATGTACAGAAACGAAATCACGAACCGTTATAGGCAGTGTAGTTTAATAAGTTTATACTCACGTTGGTTAGTATAAGCTGGTGTGGTGCCGATGAGAGCTGCTTCGAACAGCCACTCGCCGAACAGATGGAAGATGGAGTTCACTTTCGGACGAAGTGGCGTTAGTGGCGGCTTCTCAGATTCACCTACTGAAATATAAGTAAAAGCAATGATGCCTGAGTAAAAAAATAAGATTTCTATTTTTTATTGTTTTAAAATATCAATAAAAATTGATGATAAAGCATTTCAAATGAGGCTTGTGACCAAACTTCTGTGTAAAAATTGTACCAAGGCGTGAAGCCACGCGAAACTTCAAGTACTATTTACATACATACATAAACACACGCCTTTTTCCCATGGGGGTGTAGGCAGAAACTACAGAACGCCACCTGCTAAGATCCTTACATACTTCTTTTGATTCACTCACATTCATACATCTAGTCATACACACGCCGGTTATGAGTACTGCGCAACTGGCCTTTCTGAAGAACATCACCAATAAGGTCTATGTATGTCTAAGTACTAATCAGTCCAATTTTATTTGTTTACGTGACATTAGAACAAGACGAATCGATTGCCATAAGAATCATCAAAATCGGCCAAAGCGTTTGGTCTCTAGAACGCCATATAGGAACAAATATACATACATACATACATAGACTGATAAACACATTACCCTCCTTCGGCAGTCGGGTAAAAATACGTGTCCAATATTTTTTATTACTAATTAAAAACCACGGACCAACCCCTGCAAGCGCTGCATAGCCTTGAAGATCGATCCGTGCAGCTGCATAGCATACTATTTTACCTTGAGATGAGATCGAGTTGGGCGGCGTAGTGGGCGCCACGCTGGGCGGACGACTGCTCGTCAGACCAATGAGCGACGTGCGAGGAGTACCTGCGTATGCGCACAATATTATTATAGAAACGCCTTCTTTATTTATTACCAGGGAGATTAATATCACTTACTCTATCTATATTTTATTTAAATATCTTGTGTTTAATTAGAGTAATTGGCTTTGGCTGTTATATTGAAATAATAAAGAAAATAGGAAATAAAACATTTATAATAAACTAGATATAGATTCTAACAATCAATCTGCCTAGCCTTTTCCCAATTTCATTGGGGTCGGCTTCCAGTCTAAACAGAATCAGCTAAGTACACGTTTTACATGGAGCGACTGCCTATCTGACCTCCACAACCCAGTAACTGGGTAACACGACATCTCTTGGCTAGACTGGTGTCAGATCTAAGGCGACTGTCAAAGATCTACAAATGACCGCCGGGACCAACGGCTTAGCGTGCTTTCCGAGGCACGGAGGAAACCCGATATGTTGAAATGGTCACATCCACGGAACGAACTCATCAAGCGTTGCTTAACCTTGATGATCGACCCGTGCGGCTGTTATTATTTAGCCACGAGCTCCTCCGTATGGATTCTAACTAACATAAGTTTTAAACTACTGGTATGAGCAACTTGAATAAAGAAACAAAAAAAAACACTACAAGTAAAACGTAATAACAAACCAGACAAAAAAAAAACAAAATAGGACACTCAAAAAATAAAGAAAGAAATGTAATAAAAGCGATAGAAATCAAACCAAAATAAAACTCACCACACTCAATAAAAGTGCTAATATGAAACAAGTGCAGGGGGAATCTAATATTTATACAAAACCTATAAGGAAATAAACTATAAACCTTTCAACCATACCGTTTAATCTACATTTACGTATGATTTCAATAATTTAATATGCTTATTCTATACATGTGCAGGGCGATATGGAAACCGTTTTGTTCAGGAATTTCATGAAACTATTGATTTATTTAGTCTAATTTATTCTTTCATTATTAAGTTGAATTTTATATTGGCAAATGACAAAAGCTTAAGAAGTGCTTTTCGAGGCACGGAGGAATCTCGGTATATTAAGAAGATTACCCATCCACGAACCGACACGGGCAAACGTTGCTTATCCTTGAAGGTCGTCCCGTGATGTTCTCTGTATAATCCTTCACCTACTATTAAAAGAGCAATATTTGTAATCACGTTCTCGAAAGTGGCTCTAACGATTTTGAAAAAATTTGCAATATACGGGTTTTCGGCGGCATAAAAACGATTCAGCTAGGTCTCATATCTTGGCAATTTCGTTTTCTGTATTTTCATGCAAAAATCACCCGAGCAGAGCTCGGTCGCCCAGGTACTGATTATGATATCTACAAACAAATCGGTTCCCATATCGTAGTGTGCTCTTACTTCTCTCCGGCAGCTTGTCGCGCGGTCTGGACGCTGACACGCTGAAGGACTTGGCGAGGCGGCGGTGCGCGGGCGGCGTGAGCTCGCCGTCCTCCAGCTCCGCGCCCCCCGCGCCCCCTGCGCCCCCCGCGCTCCCTCCCGCCCACCAGCGCTCCGAGCCGCGCCCTGAACCCCACGGTACACTACTTATGGTACACTACAGTGCTTCTGCATGCCTTATTTCTAGTTATAATAGGTGTGAAAACTCGTCACCAAATTATATTTACTGAATTTTACTTAGGTTCAAAGCATATTGAGAAAAGGTCGAATTGATTTGACGTAGCATATTGACCCCTAACTCCACTAAGTAAAGTCGAATCAAAGCGACGCTTCAAATTCAGTAGGAAGTGTTTTTTTTTTGTGATGGGTTCGCGTTGGCCACTATCTCCCCTGATGTTAAGTGATGATGTGGTCGACTGTGAAGCACACTTGCCTAGAAGTAACCTATTCACTCTTGACTTAAAGACCTCTAGGTTGTATCTATCAGGAAACAAAGACTTCGGCAGAGAATTGCACTCCTTAGCTGTACGCACAATGAAAGTATTGGCGGTCACTAAAAATGTGACCGCCAATACGCAAATTCGGTTACACGTAAATAGGTTTGCCAGGAGGTAATTATTCAGTACACATTCCATAATCTTACAGAGGACAGGACGGAAGTTACTGAGATGTGTCTGTAATTGGCCGGGTCAGCTCGATACTCTTCTTGAGCACGGGCTGAACGATAGCTGGTTTCCAAGCTTTCGGCACTTTTCCGGTCAATATCGAAAGGCCATATAGGCGTGTCAAGATCTGATAAAATTCAGGCACACATGTTTTAAGTAGAATTGCTGGTATCCCGTCCGGGACACTAGACTTGTTCACGTCAAGGTTATGCAGCACCCTACAGTCCTCCCTCTGATGGATGCGAATATCATACACGTCACACAACCTACAGCAGCAGGAGGGGGCCGCGCGCCATCAGAGTTCAGACGCGAAGATTGCGCAAAGAGGGAGGCAAACAAGTTTGCCTTATTCTCAGCGGAGTGGACATGTGACCCGTCGGACCACAGCAGTGGTGGTAGTGCGTGGCGAAAGAAGTTGATTCAACCGACTAAGCCAGGGACCAAAACGCTTTGCTGCCTGCAGGGTATATGAAGCAAGTTTGTTCCCGATTCTGCTAATATGGTCAAAATGTGCCCTTCGCATCGCCTTTTTGCAGGACTTGACAGCCCTGTTGAAGGCTCTCTCCTTCTGACTCACGTCCATTTCAGCCGAAATGGACTGAGCCCCCTAAAAATTTGAGCGTCTTCCTTTGCTTTTGATCTAATGCCTTGTCTTTTGCTTTATTTTGATAGCAATGTGTGCATTACGTGGTAGAGATGGGGGTCAACATGCTATGTATGTTCATTTGTAGACCAACGCATAGCTTCGTTTCGGCTCTGTCTGAAAGTGTTTTGACCCTCAGCTCTTCTAGCTACAGCATGTGTTAATGTCAGTTTGGTGATAGGTTTTAAAGGCTTGTATACGAGGGTTCATTCGATATCGAAATATGCATTGTAGTAATACTAAAACACGAGAAGGAATAGTGCTAAATCTAAAGATTTGTAAATAAAAGCATGTCGATGCATGCTTTTATTTACAAATCAACTGATTTGAAATTAATTGGTTGTGGGTTATTATTAAATCGTCATTTTACTCTGTATATTTTAGGAAGACACACACTTTTATTTAGTTTAGTTACTTAGATCAAATCGGAATGGTATCGATACCAAATACATCGATAGAATGTAGAATCGATTGAGAAATTGACTCAATGGTTTCATGTTTTTGTATCGAATGAACCCTATTTATGCTTAAATAAACTCTCCCAAAGAAATTAGGGCGCAAAGTAGAAATAGTAAATAAATGGAGTGTAATATAAGAAGGAAGCACGATTCCGTGCGTCTGTGTCACTTCCTCAACACAAATTTGGGAATTGACAGTACCTAACCATAGACATAGAAGAATGAGTGAGCGTTCCTTATCCGACCGTGAAGTGATAAGTGTGAGAGAAACAAAACAATTAAATTGACAATAAGTCATACAATATTCTCAATTTTACCTAGTGTAAGCAACTAACTCTGATGATTGGTCCAGCTTACAGTGTCACTTTCGTCACTACGGCCTGCAATAAGACAGGTATTGGCCACAAAGACATTTTGTCTCTTTTACGAACTAGTCAACTTTGTGATATTACTCAATCGATTTTACTTTTTTTTCTATGGAAATTAGACTCTGTTTATTTAGTAAACCTGCATATAAGATAAAGATCTAAATGTGTATGTACTTATAATATATTTTTGCTTGACATATTGGTCAATTTTGAATACCTTAATCAATGAAAAAAAAAATATAAAAAAAAAAACTGATAATTTAAATGAACATAAGAACCTCATACATCTTCGACTCTTGGTAAAAGATACAACTGTGGAATCTTATTGTTCTTTAAGAAAATATATCCCCACCGAAACAGAAAAGTATAAAACAAATGGGCTCACAAATTAGGTACCTGTTTCTATAATATTACTTACCTTTGTAAAATTTTGATCATAGCAAAGCTGGTTACTTGATAAATGTGCTCAGTATTTTACACTCTACAGTGCAACCCAAAATTGACTCGTCCATTTTCACTAATACTATGAGTCATCTAAATTAATGACTAACTAAAAACGCACTGTAGGTTTATGCGCCGAAAGTTGAAAATCCAACAGACCAATAATTATGTATACATTCGTTTAGATGTTTCTTAGTGTTAGTGAAAACGGGTAATATTCTAGAACTAAGCATAATTTTTAAATACCAATTTAAAACTGAATGTGAAAGAAATAAGGATTAAATATGTCTTTGAGTTTTAGAATAGATACGGGTCTAAAAGAATTTTCAACAAAAACACTTCAAATGAAAACCAAAACGATATTATTAAGTATTTTAGCCCGAAAGTAGTATTCTTGAGAAAACCTTGCCTAATATACTACTCATCAATAAGATTTTGATATGCATATTTGCGATGTAGTGCTGCCCAAATAATTTTCAGAGAGCATTACTTCTGCTTATGGTATACTCTTCCAGTGACAGCTAAGCTAGGTCTATACTAGTGGAATGAAATTACAAAGCTTGAGTTAATATTTTATTTTTGAGCCAGTAGTAATAAAACGACGCAGTTTGCGTAACTCAAAATGAGTCGACGGTTTTTAAAAAAACGTTCGACTCACTAAAGGAGCGTCCTCACTGAGAGCATTCACTTGTAATGAGCATTCGACGTCGAATATTCGAGTGGTTTGGACGTTGAGCCGAGCGTTACAAAGCTTACACGTAAGCGCGAACTTCGGCCGGTGTGGACGTCGCAACGATTTTTGCGGAAACGGCTCGCATTCGAATGTTCACGCAAATAAAACGCTAATGAGTATGTATGTAGGAATATTACTGGCTTGTAAAGCATGGAACTGTTTCTTGATCTTAAGTGTTTGTGACCTTCGAGGTCAATAGTAAAAAAAAAACAAAAATGCTGTAGCCACAACCGCTCTATCCTACATTTTGAAATAAATGACATTTAACGAGATCTTACTCGAATGCTCCAAGCTCGCAAGGGAATGTTCGACTCGAACGTTCATAGTTTTGCTCGAACGCGAATGCTGGGCTCGCTGGGAAGCATTTGTTGCTCGCCTACGATTGCTTGTTTACAAATGCTCACGAATGAATGCTCGCAGTGAGGGCACTCCTTTTTACTTGTCGGGATACAAACGTAACGAACGAGCGACCATTCTTTGGCGTCAACTCGATTTTCGCGTTCATTTGTACGGTAAATACGAACGCTTCGTCGCGCCGACAGGGGGCTACCTTCCGGTTTTACCGTACAAATGATCGCCGACCGTTCGCTCAGTCTATCCCCAGGCATAAAGACCGTCACAGAAAGAGAATCACCATTTAAATTCTACCAAGCTGTGCAGTATATCAACGGAAGCCCCCAAACCCACAGCAACCGAGATAATAAGCAGTACATACCGAGGAAGGCGTCGACATGTGCCGCGATGCCCTTCATCGCCTTGTGGAAGATGGACGGCAGCGCTTGCAGGCACGGGTGCTGGCTCGGGTCGCGACTGCCCTCTTCTTGGGTTATTGAGTACTGTGGAGAATAAGGAATAATAATAATAACATTTATCATTAACATCATCTTCCACTCCTTATTCTATATTTCTTGCCGTAGACGCGATACGTTTTTTTTTTTCTTCCTTTCCGTCCTGTGAATCGCCACGCTATCATTTACTCCTTTTTTAGGGTTACGTACCCAAAGGGTAAAAACGGGACCCTATTACTGAGACTCCGCGGTCCGTCTGTCTGTTGTCTGTCTGTCACCAGGCTGTATCTCATGAACCGTGATAGCTAGACCGTTGAAATTTTCACAGGTGATGCATATCTGTTGCCGCTACAACAACAAATACTAAAAACAAAATAAAACTAAATATTTAAGGGGGCTCCCATACAAAAACGTGTTTTTTTGCCGTTTTTTATTTAAATACATCATAGGAAACAAAACATGGCGCCTGTTATTCATTCTACATGCTTCGCTACCGACCTAGAAACCGGGGGTTTCTCAAAACTCGATTCATGTCAAAGTCAAAAATATTTTTTCGTTCCACTTGCTCAAAAAAGTGACATTCTATGCCACAAAAAGCGATCATAACAATAGTCATTTTTAATCTGTTAAAAACAGGGAAAGAAAATTGTACTGAATTTCATTCATCCTCTAGGGGGAGAATGTGATTTAATTTTGGAATACTTACCGAAATTTATACTGTACATTTGTGTTTACACCATTGAGTTTGTATATAAAGCATTATACATATTTTTGAAAAAGGAATACGCATTTATTATGCAGTTATGATTTTTAAATAAAATTACGAAAACCGACGAGGCCGTATGAGCTTGATGCCTTTGCTTTTCCGAAAAAAAAAAAATTTGTCTAGGCATTTGCCGCGTTTTTTTTTCTTCAAATACATAAACGTTAAGTTTATTTTACTTTTAATTGTCATTATTTTTAATAAATGCTTATCTCAATTTATTATTGTGTTAATTTTTTCGCAAATGGTACGAAAAGTAGAGTATTTTCCTCGGTGATAAAGCTGACTTAGTCTTGGGTGAACTTAAATCCCTCGCTACACTCAGGACTCGTCTTAAATCCCTCGCTTCGCTCGTGATTTAAGTATTTAACACCCTCGCTACGCTCGGGAGTAAACCTCGAGTCCTTCGTTACGCTCGCGATTTAAATCGTCACCCGCGACAGAAGACACTGCTTTATCCCCTTGGTTAATAATCTACTATTCTTCCAACTACGTAGTAAAGTTATCATTAATCACTACAAAACTGATCACAAAGGACGTATTTATTGCTTAGAACCAAAACAGTGCAGAAATGTTATATGAAATCTCATTTTTGCACTGTTTTTCATTAAAGCACTGTTTTGTATTTTTATCTATACTTATATTATAAAGCAGAAGAGTAGGTAAAGTAGGTAGAGTAAGTAGAGACGGTAGAGTAGGTAGAAAAGGTAGAGAAGGTAGATTAAGTAGAGTAGGTAGGGTAGGTAGAGTAGGTAGGGTAGGTAGAGAAGGTAGAGAAGGTAGAGTAAGTAGAGTAGGTAGAGTATAAAGTAGGTAGATTAAGTAGAGTAGGTAAAGTAAGTACATTAGGTAAAGAAGGTAGAGTAAGTAGAGAAGGTAGAGAAGGTAGAGTAAGTAGAGAAGGTAGAGTAAGTAGAGTAGGTAGAGAAGGTAGAGTATGTAGAATAAGTAGAGTTGGTAAAGTAGGTAGAGTAGGTAAAGAAAGTAGAGTAGGTAGAAAAGGTAGAGTAAGCAGAGTAGGTAGAGTAGATTGAGTAGGTAGAGTAGGTAAAGTAAGTAGAGAAGGTAAAGTAAGTAGAGTAGGTACAGTAGGTAGATTAAGTAGAGTAGGTGGAGTAGGTAGAGTAGGTAGATAAGGTAGAGTAAGTAGAGTAGGTAGAGAAGGTAGAGTAAGTAGAGAAGGCAGAGTAGGTAGAGTAGATAGAGTATGTAGAGTAGGTAGAGAAGGTAGAGTAAGTAGAATAAGTAGAGTAGGTAAAGAAGGTAGGGTAGGTAGAGAAGGTAAAGTAAGTAGAGAAGGTAGAGTAAGTAGAGAAGGTAGAGTAAGTAGAGAAGGTAGAGTAAGTAGAGTAAGTAGATTAGGTAGAGAAGGTAGAGTAAGTAGAGTAGGCAGGTTAGGCTAGGCAAGGTAGGCAGGATAGGCTAGGAAGGTTAGGCAAAGTAGGTAGGGAAGGCAGGGTAGGTAAGGTAGTGGTAGGTAGATAGGTAGCTAGTTGACGGGAGCGAAGCCGCGGGGGTTAGCTAGTTTAGATATAAATTTACCACAGAGGTTTAATGTCTCCCATTAAGTTTAATATGAAATGTATGCAGTAGATCGAAAAAGGTACTGGCTGAGAAAAAATTGGCGTATAAAACCAATTAGGTGAACAAAATGCCCCGCATTTTGTACCATTGTAAAACTTTGATAGGTAGGTACTTCATATTTGGCAAGAAAAGTATAAAAAAATGGAAATAGATAAGAGGTAGATTGGTAGTTGAAAGAAAAGTAGATTACGCACCTCGCTAAAGTGAGTAATTAATGCACTCGTGTTAATTTAGTGCCCTCGCCTGCGCTCGGGCACCTACATAACACTCATGCATTAATAACTTACTTTGCGCTCGATGCAACAATCTACTATATTTCAACTAGGCCATTAAGCGGCCCTTTTGAACTTTAATTAAGAGAAAATTATAGGGCTGTTAACGTAATCGACGAATTATCGCCGGTTATCTGCTGTGATTGGCTGTTGAAAATTTATGCAACCAATTACAGCAGTTAACGCGTGCTTGACAATTTGTCACATTAATTTTTCGATAATTTAACGTCGAGAAACCGAACCTACGTTACATAGGCGAGCCAACGAGGGTTGAGTTAATGTTTACTGTTTCGGAATGTCATTTTTCTATGATGTTTTTTGTCATTCTGCGCTTAAACTCTAGGAAACGAAATCCCGACGGTTAATCAACACATATTTTTAGCAATATTTGTTGGAGAGCGAATAAATCGAAAACAAATTTGAAATTGACAGGGATTACGAAAGACACCGACTTCCAAAAATAAAGTTATTTTTCACTTTCTAGTTTTATTTGGAAGTCAGTAGTATTTTTTTGTAAAAAGTTTTTTTACAAAAATAGTTGAAAATAGTTACCTGCAAGAAGTCGGGCGTCTGACTGATGACGTGCGGGCGGCACAGCTCCACAGGGTTGCCGATGGTGTGCAGCATGCGGTACCAGCTCTGCATCACTGCCTCCGCGCTCATGTCCGCCGGGATCAGGTTGGCGTCTTCTTCGCCTGGGGAATATATCACTTTACACTGCAGGTCTAAAGCTTCTCATATACGTATAGAGAGAGGATAGATTCGAGTTCACGAGTCACCTGCGTGTCCCGGTGTCTATGTGTATGTGTTAGGCTCAAATATCGAAAACGCTCATTGAGAGAGAGAAATAGCTCTATTATTGGTAAGCTTCCTTCATTCGGTTTGCCCGGTGGTCTGTGTGATTGGATTGCAGACTTCCTGAGAGATCGGTCCATTCGAGTGGTTATCGATGGCTGCTCGTCAGACCAATTGGATATCAATGCCGGGGTCCCTCAGGGGTCGGTACTCTCAGCAACTTTATTCTTGCTGCGCATTAATGATCTGCTTAAACCCGGCACCTTTGGGTATGTAGACGACAGCACTGTTGCTGAGAGATACTTGTCCAACGCTCGTACTACCGGGCCTCAGATCCAGTCTCTCCGGGAGGCCATGGTGGAGCGCTTGAACCTTTCCTTGCAGGCAGGCTCCGAATGGGGCGATGCCAATCTGGTCAGGTTCAATGCTGCTAAAACCCAGGCGTGTTTTTTTTCCGCTAAAAAGAGCCAATTTTACCCGGCTCCAGCTTTCCGAGATGCGACCGTGGCAATAACTGACCATCTTGAGCTTCTTGGCGTTACGTTGACATCGACTCTCAATTTTGGCCCATACATTGAGGCAAAGGCTCAGCTGGCTGCCAAAAAGTTGGGGATCCTAGCGAAGGTGAGGAGGTACTTCACGCCGGAACAGCTGCTCAGCTTGTACCAAGCGCAAGTTCAATCATGCATGGAGTACTGTTCTCATCTCTGGGACGGATCTGCCAAATACCAGCTTGATGCACTAGAGTCGATCGAAAAGCGGGCCAAGAGGCTCATCGGCGATGAAGCACTGGTTAAGTCAAAGCTTAACACCGTCGCCGAGTTGCCAGCTTGTCGGTTTTTTATCGGTTACATTTCGGGGAGTGTGCGATGGAATTGCATGATCTAATTCCGCCCAGCCCGTTTCATCATCGGACTACCAGACGTACGGCGAAGCGCCATCGGTATATGGTAGACATTCCACCTATACGCACTAAACGTTTTGAGAAAACTTTTATTATGCGTACAGCTAAGGAGTGGAATTCCCTGCCGGAGTCTGTGTTTCCCGATAGCTACAATCTAGGGGTCTTTAAGTCAAGAGTGAATAGGTTACTTCTAGGCAAGCGTGCTTTTCCGTCGACCACATCATCGCTTACCATCAGGTGAGATAATGGTCAAGTGCGAGCCTATAACGAATAAAAAAAAAAGCTCATAACGCGTTGTGGCTTCTTTCAAACAGCCAATTTGAAAGTCTTTATTAACGAATATGGGTTTTGACCCCATAAAACATTTATTAATTTTTTTTTTTTTTTTTAAACTAGCTTTATTCGTATTGAAAACCCTCTCATTTGATACCTATTCATGGCAGTGCACAGAAAATAACTAGATTAGTTAGATTAACTTAGATTTAGAATGACGTCACTTAGCTAACCATGCATTGTCATCCAAACTAAACGTGTAAGCAAAATTTCATATTAATCAGTGTAGGTTAACTGCTTTAAAATTCAGTTGTAAGATTTGACCCGAATACACTTACATATATACATTGCAAGTTAAATAAAAGCTTGTAAAAAGGCTTCAAATAACATGACACCCAAGACGTAAAGATGTCAAATAGTCAATGGCGCCATCTTGAATTTTGGTTTTGACCCCATATTCGTTATTAGCAACCTCCAAAACCATATAAATGACACCCTTGACGAAGCCTACCACAGTGTGTTACTTACTGATGGGCATGACGGGAAACAGCGGCCCGTACATGTGCTTGAGCAGGCGCGCGGTGAGCGCCAGCGACGCGCGCGTCCACTGCTCCGTCAGCGGCGCGCGGTGCCGCCAGCGCACGCAGCACTCGCGCAGGGTGCGCCACAGGGGCGGCACGGGGAAACACCTGCGGACCGTTACGTACACATTTGCAGTCTTTTCATAAAAAAACTTTTGAACTGAGGACCTGTTATGCAACTGAATAGCAAAATACTCGATACAGGATGTAAAATAAATAACGCAAAAGCTGAAAGGCTCTTCTATTTCCCTATTTTTAGGCTGTTGCATTGTATGTTTCACCTGTGACACGCCAGTATCCACACCTCGAACAGCACACACAGCACCCTCTCGCAGAGTTGCTCGGCGGCGGAGTGATGCGGCGCGGGCGGCGACAGCAGGGCTGACGCGGCCGCCAGCAGCAGCAGCAGTAGTGAGCGCCACTCCCGCGCCCCTAGGGCTCCGCCGTCTGCGAGCGCGCGAGACAGGCGGAGAACTCGGTGGCAGAGCACAGCCTGCTTGCTGATCAGATCGCCACCTAAGCCGAGTTACGGATAGTTAGTAGTTATCAGACGTGTTTCAGGACGTCACAACTCTCCCAAGCGCGAGATAGGCGTAGTATGCGGTGGTAGAGGAAAGCCTGCTTGCTGATTAGGTCGCCAGCTCAATAGACAGTATGTGATCAGAATCAGAACTTTATTTGTAAACAAAGTTTACACAGTGTGTGAGGTGTTACAACAATTAAGAAGCATCTCTATGTTTTGACATGAGGCGCACAAATATGATTTGCAATTGCCAATAGAATTAAATGAGCTGAAAGCACTGCATGCTCTGGTTGTAGGCAAAGTTCATCTTTATAAAAAGTAATAATCAACAAACAAGACAGGTAAAAGTCCACTGCTGGAAATAAACATTCTTCCTGTTACTCCCGCATCTAAAAGCTCCTGCTCTCACACAGCTGTTATTTAAAGTTATAAAACATTGTTTAGCACGATAACATTTTACAACAGTGTGTAACATTTTGTATTGTTAATATAAAAAATTAGACAACAAATGTAATGCAACATTCTCTAACGTAACTGCAGTGTGGGAGGCACCTTAAATCAATTCCCAAACACATTTTTTTTGTTAAAACATTTCTGATGATAACTTACCCAGTTCCATTTGGTATATGAATGCGAGAGCTTGTAACATAAATACAATATTTATTTTCTTTCACTTCGAAAACGTCAAAACCCGTGAAATAGAATTTAGTCTTCTTCTTATAGGTAGCAGGTCTACAGCCCTCAGAATTCAAGGAGAGCATAGTTCTTTTATACCCATTTTCACTAAGGCTAGATGACAATTAGATGATTGCCTAAACGAAAGCGCCCTGTTGAGTTTTCAAAGTTCAGTTTGGCGCTGAGAATTGAACGCGCATATTTAGGCATTAATTAAGTTCGTCGTCGCATAGTATTAATGAAAACGGGCAATAGCCAGTCAGTCATTTTAAATAACAAGTGGTTAGCTAAACACAACAAGTAATCGGCACAATAAGCGTGTTCGCGGACAGGCATGACTCTCCACTGCTGCGCCACTGGATAACATTGGCACACTGCAATTGCACAGTGAGTAGTAGACACTTCCTCCTTGTTGAAATTAATGTGCGTAGTTGCCGTTTAATTATTATGTTATAGCCCAGTCGAAATCGACATTAAAATCGCAACGCTTGATGTATTCTGGATTTTGAGTATGTTGTATAGACCAGTTAAAACTACCCGTCTTAATCAAAAATTGCAACTTCGTAAGCAATGCACAGCTTCGAGCTCATTTCTGAACCCCAATCGTTGGGGTCCTTCTATAACCCAAACCACATTTTGCACTTGGTGGTGGGTGCGAAACGCATGGTAGTCCTGGCAGTCTCCAAAAGACCATAGTTTGCTCCCTATGAGGTTTATGGAGCTGCGGTTGGGCTTAAATTGTTGCAAATATAATGAAATTTAAAAAAGCATTGTTTTTCGGCATACGCATAGTTTATGACTTCTACAGCAAAAAGTAAAATATCGCAGTTTTTGCGTGGTGCACATTAAGCACACGTTTTTCGAAGTTGCAAATTTGGATTAACACTACCCTAACTGGCCCATACTACATACTATAAAGCCAAAACTACATCAAACTTTGCTATTTTGGGCTTTTTGGTGTCGATTTCAACTGGGCTACTATGTATTGCTTTTAAAGTCTATAATAAACTGAAATTATTATTATTAAAGTAACCTATGTAAAGTTAAACTCACTCTCATTAGGCCTAGGCACGAACAAGTTATGCAGGTGTCTGAGTATCTTCCTGGCGTACTTGTGGGGGGCGGCAGCGACAGGGGGCGGCAACGAGGGGGGCGGTGGCATGGCGGGTGGCGCGGGGGGCAGCAGGGGGGCCAGCCACGCGCAGCACACGCGCACGCAGTCGCGAAGCGCCTCGTGCTCCACCAGCGGGAGGGAGAGACCGAAGCGTATCACTTCTAGTACCCATTCCACCTGGACATGACATTCAAATTAACTACAAGTCTACATTACAACTTAACTAACAAGCTCAGACACCCACTTCGTCGTCTTCGTATCATTGGCACGAAGGTAGTTAAAATTGTTTTGGCCCAAAACTTACCCACTTCCATCACGCAAACGTCCGACGCACCTTTTTTATCGTGTGTAATTTTCATGGATGTCCTCCGCCCTGGAGTGGGCGAAAGGGTCTGTCAGACTCTGACTAAAACCACACGGTGTTCTGCGGCTACCTTTGACTGAGACGCTGGCGTGAATTCGCATTTCGTCACGCTCCCCCGGTCAGGTATTGTGGACCCCATCACTTAACTCTCTAGCTTCATTACAGTTGCAAACAACAAAGAGATTTTATGAACAACGCTGTTGTTGTTTTGATGAACATGCAAGCTGATTGATGGCTTACAATCAATCAATCAAATCAAAAAATCTAGTCAAAGAACACGAAATAAGGAGTAATTTGCAGCATTATCTCCTAGACCTAGTCTTTGCACTTACCTCAGCATCAGTGGTCAGAGGACTGGGCTCGTGCGAAGCCAGCTGCTTGACCACGGCCAGCACCACGTCCCGCCCGCCCACAGCGCCCAGCACGCCGCGCCCTCCGCCCTCCAGGGGCAGAGAACTCCACTCGGAATACATGCCGCCGCTATCTTTGCTCTGACAAATTAAGTGATAGGTTAGCAAGATTTTTTCACATGGCTTAAGATCCATGTATTTGTTTTGGGAGAAAAAGTAGTCTTTGGCACTCAGCAATCTATAATATAAAAAACTTTTTTGCAAAAAAATACTACCGACTTCCAAATGAAAAACTACAAAGTGAAAAATAACTTAACTTTTGGAAGTCGGTGTCTTTCGTAGGAACCATTTTTTTGCAATATGGACACCGACTTCCAAAAGTTAAGTTATTTTTCACTTTGTAGTTTTTCATTTGGAAGTCGGTAGTATTTTTTTGCAAAAAAGTTTTTATTTTTCCCTTTTTAGTTTTACCTACCTAATAGCAAGTTGTTTATTAAGGTCCATAAAACTCCAGAATAGATTAACCGAATAACATGAAACTTGAACATAACCGGTGAAATGAGAGATCTGCGTACCCCTTTAGAGCGTACTGGCGTGATGTTATGTTGTGAAATGGTATAAACAACAAACAGACATGCGATTGCAGCAATCCCGAGAGTTTTGCCGTTATATATTGAAGAGTTCTTTTGTGTATCTCCGAAGTTCTTCATCAGACCTTCACCAAATTAAAATGGGACCAATTTCGAAACATACTCTTTCAAACAAAAAAAGAATTTTCAAAATCGGTCGACAATTGACGGAGATATCGGTGAACATACATAAAAAAAAAAAAAAAAAAAAAAAAAAAAAAACATACAAGAAGTCGAACATAGAACCTCCTCCTTTTTGGTAAGTCGGTTAAAAATGAATCGCAAAATGTGTTGGTAAGCGCATAACTCAACAACGCCTGGACCAATTTGGCCAATTCTTTTTTTTAAATGGTCGTTGAAGTTCAAAGATGGTTTTTACGGTGAGAAAAAATTTAATAATTGCCGGAAAAAAAAATAAAAACAGGCCTTTTCTTTTTCCCATACAAAAGTTTTCTAACTAAAACGTAGAGACAATTTGAGCTTTATTGCTATTGTATAGGGTAGGGTAGTGTAGGGTAGGGTAGGGTAGGGTAGGGTAGTGTAGTGTAGGGTAGGGTAGTGTAGGGTAGGGTAGTGTAGTGTAGGGTAGTGTAGGGTAGGGTAGTGTAGGATAGGGTATGGTAGTGTAGGGTAGGGTAGTGTAGCGTATGGTAGGGAAGGTAGTGTAGGGTAGGGTAGTGTAGGGTCGGGTAGGGTAGGTGGTGTAAGGTAGGGAAGGTAGGGTAGATAAATGTTTGGTGTTTTTATGGCAAAACAAAGTTTGCCGGGTCAGCTATTATATTATAAAGAGGTAAAGTTTGTGAGTTTGTGACGTTGTAAGGGGTAATCTCTGGATCTACTGAACCGATTTTGAAAATTCTTTCACTAGGCTTTCTTTTAATAGGCTATAATATATTTTCAAAAGGAGATTTAGAGATATAGGATTAAAATTGCAATAATGTTACCCAAAGTAGCAAAATGTTGCCTATTAAATTCATTCTATGGCGTGCGCTGAGAAAACTATTGATGAAAGATAAAAATTTATTAGTTACTATTAGGTAGGTAGGTAGGGTTGGGTAGGTAGGGTTGGGTAGGTAGGGTTGGGTAGGTAGGGTTGGGTAGGTAGGGTTGGGTAGGTAGGGTTGGGTAGGTAGGGTTGGGTAGGTAGGGTAGGTAGTGTCGGGAGGGTAGGCATGTTAGGCAGGGTAGGCACGGTAGGCAGGGTAGGCAGGGGAGGTTGGGTAGGCAGGGCAGACAGGGTAAAGTGGGTAGGCAGGGTAGCCAGTTGACGGGAGCGAAGCCCCGGGGGTCAGCTAGTAGAGTATATTTCTATCAGTAATAGGTTTAGCACAATTATTAAACTTCTGTTTTTCCTTCTTTTCCTGGTCTAATGATCAGAACTTCTGGAAATAATATCTTACAAACAAAGAAACAATTTTATTTGTTTAATTTATTAGTTTAGATAGCTTATGCATACGCCTGCATGAAAGTGGAAAATCATCCCCCAATTTGACTTTGACTTTCACTTTATTACTGTAAAGTTTCATCTAAATCCGTTCAGTTTTTGTGTAAAAGAGTAACACACAACCATCCATCCATGCTCACAAACTTTCATGCCAGCAATGTTATCTACTAATTAACTTTCATGCAACACAAAATCCGGCTTGTGCAGATTGAATGGTTTCTACATGTAAACTATTGGTACTTTGATGGATTGGATTTAGGTTAGAAGCCAACCTTAACACAGTTGGAAAAAGGCTAGGCAGATGATGATGACATAGGCATTAATCAACATCATCATCATATCAGCCGAAAGACGTCCACTGCTGGATATAGGCCTCCCCAAGCGTCGCCACATTGACCGGTCCCGTGCGTCTCGCAACCAGCGGATCCCCGCTACCTTCACGAGGTCATCGGTCCACCTGGTGGGAGGCCTTCCAACGCAACGTCTTCCGGTTCGCGGTCGCCACTCCAGAACCTTTCTGCCCCATTGGCCATCCGTTCTGCAAGCAATGTGCCCTGCCCACTGCCACTTAGGCATTAATAGGCAAACTTAACACCTTATGTACAAGTGGCTAAATTGCAAGCTTTCGAGTTTGCAGAGCTTGAATACTCTAGAGTAGTTTATATAGTTTAAAAATACTAGCCAAAAATGGTATTTTTGTTTTTTTTTTTTTTTTTTTTTAATTTTTCCATTGAATTGTATTCTTCATTGCTCGTAATATTTAAACAAAGGAAATTATTAACTGGGCGAAAAATAAACTGTATGGGCAACTATTAAACTAAGTAAGTATTTATCCGGTTTGAGTAATACCTTTTAGGGGGTTTTTGTGAGCAGCGGTAATAAAATTGTTACTTACTTTAATTGTATTTGGGGTTCTATTTTAGCATATTATTCTTTTGAAAATAGCTGGAAAACCATCGAGTCGACATTGCTATGCATCGCGGGCGTTCTGGTATATTTAACGAATTAGTCCAAGAGCGAGTGAAGCAAGCTCGTTAGCTCAGAGAACTCTAACACGAATAGGTTAGGTTTGAAGGGGATGACGGGAGCTGCTCCCGTCATTTCCTTCATGTTAAGTTACTTTAGACCCTGTAGACAGATATAGGAGCCCCACGCAGTGGGGCTCTGTCGAGAATCTTTTATTTTCAAGTTGCTGTTATAAACATTTGTATTGTTTGTCGCCCACTTAGTATTTCAGTAAGCCATATTATCATACTCCATATTGAGTAAAAAAACAATCCATTCACTTTTCCTATTGATCTACTGTTACAATATTTTTACAAACTAAATTATATTTGATTAACAAAATTGGTGCATGCATTGAGTAGGTTTCATATTTGTATAAAGGACAATGATACTGGGGGCGGAACCCTAGCTGAAAATACTATAATTGCCTGATTAATAGAAGTGCAGACTAATAGTTTTTTGAAGAACAATGATTAATTTGTAGATTATACTCACAAACTTTGTGGAATTGGGCCAGACAATGAGCTTATTATTCGAGTACTAATAAACTGCCAGCAGAGTATAAAATATTTTTTTTGAGGAAATTTATGGAAACAAACTTACCTGGTTGTTGACTCTATTGAAGATGGTCACATTCATAAATAACAATTAACGGTACCCTTTATAACGGGTCACTAACTTCCACCAAAAGAAAATCACAACAGCATTATAGTTAAAAGATACTATTTGAATTTAATCAATAGGATAATAATTCTATTTTATTAAACACAAAATAATCAGAAACCTCTAAATATTTTCCTCAGATGTAAAACAACTTCGTCAAAACATAATTTTGTGAAACCAAAATATAAAATATCAATGCGCCAGAGAGAGAAAGATAGACACAAGAACCAGATGTGTATTTTGCACTATACGTCATCTGTCACTGTCAGTGTGCCGGAATTATGAACATTTCCTTTTGTTTTGTCTCTTTTTTTCTTACATTATCTGACAGGTTTAAGGCTACTATCAGTGCTTAAGGTATTTTAAAGTAGAACTGAAACGTGGTATAATTGTTTGAGACATTTAATAATTCGTTCAGAAATATTATTATTATTATTTTCAGCCTGTGTGGTCCCACAGCAGGGCAAAGGTCTCCCTTTCCTCTTTCCAAAATAGAAATAGCTAAATTAAAAAAAAGTTAATTACAAAAATCTAAAAATTCGACTGCTTTAAGAAGTGAGAGAGAGAACTAATAAAAAAAGTTAAATCAAAAATTCAAAAAACCCGACTGCTTCAAAAGCGAACTAAAAAGACGTAAACAAGGAAAAAATCATGCTGTGCAGTCGGAGGATACATATGGCGCCCAAAATCCGCCATTTTTCTATTATCCAATTTTAACGTAGCCTATGACGTAGGTTAAGACGAATCGATTGACGTATGAATCATCAAAATCGGCCAACGCGTTTGGTCTCTGGAACGCCACATAGGAACAAACATACATACATACATAGACTGATAAACACATTACCCTCCTTCGGCAGTCGGGTAAAAAGACATAAACAAGAAGAAAATCATGCTTTGCAGTCAGAGGATCCATATTCGTGAGATGGTTGACCAAAACGAGATACCTTAAATGTATCCTCATATCCTGCGATTGCACAGCATGATTTTCTTTTAAAAAATGTTTTAAGTTTTTTTTTATTATTAACTAATTAGTTATCATTCTTTTTTCGAATTAGGTAGATTTAAACACTATAATTTTGAAATCACAACTTAAAACCCTTTATTTTGATACCCCACACGAAGAGACAGGAAGAAAAAAGAATTGGGGCCACCACTACGGCACCCAAAATCCGGCATTTTTCTATTTTCCAATTTTAATCAACCAACGCGTTTGTCCTCTAGAACGCCACATAGGAACAAACATACATACATACATAGACTGACAAACACATACCGTCCTTCGGCAGTTGGGTAAAAACCAGAGTAAATGGAAAACAGCCCTTCAAAATGCTTGCTTTGCTTTCACCATTTTCATATGCTGGCTATATTGGGGTTGGGGTGACGACCACGTAAAGACGGAACCACTTAGCAAAATACAACACTTAGGAATCGCAATTTTTGGTTGCTATAACTTCTTTAGGAGTACCTATTATATGTATAATTAGATTTGCTGTAGCATGTCCCTTTTTTGGGCTCTCCCTTTGGTGGTCCGGCTTTACTCATGGATATAAAAATATGACCAGGGTCCTAAACTCAGGGTTGAGCAGTAACAAATGATATACATATCAAATTGTTCTAAGATTGTTTATTTAAATATAATCCAAAATGATAACACTGACCGTAACCGTAATTAATATAAAAAATAATAATATAGAAAACTCAGTCACAATTGTTAGATCAACATGTTTCACAAATTAGTTATTACTAAGTAATACAAAAATTATGGCCATGCATACTGGACCACATTATTGTCTGCCTTCACACTATTATATGGCCTAAAGTACTTAAATAATAATTTGGACCACATATTAGTCAGTCCACTACAGGCTTTTCTAGGCTTATCTTTTACTTTCAAGCCTTAAAACATAATACAAATTAAAGAAAACACAAACATGATAATCAAACCTCATCAGTCTCATCACACTATACAAAGAGCAAGTATAGTACACAATTAAAAATTAGTTACAATTTTTATTTTTGTTTACATTTAAAAGATAAAATGCATATGCTTTCAATAATTGAGAAGATTTTGGGACTGATGCTGTTCTGCCCCAATGGAACCACTGATTTATTTTTTTAATAGGAGAAAGAGGCAACTATGGGTAGCTGCCTTACTAAAGGGTAAAGACAAAGTCGTACTTAATGCTTAATTGAGACTACTACCTGAGTTACTTGCATGTACTGGTGGGGAGTAGCCGTGTGATGAAAGGGCTTAGTCATTCACCTGATGACAGGAGTCACCACTCTTTCCACATCTCTGGCAGCATTTTTGTAATACAATATGGCTATAGTTTTTACTTTAAAAATCAACAAGATAATGCTGCTTTTTTACAGTCTACTTTTAAATATTTTTATGTCCAAGAAAAATATGATAATTACATCTTGTTCAACTAAATCAGAGCCATTATTCCTACATTGTAATCTCAAGATATTGATTTTGTAATCTCAAAAGATCATAGAACACTAAATATTATGTAAAATATACAACAAATTTGCCTAAGGCTATGGTAATATATCAAATATGTAAGTATGTATTAAGTTATGCCGATAATATTTATTGAGAAATATGATGTAATTAAGTTTATACTAATATAATACTAATCTATTTTCATTAGGCTTATAATGTCCATCAAATGGGAAAATCTTTTCATAGGAGATAATATTTTTAAAGTAAGTAAGTTAAATACAATGTTATTGATAAGCTGTTCAAGATTAGTTAGGGATATTTTATATGATGCAATTTTTTGTGAAGATTGTTCATCTCTCTCTTCTTTTATTCATTTATTTAGCCTCGCAATCAACTCCTCCTTCCCCTGTAGTATCCCCAGTTTCCATATGCTTTGTTTTCCATTTTGCAAGTTCTTCTTCCAATTTGCTACAGAGCTCCTTCTTCTCATCAAGCAATATCTCTGCCTCCTCCAGTTTTCTTTTATATTCTATGGCCAGTGGATTGTTCAATAAATGCTGTGATGCTTCCCAAGTTGTATTCCTAGCCTTTTTCACTGTAGCTTCAGCTACTTTAATTACCATGTCAGCTTTCTTGGTAAGGTCGTCTTGAATTATAAGCATACTGACTAGCCTCCGAATAATAAAGGCCAAGAAAATAGCAAAGCCAGTTATGTAGAAGTTTCTTTGAGCTCTAAAAAGCTTTACACTCCCTTTCATTTCACTTGACAAGTTGGTATGGGCGCCGGCTTCCGTGTTGGAATACTTCTTCATTTCTCTCATAGCATCCATCAGGAACAGAGTCAGAACACCTAACAAAACATAGAAATACGATGCAGCGTGCTTTTGGAACATCGAAAATAGCCGAGATTTGAAGAATTGGTTCCATCTCCTGGGCCTAATTATGGGTGATATCATGATGATAACGATCGCTATCTCCAAGTAGAGGTAGCCAGCAATAACTGTCCATTGAATAGACATTGTACTGTTTTCGGCCGGCCGGTATTTATTTACAGATAAATACACTTATCTATCGAACGTAAATAATCAGTCTTTGCTTCTAGTTTTACAGCGTACGTACTGCAAAAGTTGTTTTAATATCTTTAGAACAATGCACTTATTATTAATCACAAAGTTACACGAATGCACGACCTCACTTTCTTAAATTTTCAACAACAGTTCAGCTTCAGTAGTCTTTGGCTTTTGGCCACAGCGCAGATTACTGATATGTAGCTAGCTATAATACTTTTGGCTTCAGTTCAGGTTCAGATTCATCAGCAGAGTTCAGTTCACCATTTCACCAAACCCAACAACACAATTATATTTATCTATGAACACAATTAAAAATAACACTGTATTCTCAGAAAAAAACATATTTTGAAATCAGTGCTGCCAACTCACAGAACATATATACCCCATCAATGAGATAGGATAGTCAGTGTACCCCATGGACTTAATATAAATATCGTTATCCTTAAGGCGCCGATTCCCTTGAATAGCTGATTTTAAAATGAGAATCACGTCTAAACGGCTAGTCGTAATTTATTGGAAAAATTTATGTTATATAAGACCATTTTCTTAATTATAATTTCATCTGAGCAAATTTTGAGTTTTATTCGTATTACATAGTGTAATTAATTTGTAAAGTTATGTCTAAAACGGACAAAACCACGACAATCGCACCAAAACCGCTGGGCGTATTTTAATGAAATCGACACGACACGTCTTAAGACGACGACTAACGCCAACGACCTTGAGGAAACAAAACGCGCACTCGTTTCACACCCGCGCGACCCAAAATTTAGTAGTTTTTTGTACTTTCCTTATTATTCTATGACTTTAAAAAAAAAGCTTCGGATCAAAATGTAGATAATTAAATTGTCTTTGATATGGTGTCGATTTCATTCAAATACGCCCAGCGGTTTTGGTGCGATTGTCGTGTTTTTGTCCGTTTTAGACATAACTTTACAAATTAATTATACCATGTTATACGAATAAAACTCAAAATTCTCTTAGATCAAATTATTAAGAAAATGGTCTGATGTGACTTATATTTTTTCCAAAAAAATACGACTAGCCGTTTAGACGTGATACTCATTTTAAAATCAGCTACTCAAGGGAATCGGTGCCTTAACTAGACTTGTTCTTTTTATTTGCATTTAAAATCGACTAAATTAATTGAAATTGGTAGCAACTTTTCATTTCTAGTATTGCCAGGCTACGGCCTATGAGCAAACGAAGAAAAAGTATCTGTCAAATTGTCATGTCATTTGCAGTCATTTGATCAATGTTAGGAAAATTGAAAGAAATTTTATTTTAATTCTAGCTTCCACAAAACAATGGCTAGTATAGAACTAGATATATGGCGAGGCGAATGGGGACTCGCCTCGATTGATTTAGAATGCCTAAAAGTCTTAGTAAGTACTTTTGTCCATAACCTAAAACCCGAAACAGTGCCGGTATATTTTTCTGTATTTATTCTTCATTGCATTATTCGCAGACGTATATGAAATTTATTGGAGTGCCCGTAAGAGTTCGAGAAGCAAATAACCCATTTTTCACACCTAAAGGAAGGCTCCCTGTCATGAAGGACGGCCGTAAACTACTTTCAAATTTCGAGGAAGTTGTGGAACATTTAAAATCTCTGGTAAGTATAGTTCTCGATTCTTTTCTATAACGTTTCACTTTATAATAGCGGTTGTATTTGCTTTCTGCATGCTTTCTCTAATTTGACCAATTTAAAACAATATTTCATCATTTTTGCCTAATAATGTAACTAAGGTAACCTTTTGTTTGTTACATGTATAGTGTTAACTAATATCATTTCTTTTCAGCACTACAGCACAGATGTACACTTAAACACAAAGCAGGCAGCGGAAGCCAGTGCATTCACACAATACTTACGAGAGAAACTTTACCCAGCATTTCAATATGCATGGTGGGTTGATGAAAAGAACTACTGTGATTTAACAAGACCAACATATGCCAAAGCACTTTGTATCCCATTCAACTTTTATTACCCATCACATTACCAAAATGCAGCTAAAGAAATGGTTGATGCTTTATATGGAGAACACACAGATTTAAGGGAAATTGAAAAAACTGTAAGTAAGAAAGATGATATTTAGCTATTATGCTTCATAAAACTTGTTCATCTCTTTTGGACAGTCTTGTACAATAAAAGCTATTTAAAACAACATTGAAGGGACCGTTCAAATGCTCTCAATTTAGTCTTTATAAATATAAATAATTGCACACAGGTCCTTGTAACAGGACCTTTACATTGTGTCATAATACCTAGTAAGTTGTTTTAAATGGTTTACTGACTGTATTTTTAAACATAAATATTTACTATGTTGATATTTTACATCGTATCAGCCGAAAACGTCCACTGCTGGACATAGGCCTCCCCCAAGCGTCACCACATTGATCGGTCCTGTGTGTCTCGCATCCAGCGGATCCCCGCAACCTTCACCAGGTCATCGGTCCACCGGGAGGCCTTCAAACACAATGTCTTTCGGTTTGCAGTCACCACTCCTGAACCTTTCTGCTCTATCGAACATCCATTCTGCGAGCAATGTGCCCTGCCCACTGCCACTCAAGTTTGGCAATTCTTTGGGCTGGTTCTTGTGGATCTTTACATTTCTGATACAATCACGTAATGACACTCCGAGCGTAGCCCTTTCCATTGCCCTTTGGGTGACTGTAAGCTGTCTGATGAGGCCCATTGTGAGCAACCACATCTCAGAGCCATAGGTCATCACTGGCAACACACACTGGTCATAGACTTACATCTGTATTGTTAAATATGCCTGAAAAAGGAAACAATAAAACATAAAAATTGACATCAACACTTCCAAAAAAATTTAATTTTATATGAACATATTATCCCTCAACGGTTGTGGCATCTGAATCAGGTGTGAAACAATAGGAAAAGAATTGTTCACTAATTAAGATTGTTGAAGTCTAAATTTCTGCCTTTTTAAATTTATTGAGGCAAGGGCAAGAGATGCTGATCATGACCTTATTTTCTGCCTATTTATATTGTTAATTTCTGGATACTCAATTTAGTATCTCCTCTATTTCAGATATACAATGAAGCAGAAAAGTGCCTAAAAACACTATCAGACAGGCTAGGCGAAAGTGAATACTTCTTTGGCAACCGTCCCTCTTCCTTTGATGCTACCGTGTTTGCATACCTCGCGCCACTGGTAAAGGCACCGTTCCCCAACGCCACACTATCTAATCATGTGAAAGGCATAGCAAACCTCTCCAGATTTGTTGCAAGGATCAACCAGAAGAATTTTAGACATGTTACAGATGGTAAGTTTTTGTGAAAAGCCACCAGTTTTGTTTGTACTTCCAAGTATATAGTATGCTTTAAGACAATTATGCAATTCACAAATAACTGAACAGCTTTTTCCTGCAGCTATACTCTCAAGGCTGTATGTCACAGGAACCATACTTTTTCCTAGCAGTAGTGGATAGAATTTTTGCAATAGCACCTGTATACCTTGTAAACAACTAAACAACTTACCTTAATTTGCATTGTAATGGTATCTCATAAATTATTTATGTCATAAACTACAGATACAGACTCCTAGACAATGTCTGTAATTGTAAATCCATAGGGTTCTAACAGACACTAATAAACGTGTGGTCCCATTGCAAGTTATTAACTAGTAGTTCTTGAAGAGCTACACTGCAATTAGATCTACAAGGTTACACAGATAATGGTTCACTAGTTTCGAAGTTGAGCAAACTAGCCAATAACACTCAATGAGAACGCTTTCTAACAAGCTGGATACACTCTTACTGTAAGCTGTCTATTGGAACCTTTACTTACTTCTTCTTCCACAAAATTACAGAATACAACAGACTGAACTCCAAGAAACAATCAACGGGCACGCAGTCAGAGCGCGAGGCAGCCAACTTCCCGAACCAGACTCGCAACAAGATCCTCGCCGCGTTGTTTGCGGCGGTCGCCATGACTGGCTATGCTGTTGCCAACGGGATGTTCCAGGTCAGTGAGCAAAGTTTACCGCCAGAACCTAAATATAAATATACTTATGAATATATCTAGATTGTTCGGGTTATTTAACATTCTCTCTCTTGGAATCTTTCTGTTTCTTTGGCCGCAAATGCGAAGCGACGTTTAGATTAACTGAAAAAAGTAGCACTAGTTCCATTTTCAGTGCGTTTTGTTGAATTATATGCTCATAATTGAATGTCTGGAATGCCCCCCTGCATGTTACAAGATACGCCGCTACGAATTTGCGGCCTTTGAAGATGCTTTGTTAAATATTGTGCATGTTGTATTAACGCCTTATGGGCTTCAATGTAAATGTAAACAACTCGAATAAATTTCAAGGTATTGGATAATTTGATCAATAAAATCTTTTGAAACCAGGCCGAGTATGTTTTGCTTGGTGACAATGTCAAGAAAAATTCGTCAGTTGTTCACATTATTGTAGAATTTAAAAAAAAGCATGGTGTATCTAGTGTTTGCATCAAGTTGTATTCTTATTCATTCTCACAACATATCATTTTGTTTGTTCAGGACTTCAAAGACTTTGAAAATACGCGAGAATACAACGACATGTTTGAGAATGATGAAGACGACAACTGACGCTGACTGCAGCTCGGGAGCGCCCCTCGCCGCCGACGTGGCCCACTGTCGGCCGCCAACATTGTCCACACACTGGCCACTGTTTCCTCGTCCCTGTATGGCGTCCGATCCGAATACAAGTAAAATGGGCAGGGTGCACGGTTTATATGATGATGAGTTAAGGTCATTTTCGCCCAGGAGTGTTCATTGTAAACACTGGGACTGTTTTCGATCGTGTTTTCTCGGCTTTGGATCGGACGCGGTACACTCAAGTATACTATATTTTAGTTGTCTCTTGCAATATTTCCACAAAAGTTAAAGCGTCAAGTCGTAACGTCGTAGTATTCTCACCGTGTTGGCGGTTCATATACATTTATTACAATTTTCCGGCTAGTCTAGCGATAGTCGTGGCTTTTAGTGACTTGTAGAGACTGTTATGTTCCTGTTTTATTGACGAAACGTCAAATTATACATTGTTATTAAATACTATAGTCCATTCGCATTAAGTAAATAGTGAGTCATCGTTGTCAGCCGGCCCCTCGACCAACCGGGTCGTGAGCTTCGCGTGAGGTCGAGAAGCCGGCTGACATCGATGACTCACTATTTTCTTAACGCGAATGGACTAAATGAAATTATTATTAAGATTTTATGCTTTTTTCTTTGCTGCGGTCAGATAACATGGCAACACTTGTAATAAAGTCACTATTCCCCACTGGTAGTCTCAAATAAAATGTGTATTATATATAATATATTATCCAGTGCATTTAGTATTCGGTGTTTAAGATTTTAAATAAATATGATGTCTGTCTCGATGTTTGGTTGGTGCCTCTGACTGTTTGTTTTATATTATGTACGAATCTTCTTACAGAGTTTATTTCTTTACAGATTAAATAAAATATGTATTGTTTTTCTTTAATGTCTTATAATTATATTGCTTTGTACTTTGATGTCGAAGTCCAATAAGTTAGTGATAAGAAAACTCACGAAAATATGATAATCTTTGATTGTCAGTAGATATTGCATAAACGCTAATCCAGTGTATCTAGACGATTTGTGATACATAGTATAATTATAAATTATGTGTACATAATAATGGTTACTTACGTATGGACTACAAACGCTGCGTTATTCCCTGAAGTCCTTGATGAAAATCTACAGTTACAAATGTGATTTTATTTTAGACTTTGTAACCATTGTATTAGAGCTTATTTTTCTATGTTTCACGGTATCGTATGCACTACAAACGCTGCGTTTTTCCCAGTAGTCCTAGATGAAAAACTTCAGTTACAAATGTAATTAACTTTAGACTTTGTAAGCATTGTAAGTTTATTTTAATATGTTTCCGCGTATCTTATAAATTAAAGTTTTGGTTGTTCAGCAGTCGTAGGTGCACCCAAACATTTGAGACATGTTTCCATAAACTTGGGTTATATTTTAGTAGATAACAATACTTACCTGCTAATTACGTAGAGATTTTGGTTTTATGAATGAGAATTATTTGTTGGTTGTTACTTATTCCGTTAAGCGTGAATAAAATGTGGTTCGTTGATGTTGCATGTTTTATTTATTTAGTTTGTTTGTTATAACTTACGTCATTCTAATAGTCATACCATTTCCTTACTATGGATTTTGTTGGGACTTTACGAGATTACCTTCATGTAGACGTGTGTATTTTGATTTCTAGTGTCCGACCGAATGTCGATTTCTAGCCGAAGCCGGTTAATTGGATATTGCCTAACCTTCAGCCGAAGTTTGTTCATACTCTTTGCCTTGCCGAATTCATTACGCAATAAGGCTGCTGGTCCTCGCATTGCCGTAATAGTTCGTTCAATATCGAACCTTCAGCTTCGTCCTACGGCCCATTTTGACGGATGGTGGTATTTTTGGCTGAAACCGAAGATTCGGTCGGACACGATTGATATCTGAGATTTCCACTCGTTCCACTAGAATCCCGTATTTCAGTCCCCCAGGGGATCGTACAGCACTCAATGTTCCACTACGATCCCCTATGCAGGGGATTCTATATGTACTAATAAGTTATTTGCCTTTAAAGTCTCTTCTAAATAAAAAAGCCACCTATAAAATAACAATACTTAATACATAGATTTAAAAATCGGTCTACAGAGGGGATTACAATGATTTAAATTAGTTTTTTTCTAAAATAAGTTAGATGTTGACAAAAAAGTACCAAAAGCGTTGAAGAATTTCGCAAGTTCGACTAGTGCAGCGTCTCGGTGGCGGGTTCGAGTCCTACCTAAGGCGTTCGGTTTTTTCAATGTTTAACTTATTTATGTATTATTTAACGTTATAAACGCAAAATATAAAAAAATCCTTTTGTACTTAAAAAACCGGCCAAGTGCGAGTCGGACTCGCGCACGAAGGGTTATACCGTACCATTATCGCAAAAAACGGCAACATTTACACGTTCCTTGCGTGATTACGTCAGAAGTGAGGATATCCGCAGGAGAACCAAAGTTACCGACATAGCCCGAAGAACGGGGCACATTGCTCGCAGAACGAATGGCCGTTGGGGCCGAAAAGTTCTGGAATGGCTACCGCGAACCGGAAGACGATGCGTTGGAAGGCCTCCCAATAAGTGGACCGATGACCTAGGTTTTTAAGTAGAAAAGGTTTTTTTTTATATTTTGCGTTTATAACGGTAAATAAATGTACTTAAATAAGTTAAAACATTGAAAAAAACCGAACACCTTAGGTGGGACTTGAACCCAACGCCACCGAGACGCTGCACTCGTCGAACTTGCGAAATTCTTCAACGCTTTTGGTACTTTTTTGTCAACATCTAACTTATTTTAGAAAAAACTAATTTACATCATTGTAATCTCCTCTGTAGACCGATTTTTAAATCTATGTATTAAATATTGTTATTTTATAGGTGGCTTTTTTATTTAGAAAAGACTTTAAAGGCAAATAACTCATTAGTACATATACTGGGTGGCGCAAAAGTAAAGACCCTATTTGGTTCAGCTATAACATTTTTTCTAAATTAGAAAACTAGATTTAGATTTTTTTAAATGTATATTTGTGCCATTAAATTTCGTACCATTAGGATTTAAAGATGATGTCTTTTAAATGGTGACCTCCAGAGTTGATACACATTTGAGCCCTATTTATGACATTTTGCATAACTTGCCGTAACACTTCCTGCGATATGTTCGTTATTTCTTGACGAATGTTTTCTTTTAGAGCTGCGAGAGTCTGTGGCTTGTTCACATACACCCGAGATTTCAAAAAACCCCAAAGAAAGAAGTCTGGACTGGTCAGATCGGGTGATCTTGCAGGCCAAGGCAAATCGCCAAAACGAGAGATAACTCGGCCTGGAAAAGCGTCCCTCACTAAGTCCATAGTGTCGCGCGCTGTGTGTGCCGTAGCGCCGTCTTGTTGAAACCAGATGTGCTCCAGCCCCAATTCGTCCAAACTGGGTATCAAAAACTCACGTAACATGGTTCTGTAGCGTTCTCCAGTGACAGTTATGGCATTGCCTCCAGCGTCTTCGAAAAAATAGGGTCCGATCACTCTGTCAACACAGATGCCACACCATACAGTAACTTTTAGTGGGTGTAGAGGTGTTTCTTGAATAATGTGCGGATTATCAGTGCCCCAGAACCGAGTATTCTGCTTATTGACATGCCCTGAGAGATGGAAATGCGCTTCGTCACTCATAACCAATTTTGAAGGAAAATCATCCTCTTCAAGGTTGAGGTTTATGACGCGCTGGCAGTAATCTAGACGAGCTCGGTGGTCAGCAGGCAGCAGCTGATGAGTCATTTGAGTTTTATACGGGAACATCTTTAAGTCTTTCACCAAAATACGCTGCAGGGTCCGTCTGGAAATGCCCAATTGCGTGGCACGTCGCCTCGTTGATGTTTCTGGACACTCTTCCACATCTTCGCGCACAGCATCGATATTTTCAGCTGAACGGCCTGTTCTTGGTCTCCCAGACTTAGGTCTATCCAATGTTGAGCCAGTTGCTTCAAGGCGTGTGGCAAAGCGTCGAATTGTGCGACCAATCGGTGCCGGACGGTGGGGAAATCGTCGACGAAATTCACGTTGTGTTCTTATCACTGATGAATTATTCCGTAAGAACATTGACACAATTATTCCACGTTCTTGGGGAGTAAAACGGTCCATGTTTATTTTCAGTGTATTTTACATTTGTTCACTACACAATTTTCAACAACAGAATGACAGAAAATGTCATATAAAAAAAAAAAAGTATTTTCTTTAGTGCCAGTACTTTTGCGCCACCCAGTAGAATCCCCTGCATAGGGGATCGTAGTGGAACATTGAGTGCTGTTCGATCCCCAGGGGGATTGAAATAGGGGATTCTAGTGGAACGAGTGGAGATTTCTACGTTAGTATCGGTGAAGATTGGCACCGCTAGGCCCAAAGAAAGCTTGTGACAAATCCTGCAGCCTAATTGTGTAAGTGAATTCGGCAAAGGAAACGCGAAAAGTCGTTTTTGGGAAAAGAAACAGATTGTTTCCTTTGCCGAATTCACTTACACAATTAGGCTGCTGGTCACAATAATATCTGAAATCTCACAGAAGTGTGCTGATTTATTTTATTAAATAAAACATGGTATACAAAGGTGTTACTTCTCTATAATGAGAAGATGCTTCTCCCTTGCATACATCATCATCCACAGCCCGACTAAGCCCTCTGCTGAGCCTCTTTTTACTTGATGACCGATACTTCTTCCAGTCCTTCCATGCAGTACCTAAGATGAACATATCTGTATAATTATGTATCAGGCCGGCTAAAATCGAAAAATACGCCGCCAGACAGCCAACTTGATTTAAAAAAAACACCGTTTATATTTACAAAGCAATAACATCCTCACTATCATCCTTTTAATGTTCCCACTGCTGGGACACAGGCCTCCTCAATGTGAGAAGGGATGGTACTTAATCCACCACGCGGGCCCAGTGCGGGTTGGTGGATGTCACATGTCTTCGAATTTTTGGTTCTGGGACAACCCGGTTTCCTCTCGATTTTTTCCTTCACCGTTTTTAGAGCAGTGGTGATTAAACAATTTACACAAAGCGCCTGCCTGGGTTCAAACCGACGACGTCGGGGCCGTCACCACTGGGCCACCACTGCTCAATAACATCATACTACTATAAACGTGAATGTTTGTGTGGATGGATGTTTGTTACTCTTACACGCAAAAACGACTGAAAGGATTTTGATGGAACTTTACAGAAATATTATAGCTTATACACCAGAATAACGCATAGGCTATAAATTATTAAGATATTGGGCGAAGTACTAATACCACGCGGATAACTGCTAGCAAATAATATTACAGATAAAATTTGCACTATAAAAAGTGATATCATTAATTTTGTAAATTTAACAGCGCTGGGCATCCTGGAGCTGGAAGAGAACGATGCTGATCAACCGGTTTCGCATCGTCAAGAAACACCTCGACAAAATTACCAAATTGAAAGCAGCTAAAGCTATTACTGAAGAATCCAAACCGGCTTAATATTTAAACTAGGGTTAAAGTTAAACTTGGTTGTATTCCATTGTAACTTCCTTCTACTAATTGTCCATGGTAGATGATGCTTGTGTGTATCCTATAATTTTGATAACGTAAATAGTAAGCGATAGAGGATTAACTGAAAGCATTTAGTTCAACTAGCAGTAACCATTGATTCACGGGACAGACGCTCCAATGGGCCCCCATCAGAAGGCTTAAAGTCACCCAAAAGACAATGGAGAGGGCTACGCTCGGAGTTTCCTTGCGTTATCGAATCAGAAATGAAGACATCCTCAGAAGAACCAAGGTTACCGACATAGCCCGAAGAATTGTTAAACTTGGGGCAGGGCACATTGCTCTCAGAACGGTTGGCTGTTGGGGCCGAAAAGTTCTGGAGTGGCGACCGCGTACCGGAAGACGCAGCGTTGGAAGGACTCCTTCTAGGTGAAGCGACGACCTGGTCAAGGCTGCGAAGAAGTGTATTTCGCACCCGTGCGGCACCCGAGAAATTAATTGATTCTTCGGAAATGTTATAAAAACTTAATTTGATACGCGTGGGTATTTGTCATTTCCATGTCAGTTGCATAACGCCCTCGCCTAGGCAGAATCAAAATCAAATAGTTTATTTCAAATAAACCTTAGAGGTACTGAATTTAAAAATAAAAAAAAGATCACTAGTTGCAACGAGTTGCAAATTGGCAAGCTTCAATGGGTCTCAATGGAGAAGAATACGAATCTCCAATAAAGTAACGCAAGAACTGGTTTTTGGTACAAGATCTCGCATCTTTATTCTTACTGGCTGATAGTTGAAGTAAGGTGCGTTTCATTCAAAATTGTAGTTTATGAACATTGAGGTAATAATGTTTATGAATGGCAATTCAGTAATGGCTTCCGTCATCCTCATGGGGAAAAGGATTTATATTAAGACAAGAATAGGTACAAAGTTATTTTACAAATTTGAAAGTAAATGTGTGTTGTGTAATGTGTGGTTTGTGACGAAATAATAATAAGCAAAGTTAGCACAATATTGTGTCCGCAAAAGATGAATTTACTAATTTCGATATTGTGTTGGTTGATATTCTGTATGTTAATTGAATTGACTGTTATTCAATGATATTCTAGTAAACAGATACGTTTTCTAAGCAACCATAATAAATATATTCCTCATGCAAATCAATCTCCTTCTAATGTGGACCCCCTCAGGGTAAAAGCCTCCTCCAAAGAATTCCATTTTTCCCTATCTTTAGCAGTGGTCATCCAGTCTCTTCCTGCTTTGGATACTATCTCGTCCTGCCACCGAGCGCCCGGGCGACCTCTACTTCTCACGCCATGCGGTCCTTTCCACTTTGTGGTGTTAATTGTCCATCGATTGTCCCCATATCTTCCAACATGGCCAGCCCATCTCCATTTGAGACTTTGAGAAAAGTGTAGAGCATCCTTTACCTTGGTTATTTGCCGAATGTTTATGTTTCTTACTCTATCTCTCAGCAACAGATACGTTATACACTCACAAAACTACCGAAAAAAGTGTTCCGCACAGCAGCGGTAGCACAACATACACACTTATCGTTCATATGACATTTCACTACAAGTCGAAAGGGATGGTTGGATAAAACCAACAAGAAAAAAAAGAGACAGCTAGTGTTTGTCACTTGCGTGTGAATGTAAACAAACATTATTCTGTCCACCAATGTGTTTTTCTTTTTCTAACCTCCATCAGATTACTAAATAAAAATGAAATAAACTAGTAAATTGAGGTGTATTGCGTACTTACATATGGTATGAGATCCTTTCTATTTTATGTACTTTGGTATCATAATTGTTACACTTTCTAAATACACACGATGGCATTTTTTATATTTTCTTTTTGTTTCAATAAAGCGTATCGCTCTTCGCCATGCGTGACATAAGACTAAAGACTATACGTCCCAATTAGGACGTATTCGAGTCTTCACAATACGCGCGCTCATAACATATCTGTTTATTAGAATATCATTGCTGTTATTATTATGAAGTGAGATTTTAAAAGACATCCTAAAATAAGTCATTTTTTTTACAATATTTTTAAATGTTGTGCTGTTTGAAATAAAATATAGATGTTTAAATAAAACAAATCATTCTCGTAACTCCTTTATTCCTCACATTTGAACATTGTGTAACAGGTACACTTACATTTTGGTACGAATCATTTCAACATACAATTTGGACTGCACTGGGCTACATGATATCTATTACTAAACTGATTATTTTTGATACAATGATATTTCATTACACGGTTAGAAGACGAGATGGCACAATTTTCTGGGGTAGACAGAGACAGGGCTTATATTTAAAAATGACATCAAAAATGAATCGTAAATGGAAGTTATTGCAGTCTTACATTTAAATTAACTATGTGGCTACATTATCAAAGTCACTATTTCAAACAATGTTGTTAAAAATCGACTAAACTAAAATGTACCATGCATCCCATCTCTAGTACAAAATTGCCCGCCCGTGCGACGTTGACATTGAAACTAAAACGACGTAAGTCGTTAATTAATCATTTTTTAACAGTTCGTAAACTTATAAATTACATAAATATTCGCTTCTATACGATAAAGTTAATTATACTTACAATGTTACAACAATACTGCTTGTTTGTTCCAACTTCATCAAGTTAGATAAGGCCGTGGTCACACTGGAGACATGTTTGCGACTGACTTCGAGCGCTCATTCACACCGTGGGCATTCATTCTCTGTGGGCTTAGTACGAGTTCTTTCTCGTGCTTGATCGCGATAACGTAAACGTTAATTTGAATTAAAACTGCATAAGCGACGTCTGGTGACTGTAATAGAAAACCCTTTTTTTCGTATACAAATGGATATCAAACGTTTACGTTAACGCGATCGGGTACGTTAAAAAACTCGCACTAGTCACCACCACTCAAGTCCTCTGTATATGCAAGTTAATGCCCAGTGTGGCCACAGCGTAACATGCAGTTAATTTTTCAATAAGGTAACAAGAACAGAGGACGACAAACGCGTCAACACATGTGATGTCGGATATTTTGCAAAATATTAAAACTACAGCAATGTCTATTGTATGCAACAATATACATAAAACGTGCGCTCTACAATGTTTGTTCGTGAACAAGTAGTTTTAATATTAAGTTATGCCGTCTGTTATAGCCTGTCTTAGGCCCAGTTTCTAGAACGAAAGGAGAGGTATCACAATTGACCCAGAAATCGATATGAACAATCTGTATGCCGATCGATGTACAAAAAAATAATTAAGTTTCTGTATGCAATATCAAAATAACAAAGTTTTATTAAACGCATGTGAAAGTATATAAGATACTAATAACAAATAAGCAATTTTTAAGATTTTGTTTGTCTGTTTTTTCGGGGTAATCTCCGAAACGGCTAGACCGATTTTGACGGGAATTTTACTAGTAGAGCTGATGTTATAAGGATTAACATAGGTTACTTTTTAGCCCGGCAAAACCCCAGTCCTGTGGGAAAATTAAATAAGAATTTTACGAGTTTGACGCAGACGTAGCCGTCGTCGCGGGCAACAGCTAGAAAGAAAGAATGAAAAATTGTTTATTTGCGCCAGGCACGACGCATACCATAAAAAGAACATAAAAACTTAAATACAATCATTACAAAGTATGCGTCACAACTACGCAAAACGGTCATCGCTCAGCATAATTTTGGGACTCGTGTGCGAGACAGAGCCACAGCGCTGGTTTTCAGCGATAGCCGGAAGTATAGATGATATTATGATGAATAAATAACAGTTAGAATGAATAGAACGGTCAAGCACACCTCTGATTTTGATACTAGAGTTAAGAAAATCTAGATAATGAAGTCAATGCATACTTTGTCAGCCTGTAGCTCCGACACCCCATAGATTTGTGGTCTACGACTTAGGTAGGTTTATTTCTCTCGTTTATAAGCAATGATCCGCATACAGTTAGTTCGTTTCGATTTCTGGATTTTCGGTCCATACATTTTGGACTATCTCCTTTTTTGTAAAATGAATGTGAAAAATTGTCAAACTAGTTATAAACTGCTACGATTGGTTGAAAGAATATTCAACAGCTCATCACATAACTTGGATAGCGTTTGATCGTCGCGATAATATTTTTCTAGAAACCGGGGGTTAGTCAAGTTTCTGACTCTTCAAGGCCTGTTATTATTTCTCTTCGACGTCTGATCTTCACTGTGCCATAACAATGATTCACAGGTCACTTTAGCGTTGAATGTTTCGACTGCCGCAGTGAAATGTATCGAACGTACAAACTTTTGTCTTTTTGGCCGCGGTTCTTCTGAACATCACAACGGATTTTGATTCAGTTCACACCAACATTTAAAGAATTTATTCCGGAAGAAAAGTATGAAACTTGCACATAAACAAATATGTTTTGTTACGTTGCAAAAACCGTGCGTATCAGGGGTCGCTTGTTTTAGATAAATTAGCGTTTTGCACTTTCGATTACTCAGGTTGTCTGTGAAGTTTCTTGACCTTGTATTGAAATTGGCGTCTTAAAAATTGGGGCTATTATACAGCGTAACATTTTCTCGAACAGTCATTTAATCTCGTAAAGAAATAAACATCGCATAAAGTCTTGTACTGTTAAAAATATAAGTGAATACATTGTATTCAACCGACTTACTATACACGAATATGTTAGTAATCATTGAAGGACATTCATAAGTATAAATTTATATTAACATAATTATCAGTTCGACACTACAGCTGAACGAAGTTATTAGAGTAATCTCCAATCTTTTTGGCCGGTCTGAAGTTGGCTACAAATGGCTTCGCAGTTGTAAATCTCTTACTAAGATAGCAGTGTCCTACGGAAAGCCTACGTCCAATCCAACCAAAAAGATTAGGAATCACTGTGCATAAAAATCATAGTTAAAAATTAAAATTACAATTATAGGGCAATAAATATTAAAATAATAACAAAGTACTTAAGTAAGCGTTGAAGCTGCCATATTTACAACATAATCATTGGATTATTATTATTATTACATATAAGTTAGATTTGGTCTTGTGTACGTCTCGGCTGTGAGGACAGAGTTTTGTCGAATGTCTTAGGCCGGCTTGTGCTTCCCTGGGTCATCTTACTAACGCAGAGTTAGTAGCTAACAAGGGCCCATTATATATTATGACATATTTTAATTAAACCTTCGTGTTTTGGCGCAAGTGGGCGTTAGATAAGTAAAATCGTTTAATGTTGGTGCTGTCACCGGCTAACAATACGGTTTAAAAATGGTAACAAAGTATTTATTTATAAATATTAAGCGGCCTGTTCACTACCCTGCATACTTCTATTTTGCATCAATTATTACAAGGCGACTGTAGGGTAGTGAATAGTCCGCTTTAGTGAATATTAATAACGACTATAAGCTCTGTTAGTAATAAAGCGGCAATAGAAAATAATTAAATCAATCTGTTATAATGGAATAATTCAGGAATGGCCTAATCTTGTCTGCGTTTTTCTCAAACGCGTAGACGAAGTATAATTTCGAATAATTTTAATGGTCACACCATAAAACGATTGATTATAAAAATATAACTATTATTTTTAAATGGAATATACATTTCTCAATCAATTCCTTGTTACAGGGAACTTATAAAAATATGTTTAATAGAGAAAACGACGTTGTATCACGACTATATACATCTTAATTATTATGTACGTCTTACCAACATGAATATATTACTTGTAATTTACCTAATACTCCTTATGATGGCTGCGGCGTTCTGGACTATGAGCCTTGTTCGATTTATTGACTTGTTCTAGATAACATGCTGGTGAGCAGTTTGGTGTTCAATGTTTTTGTTAACACACTACTACAAAATTAGGAAGACAACTTGTCTATAAATCTAAGTGAAAAATTAAAGGCAAAAGGAATGGTCGTCTATTTACACTATCATTTATTGAAACCATCAAAACATATTCAAGGAAGAAACTTATTACTTTACAAATTTACTCTAATTAATCTACCATTTAATACAAACCAAGACATTCGCAACAGATTTAAAAACAACAACAAACCGCTCACCAAAGGCAGAATGTACACGTCGCAAGCAAACAAATTACTATCAATTAAAAACAACTATACAGTGGAAGCGACACTAAGTAGACATTCAACCTTACTACATGGGGATAAGTATTAGGATCGCTTGCGATTTGCTTTACCTTAATCGGGGGCATTGAGTAAGGACTGTGATTCTACGAGTTGACTAGCGTCTATGAGGCTGACTTGCATGGAGTCGAGGCTGCCGGTGATGACGTCAGAGCGGCCCACACTGAACGGATAGAACCGCGAAACTGGAGGCCGCTGCTGAGGATCTGAAGGTTCCTCCTCGCCGTTGGAGTGCCGCGACAGGATCGAGAGCGACGGCAGCTTCTCTTTTATTTGGTGGATCTGTTGAAGAAAGATATAGGTCTGAAGCACCTTGCCATATTCTTGGTATGTTTGTTATCAAGGAAGATGCTGTGCTGATAGTTCAGGGAACGCGGACACGATGTTACGTACGATATGTATACTTATCGCACTTGTGCGGGCCCTTTTCTTTTAGATTGGCTTCGCGCTTGACCACTATCTCACCTGATGGTAATCGATGATGTGGTCGAAGGTAAAGCACGCTTGCTTAGAAGTAACCTATTCACTCTTGACTTAAAGACACCGAGGTTGTAGCTATCGGGAAACGCAGACTCCGGCAGATATTTCTACGACTTAGCTGTACGTATAATAAAGATATTCCCAAAACGTTTAGTGCGTATGGGTGTATTTTAAAATTGGTGAATCATTTAGTCCGAGATAAAGGGGATTGCCCATACACAGGCCCCCTATGAGGTATCGTGTCTGCGATTTCAATATTATCCGAAAATAGGATTTATATTTTGTGTTTTTTCCATCCGTGTCCTGTACTTTATATGTACAGACAACAACATATAAGGTTCCTTCACTTGGACATTTGTATGCACCTTATTGCATTGTAATAAGGGTTCATTTTAAGAACAGAAACATCGTTATATCTCGTGATCCCCACAAAATAAATGAAAAATGTTTTCTAATTTTATTATGAATATACGTGGGACACTCAGAAAGTTTTGCGAAACTAAAAAAAATTGTTCTATACGTACATATATTTTTATTAAATCTTTTCAAAGTACTTTCCACCAGCCTCTATACAAAGATTCATGCGCCTAAACCAGTTTTCAAAACACTTTTTCCAGTCCGCCGCAGACACCTCGTTTACAGCCTGCTCGAACGCAGCCAGCGCATCTTCCGGCGACGAAAATTGTATCCCTTTGAGCTGATTTTTTATTTTTGGGAATAAAAAGAAGTCACACGGTGCTAGATCAGGGCTGTAAGGAGGGTGACCCAGGAGTTTGACTGGCGTGCTGTCCAGGAAGTCCCTCGTTTTGAGTGCGGTGTGCGCAGGTGCATTGTCGTGGTGGAGCAGTAGCCCGCGGAGCCCTGTGTTTGGTCGCTTGTTGCTTATAACAGAGAAAACTTCTGGCAAACATTTGGTAGTATACCATTCGGCATTAATGCTTCTTTGATCCCGTAAGGGAATTGATACCAAGTGGCCAGTCAAATTAAAAAAGCTAGCGATCAAAATCTTACCCCCGCTTCTAGATCGCTTCACTTTGGTAGGCGTTGGCTCATTTTGAAACACCCAAACAGTCGACTGGCGCTTGGTTTCTGGGTCGTATTGATAAATCCAGGACTCATCACCTGTAACGATGTCGTAAACACGCCGAGACGAGCCTGCTTCAAATTTGTTAAGCATATCACGGCACCATTCCACCCGGGCCTGCTTCTGAGCATCGGTGAGGTTGTGCGGCACCCAGCGTGATACTATCCTCCTCACGCGAAGATGGCTGTGTAGAATCTCGTGAACGCTTCCCGATCCAATCTTCAATATGTGTTGAATCTCCTGATATGTAATTCGCCTATTGTCTTGGATTAAATTTTTCACTGCTAGCACGTTTTCTTCGGTAACAGCCGTCAAAGGGCGACCGCTTCTTTCGTCATCCCCCAAAGTTGGTCGACCGCGCTTGAATTCGTTATACCAACGATACACGGTTGCCTTGGAAGGGCCTTCATCCATGAATGCCATTTGAAGTCTATCGTACGATTCATCCGGTTTCAGGCGACACTTGAAATCGTATAAAATCATAGCTCTAAAATGTTCCCGGCGCAGATCCATATTTCAGTGAGACACAATACTTTGAATTAACTCGCAAAAAATGTGGAGGGAAATTTTGAAATTGGAACTTACTTATTTTTACTTATAAATAATCATATTTTCGAAAAACATTATAACTGGCCAGTCTCCCATATATAAAAACTTTTTTTCGCAATACTTTCTGAGGGGCCTGGTAACGTGTTTTTTCTTCATTAGACAACGAAATTCATCAAGATACAACCATTTTTTCAAAGGGGTCCAAGTTCCCTTACAAAATGGGCATTCTCCTTTGTGGGAGAATATGTCTACAATTTCCGCTTGCCATGTTGTGTCCGAGATAAATTTGTGGGAGAATATGTCTACAATTTCCGCTTGTCATGTTGTGACATAATATTTTAAGCGTTAATACCAGGATAACATGCGAGTGCAGTAGTAGTTTGAAGTGAGGTCACTAAACTAACCATCACACCATTTTAAATTGAGGCTAACGTCATTTTCCTTATGGCGTCGCGCTTATCAAAGAGGACAGCTGTTAAGTGACATGCGAGGTACCAGGGTACTGTAGTTCCTACCTCCCTGAGAGTTAGTGTGAGTATTAAATAGTATTGTACAAAAAAATATTAAGGAGATGGATTCACGAACACCAACTAGATATACAATAGTATAGTTGCCCGCACGTAACTTGGCAAGAGTAGGTAAATGAGCACTAGTCGTTTTTTACGTCTCTTTGGTTATCAAGCGGGACGCGGGGGACGTTTAGCACCGTTACGAGCGCGCGATTGTTTCGTCACTGGTCAGTTGACGCAAGGATTGACTGACCAATCGCGTCGCGACCACGTTCCGTTCGCTCCCGAATACACTTGCGTGCATTAAAATTCTACCCTTTGTATTTGTTAAGTTTTTCAATTTAATTGTTATGCCACGAACAAAAACCGGCCAAATATGACGACATAATATTAACGAAAACAAAACTGTTTTTGTATTGTATACATATATTTAATTTACACCTAATAAACTTTAAGAAATAAACTCCTTTGCTAAACTTTCTTCTAAACAGACATGCTTAAAAATAAAGGATGGCAATAACCATAAAGACAAGCAATAAAAGTGACTACTTTTTGTTGCACTAAGTGTACTATGCGCGAACTTACCCCCACTACGCCAAAACCTTGCCAAGTTATGTGCCGGGGACTGTACCGTGTATTTTATGATAGCACAGTTGTAAGGACATGCACGGTACCAGGCTTACATGAACGCGTTGTAGTTTAAGAGTCTTTTCTGTGAAATGGCTGTTTTTCGAACTTTTGTGTTGGAAATAGGGTTGGTTTTTGTTTAACTTATTTTGTAGCCACGGGTCATTAATTCCACACCTTGTTATTGTGGTTATGTAATTGATAGTTTTTTCTGACATTAGCGACATTAAAGCACCAGGATAACATGAGTCTGCTGCAGTGTACAGGAGACGCACCCACCCTATTGACATTGACGCACTCCCTACCTCGCCCCTCGTAAAATGGTTATGTAATTGTCAGCATTATAGTACTAGGGTAATATAAATCTTTTGTAGTATTGTCTATCGGGTTGGTGAAGGTAGTACATACCGACCCTGACGCACTCACTACCTATAATGCTCGTATTGTGGTTATGTCATTGCGAACATTATAGTACTAGGGTAATATATATATATAGGATCTGTAGTATTGGCTAACGGGCCAGCCCTCTAGGGAAGGAAAGCACATCATACATACCGACACTGACGCACTCCTTACCCATCTTTTTATATTGTTGCTATGACATAACTGATATTATAGTACCAGAGTAATATAAACCCTCTGTAGTCTGTTTTTAAGGGCTGGTCAAAGTATGACACTTAACCTGACGCACTCAATAAACTGTATTGCACTTATGTCATTGACAACATTAAAGTACCAGGGTGATATAAATCTTCTGTAGTAGTCTAAACGGCTGGTGAAAAGAAGTACAGTGTGATCATAGTTAATTTACATCTTACTTCATCACTGTCAAAAAGTGATCTTTATTCTCTTCTCATTAAGATGTATTACTGTTAGGGTGGCTGAAAAAGGTACTGTGAATGGACTGTATGTTTAACGCATATAAGTATAAAAGGTCACGCTAAGCCTTTTGACCCTGAATCATTCACTACCTACCCAAACATGCCTTGTGGTTATGACATAACCAACAATTAAGTACCAGGGTAACATAAGTCTGCAGCAGAATACTAACCTTCTGCAGCGCTGTACATAGTTGTTGATGATATTGTAGGGTCCTGGACAGCGGTGAGTCGATTGGCACTAACCATCGCTCGAAGCATTGTGACCACAATGCCGGCCTAATTACCAGGGCTACATAAGCCTATAGCAGTATACGAACCTTCTGCAACGCGGCGTAAATGTCCTGTATAGACCCGGCAATTGTCGAGTCGAATAGCGTTAGCATTTTCACCACTTGGCCGGCCTAATTACCAGGGCTACATTAGCCTAAAGCAGTAAACTGACCTTCTGCAGTGCGGCATAGTTATGAACGTGGTACTGTATGGTACCGGACAAAGGCGTGTCCAGTGGCGCCAACCATCGCTCGTAGCATTGTGACCACAGTTCCATACCAGCTACTGACGTACAAGGTTCTAGTCGACTCAGTTCGGTTACTGACTTGCTTGGGATGGATGATTGCGCTGTGAAAACAAAAAGTTGTACTTATAATAATTGTGTGTGGTATTATATTTTTACAGTTCCAGGTTTTTCAAAGTAACTTAGTTTTAGCCGCGTAAATATCAAGAGCTGAATCAGACATAATCGTCTGATGGAACAAGAAAAATTAAGCCCAACAATGTTGAAGCGCGAGGCAAAACTTCTCGCTCTAATCTGTTCGTATAGGTAGGTTTCTCATAGATTTAGTTCTAATATTAAGTTGATAATTAGCAATAACAATCAAAATAGGTTATTTATTATGACATGGACATAAAAACAAAAAGTTAAAGAAATCACTTACATATCCTCTGCGAGTGCAAGGTGTTGGGCTTGACGCCGTACAGCGGGTTGTAGAACAACGCCTTGTCTTGCTCCGAGAACTGCTCGCCCCAGTCCCACACCGGCCTTTGTACGAAGTTCTGCGAAAATAGTCGTCAAGTGAAATATGTATATTATACAGCTCTGGTGTTAACAGTTATTTGTTATGTTATCAGCACAAATTACAGAACACAGAGACGCTTCGGTAATCGTCAAAACTTTCAACACAAACCAGTGTGTCAGGGAGTCCCTCCCAATCATTGATATTGACGAACCGTAACAATTCTGACTAGCTATTACCTACCTCATTGGTAGCCGAATATTGATCTAGTCACTGTCAGCGCGGCGATTTCATTCTCCCATCCCAATGCTAGATTATCAGCTCAACTGTCCATATTTCCGAATCGGATTAAAACAATGGTAATTTCTATTGTGTCTGGAAATTGACAGTTTGAGGGTTATACTATAATTTTCATTTCTCACGGATGTTTGCTTTTTAAATGTGTGTATTTTTTGCGACAAGTAGAGTAGCGGTGGTTGAGAATAATGTGGCGGACACTATTCACAAGGAGAAACAACTCAACTGTCTTGGATCCCGCAACGAAATTAATCAGAGTAGGACAGCGGAAAAACGAGCTAGAGGAAGATGGATGATTGTGTGATTGTCAGCATACCTTAGATACAGCCAGCTCACGATCTCTCGCGCAGTTGAACAAAAACGTGTCGAATATGTGGTTATGTGCGCAGTCCCACAGGGTCGTCAGATACGTCTCCGTGAACTGGAAGTCAGCTGGGAACTGTTGCAGTAGCTGCCACACGCAGTCCAGGTATAGAAGTAGTACTGGCGCTGTTTGCGCGGATGGTGCGTCCTTCGCGGTCGTGTCTTTTGGGTTGCCCGGACGGGGGAGACCGAATCTGAGAAAAGGAGTTCGTATTTTAATGTAAGTTACGTGTGTTAAGAGGAGTCCTCCCCTTAAAGCCTCTGCTCTGTCTAGAGCAGAGACTTTTTACATGATAATAAACCTTATTTTCAGGGACATTAAGTTCCACGGAATTCGAAAATCTTCGGCCGTCAGATCTATTATATTTAATGGCACAAAATCCTCTGCTCTGTGCTGTCTTATTAAACGTCTCCACTATGCTAAAATGTGTTTCAATGTTCTTAAAAAATAAACATAAAAAGTCGACTTCTATAGAGGTAAAACATGTTTTAAATGTACATACTAGTACACGGAAATAAATGTGTACAGCAATAAACAGATTAGGATTTTAAGTTACGTAATAAATCCAGAATAACTAAAATACAGAATAATGGGTTACCTATTATGAAACATCAGGTAAGTTTTTTTTACACGATAAGCAAAGAGATACGTAAGCTACCAGGGACACATAGATATTATGGTAGTGCTCGAATATTGTGGAATGGTAAGGTGGTGCAGTAGTTACATACTGAATGGTTTTGTGACAAAGGCCGAGTTTGACAGCCGTTGCTTAGTATCGGGACTGATATTTATTTTGATGTTCCTGTTTTTCTTGCACATGTAGTTTGACTGTTATGTTATGTAAGTTGACAGTAACAGGAATAAGACTCAGCCAAAGCACTTGTTCCACAGTGATTATAAGAACTATTATTGGACACCGAAATTATGATGATTTTAAGATGTCATAATAGTCTCAACAGGGGGGTGACCATAAGCTCTTAGAGAAAGGTTATTTTGAGTGTGTGTAAGGGACAGATGTATATGACGTTTATACATCTGTCACTTACTCGATCTCAAAATAACCTTACTCTAAGAGCTTATAGTCACCCCTCTGAGCTTTAATTCTGATTTGAATCTCTGCTGAGACTATTATGACATCTTAAAATCATCATGATTTCGATGTGAATTAGATACAGCCATACAAGAGGAATAACACTGTCCTTTTATCACAGCGATCAGCGAATCATGATGAAATTATTGGCACTTTTTACATCCCTGTTCAATGCCGTTTTCTTAACCATATTCAATAACTTAACACATAAGACTTTGTTCAGTTAAATGTAACATTCGATTTCTGTCTTGGAAAACCATGTCCCTAAATTAATAAAAATTACCAATCATTAATTAATAAAAGTTGAAGTTTAAAAAAAATGTTTCAAATAAATGTTATTAGATGGCGCAATATGCATGGATTTGTTATTGAATTGTGTGTAAAATTAACATTTTCTATAATTGATCATAAAAATTGTATGTCCTTGAACATCATTACTAATGAACTCTCCTAAGCACAAAATTATGGAATATTGGGCTCTTAATTCCCATTTCAAAGATTATTTGAAAGGATCATTTAAAATTGATTCCAATAGATGGCGCGGTTTTAAATTTCTGGGGCATGCCACTCGATTTTTAATACGCTTTTATTAGCTTGTTATGTATGTATCAATGGAATGGAATCATTGAACGGGATTTTCGCCCCCTTCAAAACGTCGCTCGGATTAATTTGAAAATATGCACACGTATCATAAGGACCAATGACAATGCAATAATTTAAATAGTTTGACCCATTATCCTTACCAGGATCTTCAGGAATAGAGATTGAACTATGGATTAGTGATAAAAACAATATTGTAAAAAAGCGTGGGGTGCTTGATGTAAATTGTTATAATATTTTATTGACGTATATTGGTAAAAGAAGAGTCATTTTGAAAACATCTTAAAAAGCACCCCACGCTTTTTTACAACAAAATATTTTTTTTTGTTTATCACACTGTTTTTAATTAAAGTTTATTGAAAATTATTATCTACTTTATAGTTTGGTTTTCTATTAAAGCGTGTTATTTAGTTTTTTTAAACTATTTTGTATTTAAATTTGTATTGTAACACATTTTGGTACAATTAAACATGCAAAAAAATAATAGAAAACAAATCGTCACTGTATTTCAAAAAATGTCACGAACCGGGAAAACCCTTTTATAGTCGCTGCTAACACTATCTATAGCAATGGAACGGAACCGAACGCGATCGAAGTACTTCTAAAAATAATCATCTTAATCTGACGAAAAGGCACGGTTTCTTTGTATGGGATGAGGCATCTGTATAAATGACTTTATTGTAACTAAAATTAGCCAAAGCGATTTTCGACAAAACGTTGTTATACCAAACAAGGGTGAACCGCTATTTGTATAGGTTCACCCTTATTTGGTATAACAACGTTTTGTCGAAAATCGCTTTGGCTAATTTTAGTTACAATAAAGTCATTTCGTATAATTATTCATTTGACCGAATAATTAATTGGTAGATTTTTATTTAGCATATTTATTTCTTTGAAATAATGTCATTTGACCGAATTTTCAAATGCACTAATTTTCACGAAATCGGTTAGCACGGCGTTTTGCTCGGGGTACCCGCCTTAAGCAACAAAGTCGACGGGGCTCCTATTTCTGTCTGCAGGGTCTAAAGTAACCTAACATGAAGGAGATCGAACCTAACCTATCCGTGTCGGGGTGCCGTAAGCTCCCGAGCTCGCTTCGCTCGCTCTTGGGGTTATTCTCGGTTTTTTAAATACATGTTATACCACCTGAACATTACATCAAATGAACCTTATACCTTTTGATCAATAGCGCAAATGTTGTTATCGCAAATAAATATTCGATGAAATGAAAATTATGTTAATCGATATTATACAAATTGATTATTTTCTTAAACGTTGTTCGAATTAGTAACATTACATCAAAAGTAGTTATACCAAACAAGGGTGAACCATTTGTATATTATATGTGGTAATGGTAGCCCAAAATCAAACATCTCCCTCACATTTATATCATGTTTAGGGTTCCGTACCCAAAGGGTAAAAACGGGACACTATTACTAAGACTCCGCGGTCCGTCTGTCTGTCTGTCTTACTGTCCGTCTGTCACCAGGCTGTATCTCATGAACCGTGATAGCTAGGCAGTTGAAATTTTTAAAAACAGAATAAAATAAATATTTAAATGGGGCTCCCAATACAACAAACGTGTTTTTTTTTTTGCCGTTTTTGCGATAATGGTACGGAACACTTCGTGCGCGAGTCTGACTTGCACTTGGCCGGTTTTTATTTGCGCAGTCATTACGGACAGATAATTCTTAACTACTTTCCCGCTTCAAATTATATTTAAAAATCACAATAGGTAATAATGATTTAGACACGAGGAAACTACTAAATATAATCAGTATCATTAATTACCTAATACATAAGGTAACTTTTCCTGTCTATCATTTTGTATGACTAACATTTTACAGGATGTGCTTATAGATACATAAACTACCAGGGACACATAAATGTATGGAGTATTGCGGCATGGTAAGACAGTGCAGTATTTACATACTAACAGTTTTGTGACAAGTACTAAGGCCGACATTGTTAGACGTGCCTTAGCACGTTCATTGGCTTAGAAATATTCCCCCTCTATCTTGCAATTTTTAGTTTGACAGGACTTCTTCTTCGTGTCGCTGGCAAAACGGTAATTGATAGTTCTGCGACATTGAAGAATCCGCACCAGAAGTTTGTTTTTATTAATTTCGACCTAATACAGTTGTAATAAGGTTTATATCATAAAATCTGCACTGATATTTGTGACATGAAGTGTGTTAAATAAATAAATAAATATTTATTTCGTAAAATCTACTCTGTGTAAGCTTAGTTATTAACCATCTCCACTCACCTAAAAGACAGCTCATATGTTCTCGAATTAAACTTAAAGTACCTAGGCGACCGAGCTCTGCTAGGGTGAAAATAGAGAAAACAACGTTTTATATAAATGAAACTAGCTAGATCGATTTATCACCTCCGCAACCCCCTGCATACTAAATTTCATGAAAATCGTTGGAGCCGTTTCCGAGATTCAGATTATAAATATATACAAGAATTGCTCGTTTAAAGGTATTAGATAAATCGAAAAGGTATTATGATTTAGGCATGAGGAAATATCAAGATAAAATAAGGATAATAATGAAATACATTACGTTACTTTTTCCTGACCTATGTAATTTGTATGCCTATAAACATTATAAAGGATGAGTAAAGAGATACATGAACTACCAGGAGTACATAAATGTCTGGCAGTGCTTTAATATTGTCGAATGCAGTGTAGTATTATTTATTGAAAGAGCGAGCGCGAAGGCTCCGTTTCAGCTTGGGCAAAAATTATTTCGTATGTCCGGCTGTTCTCCTCTACAGGTCGCATTTCCCAACCGATTCTTGTAAATTTTGTGAGCAGGTTCGATAATTATATGGAATTTATTTAACGATCCACCTTAAGGAATTCAAAAAAAAACGAAGACATTTTGAAAATTTGCCAAACAAAACTTGATTGACGAAAAAAATAAAAAGGCAAGACTCGCAAGGTCTTCAGCTCACACCAGCCACTAGTATTAAATGTGTTATGCTTATGTTATACATAGCTAAGCACGTGTTTTGGCCATAATTATGTCGACATTGGCCCTTTATCTTGCACCTTGTAGTTGAATAGTTATGCAAAAGTGACAGAAATAACGCTAAGTAACACACATACGCCTAAGTAATGTTTATTTCATGACCACAGCGTTATTACATAATAAGCTAGTGTAAACATTAAGTAAATTATGTAAGAAGTTTATACAACGTACCAGGAGCATATAAATGTGAAGGAGTACTCACCTATCACAGAACGGGTGTCCGAGCGCGATCCATTCCTTCTGTATGAGGGACTGGAAGCCTGATATCGTTCTGAAGTGGGGATCGACTAGTAATTGTGTGAGGCATGATACCACGGAACAATAGTCTACGCCGTCACCTGAAACATTAGCAAAATTTTTTAACAAGTGAGAAGTATAATTGTTGTTTTCCAGAATTATTGACAAACAGCTGTTTGTAACAATTATGTACTAGGGAAACAGGACAATAGTAGCGGTGTTTATTGTTAAATGCAGCCCAATGTACAATATAGCCATCAGCGTATTTGAAAAATTCTAATAGTGCGTCATTTTTTGGACGCGTACGACCACGTCATAAGCGAATGTAGACCTCATTGCTAAACTAATTACTAAATAAAACTTCTAGAAGAAGCACATGGTTTTCAGATTATAATCGGAGCAACTGACCTTATTTAGACTTGTACGCTGTAAGCAAACGGTGTAAGGTCATTGCTTAAAGTCCGCGTCCATGGTTGAGTAATACTAGGAGTCTAGAATCTATGTGGAGGTGACAATATTACCTTCTTGTAAGACAACAGTGACGTTGTTGGACAGGTGATGCGCGGCGTCGTCGGCGAACGCGATGCAGTTGGCGACGTAGCGGAGCCACTTGCTCGTATCCAGGATTGAGTAGTATTGGGAGTCTTGCAACTGTAATAAATACAAAAAAAAAGTTTTATAAATAAAGTTAAACATATATATAAATAAATATAGTTTTGTTGCAATCTTTCTGTGTCGAGGACTTATATTTTGTCCAACCAGTAGGCAGCCTAATTATGTAAGTGAATTCAGCAAAGCCCGTTTTGACCAACCAATCACATCGACGGAAATCCATATCGCGTTCATCTCGCATGTGATTGGCCGATTGATGGCGGTCAAGCCTTGCCGAATTCACTTACGGAATTAGGCTACTGAAAAGCTTTCACTTTATCATGTCTCTTTTTAGTCCTGTTTTGTTAACTATTTATGGATAGCTGAAGTAAAAATATTAGTAAGACCGCGGTTACAATACGAACTATTGACTAGTAGATTTGTAGTACATTGTATCACCTTCGACCACATCATCGCTTACCATCAGGTGAGATAGTGGTCAAGAGCAAGCCTACCGAAAAAAAACATGTCTAGACAAATATGGCGATACATTGTTTTAGTAGTAGTTTCCTATTTTGTAAGTAGAGATAACTAGCTCTATTAGCAACTTCTCGACGAGACCACGGCCACAGATTACTAAATAGTTACCACGGCCTAATTCAGAAAGGCTGGCTACCCAGAACGGACATACATTACTACTACCTCGAACGAAAACCACATTCATAAGTAACCAACAATGACATAAACAAATTAACCACAATTTACTCCTAGATAACCTTAAAAGGAAACAACTAAACGTTTAATTCATAAAACCATAATGTTTAACAAAATAGCAGGAAAACTAGTAGGTATAGTTATTTATGCTACAAGTGCGAAAGGTAGGTGATTTCCGATGAGTGGCATTTTTATTCACGAGCGAGCGTAGCAAGTGAGTGGATAAATCGACACGAGTCGGAAATCATCTTACGTACGTGTATCATACAACATTTTACTATGCATTGTGCGAGGAAATAAATAAATTAATAAAATGAAATTAATAAAATGGCGGGCGTATTTGAATACGCCCGCCATTTTATTAATTCACATATGCTGAACGCGCTTGAGCGCGTTCAGCATATCCACAGATTAACTAATAGTTCCTCGGGCATATCTACTGCGCATGTGCAAATAGCTGTCACATCGTAATGCAATAAGGCACGAGCAAAATATACGTTCTGCCAAACATATTTAATGAATATTTAAAATTAACTTATTGATCAAAATCTAAATCTAGAGTAATTAAAAACGCCTAAAATGAAGTATTAGTTTTATTTTACCTTTTATATGAATGATAATCTGTACATAAGTAATTTGTAAAACTTTTCTCAAATAATAAAAACTCTATGCGTCGGACTGACGTTGGAGTTAAAAATTAAAAAAATACAGGAAAGTAAAAAGCACTAGCGAAAAAAAGTGACACTTTCCGCACAGTTTGGCTGCTTGGAAAACCACTCTTTTCGAGGACATGCATTGTAAAACCCTTATCGTTTGCTGAAGTGACCGCAAAGCGTTTCAAAGTGAGTTGTTGTAATAGTGAGTGGTTAAAACTAGATTATCAATTCTTAGAACAGTAATGAAAGACTGAATGTAAAATAATCGCTATCTATACTTTGTTAACGTAGGTTGCAAAACAATTTTAATTTTTTACAACTCTCATGTTCGGTAAGTAGGTTCTTATTACCTCCAAATGGGGCTTGTAGGTGACTAATTAGCGCTCTAGGGTAATAATGTAGCAAGAAAAGCCCTAGGGCGGTAAGTAATTTAAAAAAAAAACACTTCTTTCTTTCAATTCAAAGTTCGCGTACATCTAACCATCATACTGGCAATAGACATCATGCATTCAGCCCAATGACCAAAGAGGTCGCCTTGCTATTCAGCCTTGTCTTCGTGTGAGTATAATAGTCATCAATTTTAAATATCGAACAGCGATGCTCAATTTCGTTCCTGAAAAAAAAAAAATTTTTTAATGTTTTATTCTTGTAATGCCGGTTTTATTCTACTTACCTCACAATCGAGATGTAAAGCAGAATAGTTAGCTCGGGTGTAAGTACCAATTGCACCCTCGAACTATAGGCGCCCTCGCTGCGCTCGTGCGCCTAAATATCTCGGGCTGCGATTGATGCCTTACAGCCCTTGGCTACTAATCTACTATTAATGTTCATTGCTTACTGAAAAGCCTCCTGTGGAAAGCCAACTGCCTTGGCCCACCTCGAAATCTTTAAAACGACTACAAAGGTGCGCCTGCAGGCACAAACTAGTTAGATGGGGGTAGTCCAATGACCCACAGTGCGATTTAATTGCGGAGCCACGTCCCAAACAATGCCTCACCCTTTCTCGTGCTCTCTGTGCAACAACACCTGAAAGAACTTTGTGAGGCAAATGAAAACGCTGTTGACGCGGCTGAATTCTGGTCAAAATATATTTAATTTTGAAAGACTCCGTATCAAAATGTCCTATCCGCACAATATTATATGAGCAGATCGTCCAATCCTCAAAATGACCTAGTAGCAAAACGTCCTTAGACAAAAGAATAGGAATGATACAGTCATACCACACAAATATGAAAGGGGGCGTCCACAAATTACGTGAGATGTTTAAGGGGGGGAGGGGGTCGAGTCAAATCTCATCTAATCTTACGTTGGAGAGAGGGGGGGTCTCGGCAAATATCACGCAATTTTTTTCTAAAAGAAACAAAAAAAATATATACTATTTTGGTCCATTTAATCCAGATTGTACATACTTAAGATTTAATCTTAAGCGTTATCGTAATACGATTAAGAGCATTCACTAATTCGTTCGAAAGAAAATAATTTCATTCATACTTCGACGTTATACATCTTCTGATTGTCAAACCACCATATACAGCAATTTTTTTTTTCTTTTCACAATAACAATCCAACGCGTTTGCGTAAGAAACCCACATTTTTAAAAATCTCACGTGAGATTGGGGGATGGGGGAGGGGGTTGAATAAAATCTCACGACATCTCACCAGGGGGGGAGGGAGGGACAGAAAATAAAAAAAAACACCTCACGTAATTTATGGTCGCCCCCAAATTTATAATTGAATAATTTTATTCAACATTTTCTTGAGACTTAACTTTAAAATAAAATAAAAAGTAAAATCCATGCATCCATATAATGTGTTGTATTTTTGCGTTTGGATCGGTCCAAGTGTAGAAATTCTTATGGATGTTCTCCGCCTTGGAGCGGGCGGAGGGGTCTATCAGACTCATACCTTTCGTCTAGGCGCTGGTAGCACAATTCATCACACTTCCCCGACCAGGTATTAGCTTGCATGACCTGATGCGGACCCCGTCACTTTGGTGGCCATAAACGCTCAAAGCTCTTCTGAATAGGCAAGCGCGGAACACGGCGCGGTCAGTCGTGGCGTCAAACTCTCAGAAGAAGATGGTATCCTCTCGCTCGATGGTCGCTAAGGAAGTAGCTGAAAGGCAGCTACTTCCTTTGCGACCATCACTTCCTCGCAGACGGGGACGACTAAGTACCACGCGCTGTCACTTCCAACCATGGACTGGATCAAGACCGAAAGCGAGTCCTTATTTGCAGCACCGACTGCCGCAATGTGGTCACGGAGCTGCACAACTAGGCTTGATATCACACACCATGGTCTAGGAAAAATAAATTGGACCCCCACAATACGGCGGTCAAAAGCCACCATTTTCCTGTTTCCCAATTTTAATATAGACACTCGCAAGGTTAAGACGTATAGATTGACCACGTTTGGTCTCTAGAACGCCACACGAATATTTTGAACTCTATGAACAGGTAGAAGCAGACAAAAATCGCGCGGAATTTTATCCGCATTGCGTGTTAGTTAAATTCAGTACGCGGACAAAACTTAATAATATTAATTCGCGCGATTAATATTAATTGAAATCGCAATGCGTGCTAAGCCTTACACTCTATGTCATCATCATCTGCCTAGCCTTTTCCCACCTATGTTGGGGTCGGCTTCCAGTCTATCCGGATTCAGTTGAGTACCAGTGTTTTACATGGAACTACTGCATATCTGACCTCCACAACCCAGTAACTGGGTAACACGATACCTCTTGGCTAGACTGGTGTCAGATCTCAAGCTTCTGACTACTCACAACCACTGTCAAAGATCTTCAAATGACAGCCGGGACCAACGGCTTAACGTGCTTTCCGAGGCACGGAGGAAAATCGGTATGTTGCAATGGTCATCCATCCACCGACCGACCTCGTCAAGCGTTGCTTAACCTTGAAGATCGATCCGTGCGGCTGTTATTATTTAGCCACGAGCTCCTCAACCTACCTCCTTTCACTCTATGTCATATGTCAATACTACGCAGACGAAAATAGAACACAGTTTTAGAAAAGTTCGGGTTCGTAGAGCGTTGTCCCTCTCACTCAAACCCATGTGACGCTCTGTTACTGACATATATTTCAATACTACCACACATTTATGGGTTCCTGGTAGCTTATGTATCTCAAGCTCATCCTGTATTATGTGATTCATACCAAATAATAGGCAGGAAAAAGTTAGCATAGGTGTTAATTAATTATCCTGACTCTATTTATGTATTTGTTTCCTTATTAACAAATTGTTTATATCCTGTTTAAGGACTAGTATGGCTGAGTCACGTCACGTCACGCCACGTCAGACAGTGAGTAACGCCGTCAATAACTACCACTAATAATATAAGGACTATCATATAGACACTATCCATCGGCAAAGTTTGCGTTCTTAATGAAAAAAGTCGAATCACCAAATTGCATTACCAGTAATAAAATCGAGGATGTACAACATTTGTTGATGGATTGTGTTAAAAATAAGATTGAGAGAGAAAAATTGGAAAGAGAGTAAGGCTTGAACAGGTTAGATATTGGCTTAATTCAGACGATATTATCATACTAGTCTGATCTAGCAAAACAACTTTGTAGGCTGGCAGTAGTTTCAAACCCGTAATGTTATATTTATGTTTAGTATAAGTAGCTTTTAGTAAAATATTGTCAGTGCATTAGTGCAGTATAGAATATCATTTAAGGTACAATGGGGTTGACGTATCCTTGTGGATAAAAACCCCCAAACTAAGAATAAAGATTTAAAAAAAATTGAGGTAAAGTTTCACCAATCTTACTACTATTGTAGACGTGAAAGTTTGTGAGTATGGATGTTTGTTACTCTTTCACGCAAAATCTAATAAACAGATTTTGTTGAAACTTTACTGAATTATAGCTTAAACATCAGAATAACAAATAGGCTATAATTTGAAAATATATTAGGAGACCTCGCTGCTCGCTGGAGCCCGCGTTGGTTTAGTACACCAACGCGGGCGGCAGCTAGTTTTAAACATTACTGTATCTTTAAAATCAAATAGTTTATTTCAAATAAATCTTTGAGGTACTTTTGAATTGTCATAAAAAAACAGATGACTCTAGTTGCAAATTCGCAAGCGTCCGTAGGTCTCAATGGAGAAGAATTTGCTTGAAACTCCACGGACACTCTTTTCCATCAGTTTTAATTTCAAGTATTTGGGTACATCATTATTGTTGAAATAATACATATATGTGAGAATGATGTAAAAAGACGTGCACGTAAAAGCGTCTAGAGTAACAAACAATAAATAAAAAAACCGGCCAAGTGCGAGTCGGACTCGCGCACGAAGGGTTCCGTACTTGGTAAATTGCGGTTTACGATTTATAACGTATTAAAAAAAAGTTAGTTTATCATTCTCTTATTTTAGAGGCGCTCGTGGCTAAATAATAACAGCCGCACGGGTCGATCTTCAAGGTTAAGCAACGCTTAACGAGGTCGGTCCGTGGATGGGTGACCATTTCAACATACCGAGTTTCTTCCGTGTGAAAATCTTAATGCGGTTCACAGAATACATCTACTTACCAAGTTTCAACAACATAGTTCTTATAGTTTCGGAAAAAAGTGGCTGTGACATACGGACGGACAGACACACAGACATGACAAAACCATAAGGATTTTTGTTTGCCATTTGACAACGGAACCCTAAAAATACTATAACAGGCCGAGGCAGCTAAGTTATGACCAATCCTAACTGATGGCGCCCGTTCACGAACATGACGCATGGATCGGCACCACTCAGCTCAACCATCATGAAGGGAACCGAATGATCCAACACATGTGCCACCATCAGTGAGACATTAGAGATAGCATGACACACTCAACTGCCAGGGCACACAGAAGTCAACGAACGACAGTGTATGGTAGATTCAACAGTCGGAACATAGTACTCACACATGTGCTGTGCAGTTACATAATACTAAAAGAAATTGAGTTCATACAGTTTAAGTGTCCATAGGCTATATTATCCCGGAAACATGCACTATTCTTGCTGGATATGCCACGGGAGCGAAGCCGTGGGTGAAGTTAGTTATTCAAAGAAGTGTCTGTTTCTAAAACTTGATTTGCCTTAAACATGCTCGGTTGTAATAATATAAATTCTTAGTGTCCGACCGAAGGTTCGGTTTCAGCCAAAAAGGGGCCGAATATATCGGCTTGAATATATGGCAGGGCTTGGCTTGGCATATATCTCTATATTCTTGAGCTGACATATTATGTTATTTGAAGACCCGAATATTCGGTTGGACACTAATACGTTAATAATTCGTGTAACTTACCCAAAACTGTCCAAGAGTAGTCGGCGTACACAGCTCAACAAGCTTCTTGTAGGAGGTTTGAAGAGTGCCCAGTGGTGGTAGTATACCTGGACCGCCGGCGTTCGTGAATGTGTTGCCGCAGAGATACAGCACATGCGGCGGCGTTAGCTTCGGGTGGGAGCGACGCACCTGCCAATTTCAACTTTATGTTAGTGTGGTAAGGTGGATTTTTAATTTTGCTACCGTAAAAGTACCCTTTGACAACTGCCTGCCCTTATATACTTAGAAATAAGGTTTGAAATGGCTGACCGGGTGCGTTCGATGGTATACAAAGTTTGATAGTGGCAATGGTTTTATTCCAGGTCTGGATTAAAGTGTGTGATTAATGTTTATAAACAGCCACAATAACAGAACGTCATCATCATCATAACAGCCGTAAGACGTCCACTGCTGGACATAGGCCTCCCCAAGCGTCGCCACATTGACCGGTCCCGTGCGTCCCGCATCCAACATTTTAAGTTTTTCATTAATTTATTATCTACGGATAACATTGAATTGTTTGTTTTTTTCGTAAGTGGTAATCTCTGGAAAGTCGAAGGCTACTATACGGCCGACTGTCATCGGATATATTTTATTTATTGTATAGTTTAGTACCGCGTGAGCACTTCCAGAGATTGCCTCTTACAAACAAACACACTATTTTACATCTTGTTATATCAGTTGGTCTACGAGTTCTATAACTTCTGCTCAATTTTATTGCAAATTTGCCGCGTTTGAAGACAAATGCTTACGTATTTTACGTAAACGTAACGTCCAAGACAACTCATATAAAGAGTTAATAATTTTTAAAACGATTCGACGGGTAACTAACGGCAGTCGGGTAAAAAACGGTTCAGAAGTTAAACCAATTAACTTCTGATTCTGACCCGTTTTTACCCGACTGCCCGAAAGTTACCGACGGTAAACATTTCCGCGTAAGTTGTAAGTCTTACGTGGAATTGGCTAAGAATGATTTCACACCGAGAGTCGTTTGTAGATGTCAACTTGAGCACAGATGACATAATAGTTACAACGACTTTAGTACAAACTTGCTAATGGACATCATGCATTCTCACATGTTAGTGGCCCTTCCACCGTCATGTTATAATTAGCTCGGGTAAAGGAGCTTGAGCAAAACCGTGTCATTTTAGTCCGAAATAACGTACTACTCGGTCATAATAAGTGAGCACCTGGTGCTGTGACGTCACTCTGATCAACTCTGATGTTCGACCTCTCGCTATTGGCGCACGACGCCAACGGATTGGTGCGCATTTATTTTGTATTGTTATGTAACTTTTATACTTTCTAACCGTTGCTTATAAAATGTTATTTAACGAAAAAAAAAACCTAGTTCGTCTAAATTAATATTAAACGGATAATCTATGGAATGATAATTTATGGAATGGTGATCCAATTACAATAATCTGTTTCTGATAAAAAGATGCATTGTAACCGATTGTTATAGAATGTATGTTATGGGGACAGAAGCTAGTTACTAATAAATCGTTTTATTTTCATTAAACTCAAAGCATTTATTTCAATTAAATAATTTAAATGCACTTTTGAATTGCCAAGGTCGGCCTGTCAAAAAGATAAAGCTTAGAAAACCACACTAAAAAGTAGAAAATAACTTTCAATAAATTTAAATTAATAATAGTATGATTAAAAAAAAAAAAAAATTGTAAAAAAGCGTTTACTTTTTATTTTAGTTTTCTATTAAAGTGGAAAGTTTTTAGTTTTTTGAAACTATTATTTATTTTTTACTTTTTAGTTCAATCGCTAATCCTGAAGATCCTGCGGGGCGAATACAGCCTACTGTGACAGGCTTGAGTCACAAATTTTTGTTACAGATTGGGAGCAAAAAGCTTGATAAAACTCAAGCCTATCACAGAGGCCGTGCTCGCCCGGCATGTAAGGATAATGTGACCAACTATTTAAATTATTGCATTGTCATCAGTCCTTGATAAGTGTGCAGTTCCAAATTAATACGACGTTTTGAAGGGGATGAAAATCTCGTTCAAAGATTCCGTTACATGGATTCATACATACCAAGCTAACAAAATCGTGTTGAAAAGCGTTTTCCTCACGTACCTGTTCCAACAATACACTCTCCGCCGTCGCCGACTGCTCAGTACTCAGCAGCTCCCCACTCCTCAACAACGCCGCACCTTCAGGCCTCCCCCACACCCATATCGGCACCCTTCCTGACCTGAAGTGTCTCGCTGATTCCATCAAGTTATAATCTAACACAGAACTGGGCACAATCAAAGTCTCTCCAGCGGTCAGCATGAACGCATCAGACGTTCCATTTATACAGGTAATCCTCCAATGAGGACATTCGCATCGTTCTAGCTCCCTCTTCCAGTCCGATGGTCGCTGGAACATGTTCATGTCTGAAGGGAGAGTGGGGTAGTACGGCTCTCGGTATTCGAAGGCGAAGAGGAGATCGTGTCTCTTCGGAAAGGCGTGGTGCATCAGAGCGAGCGCTATCTTTCGGCCGTTGTCTATCGGGGAGTTCACGAAGCTGAATGTTAGGACCTTCATGTTCTGGAATAGAAATAAGTGCGGGATATTAGTTTTGTTTCTGGTGGTTCTTGCAAGGTTCTTGCAGTGAAATCTTTGTCTCTGGTGTACACGATATTCTTCTAACTTTATTCGCTTTATTATACATTTGTTTTGTACCACAGATAAGGTAAAGTTTCAAGGAGGTAGCATGTACCGAGAATTTTTCACTGCACATGACCGCAAAACTTGGAGACGCATCGTATTTAGTCGCCGTCGAATGACGAAAAAGAGGAAAGTCTAAACAATATTGCCTGATAAGTTTGAAAGAAAAGAAAACCGGCTACGTGCGAGTCGCACTCGGGCACGAAGGGTTCCGTACCATTATCGCAAAAAAATAACACGTTTGATGTATAGAAGCCCCACTTAAATATTTATTTTATAACATTTTATACAAGCTTTTAATTAACTTGCAATGTATGTATGTAAGTGTGTTCGGGTCAAATCTTGCAACTGAATTTTAAAGCAGTTATTCTCCAGAGATTAAGATGAAATTTTACATACACGTTTAGTTTGGATGACAATGCATGGTTAAAAAAGTGACGTCATTCTAAATCTAATATGGCGGACGGCCCAAGATGGTGGACTAGTTATTATTTGTGTACTGCCATGATATGCGTATCAAATGAAAGGATTTGCTGAGAAGAATACGAAAAAAGATTGCATTAAAACAAATGAATAAATTATTATCATTTGTTGTTATAGCAGCAACAGAAATACATCATCTGTGAAAATTTCAACTCTCTAGCCATCACGGTTCATGAGATACAGCCTGGTGACAGACAGACAGTGGAGTCTTAGAATAGGGTCCCGTTTTTACCCTTTGGGTACGGAACCCTAAGAATGACTTGTTTAAATGCAACAAGAAGTCATCAGGCACCTCTAATGTATCATCGTTTGCCAAACAAATAAAACTTCTAAATAGTATAAAACAAAGCCGCAGTCTGATTCCGTCTGATTCTCCGCATACTCCTTCTAAACCACGCCACGGCATTTAATATGGTTTTTACTAATTGAAAGTGTGATAATATGAGAAAGTTTTTTTTACATAATTTGTCCCGTGCCAAGCCGGGTCGGGTCACTAGTATTACTTGTACAGTTTCCCTAAAAATATTCATGGTTCATCCAGTAATTTATCCGTTAATAGCAAAATGATTACCTATCGTTATGTACTTTACATATGGCTATTTAGACTATTTAACAGCCATTGATCTAATCCCCGCTAACCATGTGACATTGAGTCATGCGCTAATCAGATTAGATAGTGACCCGACCAGATTGCTACGACGCATCTGAACGAAATATGTGTATTATCTGTGTACTTAACGTATCTGTGTTGCATGTAAATATAGGTAATAGTGTGTTTGTGTATGAACATTCTTTTAATGAAATTCAGATGTTTTTGGCAATGTCGGAATGGAATACAGTCTTTACGAAAGCACAGATAAAATAATACTAGCATACAGATGCCTCATCCCATACAAAGAAACCGTGCCGACTTAACTAGCGTTTTCGTCTGATCATCTGAGTATTTTTTGTACATCGATCGCGTTGGGTTCCACGGCGATAGATAGATGGTGTTAGCAGCGACTTGCAAGTAAAAGGGTTTACTTGGTGCATGAATATTTTTTCTTTAAATACAGTGACGATTTGTTTTATAGTATTTTATTTTTTTGCACGTTTTTATAGTTTCATTGCACCAAAATGTGTTACAATACAAATTTAAACAATCGAGTGGAATGCCTCATAAATTTAAAACCGCGCCATCTATTGGCATCAATTTTAAACGATCCATTAAAATAATCTTTGAAATGTAAATTAAGAGCCCAATATTCCATTATTTTGTGCTCAGGAGAGTTCATTAAACAAGAACATACAATTTTTATGTTCAATTCTAGAAAATATTAATTTTACACACAATTAAATAACAAATCGATGCTTATCGCGCCATCTAGTGATATTTCTTTGAACCAAATTTTCTTTATTGGCGCTCCCCTTTCTTAGGGGACCCCGTGACGAAAGTGATTAACACCGCACTGGGCCAATATGGTGGATAATGGTATACACCCAAACACTGAGAAATTCTCTTTTTAACCCCCACCGGAAAAAGAGGGGTGTTATAAGTTTCACGTGTGTTGCTGTGTATCTGTCTGTGGCATCATAGCGCCTAAACGGATGAACCGATTTTGATTTAGTTTTTTTTGTTTGAAAGGTGATTTTGTCGAGAGTGTTCTTAGCTATGTTTGAATAAAATCGGTTCAACAGTTATGGGCGTTTAACTTTTTGAATCGGGGTGTTATCGCAAGATAAATGTGTCGGGGGTTTTTGAAATTTTGAAATTTTCTTGTAACAAGAAAGCTTGTGAAAATTCTGCGTTAAAGTAGAGAACTACAGGTTCTTTACTACAAATTCTGAATTCATAAACCGGTGGTCAGTCAATAAAGGCTGATGTTAATAAATGTTTGAAGTAAGGAGACGGAAAGGGGCCGTAACATTGATAGATTTATAGACTTGTTGTTTTATAGCATTCAGTAGTTTGACATCAAATAGTGTTTTTTCAGCTATGAAGTACAAATAATATAAGTGTCTGGCTGGCTGGAAACTACTATTGCGTTTTTAAAAAAAAAAAAAAAAATTGTGACGTGAGGCTGGTTCGAGATGGCAACCAGCCTTCGTGGTGCGCGTCTAGGTCATCTTGCTATCCGTTTACTTTCTTTCATGTTGTGGTTATAGCAATTAATTATCCAACTACTTCAAAACTGAAAAGAAAACATCGTGAGGAAACCGCCATGTCGTAGAACCAAAAATTCGAAGACCTGTCATCCACCAACCCGCACTGGGCCCGCGTGGAGAGGGAATGGGCCGTGTCCCTGCAGAGGGAACATTAAATGGCAGATGATCACCCGATTACTGGATTGTTTAGGTATAACTTTGGAAGTCTATGTGAGTATGGATGTTTATCTATTCCTTCGTAATGCCTAAACACCGCATCAGATTTGGACAAGATATTCGTATGAGTGTACCATGTAACATAGGCTATATTATTAAGTCTCGGAAAATCAAATTGGTGGGATAATTTGGTTTTCCCATCTGCAATTTCTCAGTAACATCCCGGAGTCCGAGTTGGACTTGTACGGTTGTTGTTGTGTGTGGCCAGTTGATGGCATAGGCTCACTCGCGATGGTATGTACGTATGTTACAAATACGAAATACCTAACACGATCGAGTTTGGTATCAAATTGAAAGTATTTACGTGCATTTCACCGAAAGTTTCACAACTTTCCCAGATATTTTTCCGTTATTAATTTTATAGGGTTCCGTACCCAAAGAGTAAAACTGGACACTATTGCTAAGACTCCACTGTCCGTCTGTCTGTCTATCACCAGGCTATATCTCATAAACCGTGATAGCCAGACAGTTGAAATTTTCACTGATTATGTATTTATGTTGCCGCTATAACAACAAATACTAAACACCGAAGAAAAATAATATTTAAGTGAACGAAACGTGATTTTGTTGCCGTTTTTTGCGATAATGGTACGGAACCCTTCGTGCGCGAGTCCGACTCGCACTTGGCCTGTTTTTTTACCTAGTACTCGGGAATTAATTCATTAAATCTGTTAGAGACATTGTATCGACACGAATAATTTTATATAAAACGTGAGATATAAAATGACTATTAAATTGAATAGTTACAAAGTGAGTCATCCTCAAACATGTAAACATACACATTCTAAAACTGTACATGATTGGGTATTATCATTGAAATGGTTGTAGTATAATACTCACAACGGATCTTTGTGGCTCTGAAGTTGGCTCTGTCAACTATTGCGCACGAAACAGATTAACTGCATAGAGTACACGAGAAAGGATGATGCGACAAACGTATGCGAGTGAAAGAGACAGTTATACAATACTATTTACACTTTCAATATTGACACAAAAATAGCTAGTGCGCAGCCTCTTGCAGCCAATTCAGAGCCACAAAGATCCGTTGTGAGTATTATAATTTGCGTAGATTACAAACGCAGATTATTATTTCAAGGACCTATTTCTAATGATGAATCATTATTGTGGTGACTTTTAAGATCACGGGAAATCAATTACCATTCAGTTTGAGTTATGAAGAGTTTAATTCAATACCATAATATTATTCTAAATCTTTCGTCCGTCTGTTTAAAAACTTTTCATGTCTTAACGGTTAAACGGTTTAGGATTGATACAGGCACACAGAAGACCATTATCCTGGATGGAAACAAGATACTTTTTATGCCGGGGCGTATGTTCCCTTGACATATTAAATTTTTACGGTGGCAAAGCTGCTATAAATGCGAAAGTTTGGATGTAAGAATATATTTGTTACTCAATAACGACAGTTTGACTGAACGGATCTGGATGGAATTTGACACAGAGATAGATAATAGTCTGGAATAGCACATAGGCTACTTTTTATTGCGGTATAATGTTCCCTAAGGATGATAAAACACTTTTCACGCGGGCGAAGCCGCTTGCAGAAGCTAGTAATATTATAAATGCTAAAGTAACTGTGTTTGTCTGTTTGTTATACGTTTTCAACTACTATTGATTATTTTTTGTAAATAGATTGGACCTTGGAAAAGGACAAAGAGTTTTTTTCTCTTTACCCTCGCACTAGAACGCCTTGCAGCAATGGAGCACACACTTACAGGGTTCTTTCTATCCCGGGACTACGTATTCGTAACCGAGTTGTAAATAAATTTTATGACAATGTTTGTCTATTAAACGTTTGCAGAATTCTGTCCAAATATAGCATCGTATGTTTGTTTATTTTTAAACTTAGATCTGACTAACAGTTCAACGTAAGGCACAGAGTTTTACGTGGTATTTAAGGGAATTGAACACGCCACTTCTAAAGAACTGGAATCAATACAAATAGTACTTACAAAGCTGTATCGGTACGGTAAAAAAAATTACGACATTAGTGATTTTACATTTTTAAAGTTTGCGCTCATTTCAAAAGGTGCATTAAGAGTCATTAGGTAATTTCTCTAAACATCATTGTATTAAACTGCTTAGAAGAAAGTGTAAACAGCTTGCTTGCTTCTTGTCTGAGCAGGAATTCGACGTCTACTGCTAAGCCACTCCACAGACCCCATCTCTGTCAAGCTTAGCATAGCTTCCAGTTACTTGCTAGATTATTTTATGAGACTGTGCTCCAGTTTGCGTGCTTGACAATTTTGTCACATTAATTCTGCGATAATTTAGCGGTGAAAAACCCAGCCTTTATGTCTTTATTTTAACTGAGACGGTATCTGAAGTAACTGCATGGCAATTGACTGAGAATTCGCATTACGTCATCACAACCTGTAACATCTCAGATACCGCCACGGTAAGACGGTATAACCAAATTCTTATAGCACGTAAATTAAACCTACCTTGCATATAACCTGCAGCCCCTTCACCTTGCCGGGCATATCGCCATAGGGCATCAGGCGCCGCCGTCGCTGAGGCCCACCGTCGGTCAGCCATACGGCGCCGACCCCCGTCAACGGCACGTCGAATGCGCCAAGCAAGTAGTTCCGTTGGCAGTACTCCTAGAGCAACAGATTAGGATACAGTTAGGCTACAAAAGTTATGCACTTCAGTAAACTTCGTGTGGCCGAATAAGCAAGAATTTCTGCAAACTGTGGCAGGACACTTTTCGCTTACTCATTATTTATCTCGAAGCGAGTATCTTCCCGCAGGATCTAACATTTCGTAGTCTACTTGGAAAACCCTTGACCGCCTCAGAAACCTAGTAGGAAGGTGCTCCCCCAACCTTGCAAAGTGGAGCTACTTTAACGGAACAGCAGCAGCGGTGTGGATGTGGAGCCGAGTCGCAAACCACGCTCCACTTACTATCCCGACCTCTGTACCTCAAAACATGCAGAAGTGCCACCGAGGATGTCGTCACACTGCCAAAATGGTGGGCTCGGTTCGGGATAAAAAGTCTGAATTACTGACGTGCTAGCGTCCCGAAGAAGGAGAAGAAGTATACAGATAAAACAGAAACGGTGTACATTTCGTTTATCTTCGTGTCACCAAGCACGATCTTCGCGCCTCAGCGTCCCTCAAGAAGTATCTAAGTTTTGAAGAAGAAGTATCTCACTGTTATTTCCTCCAGAAAAAACCATTACCAAATAAATTAAACCGAAGTAGGAACTAATTGCATTTAGATAAAAATAAGGAAATTCAACTACCAAGGCCGCATGAATCGCGAGAGCAAAGAAATAGTTCTATTGTTGACCTATGATCGTTAGCAATCACAAAAGGAAATTTCGGCGTGAGTAATTTAGTCTATTAGTGACGGCCAAAACCGTGTTCTATTGCTATCATCTGAATCTCTATTGCACCTCAATTTTTAAATAAATACAAGGATGTCATCATATCCTTTCCCACCGTGATGCCAAACCATTTATTCGGTCACGCTCTTCTAAAAATCTATTTAGCCCATTGAAGCATCCAAAAAATACCGACAATTTGTACACAAATCTCCAATAGACTATTTAGCGTAGCAACTAATACTTTGATCTCTACATACGCGTAGATATCGTTAAATGAAACCGATATAAGACGGTTTTTGGTTTCAGGGAATTTCCATACGGGCAGAACCCATTCAGTCAAGATAAATGTCTTGGAAGAAGTTCATTCCTAAGACGTGAGTCAGGGTTTCTAGGATTTATTAATTTCTTGACAGATTTTCCTTGAGCAAATTTTATGACCTACTCATCAATAACGTCGACTAGCACTGATACTAATATTTACAGGCATTCTATTGGCTCAATGTTTACGAGGTTATTAAACCACGCGGTTTCCTTGTAGCTGCAATATGACCTGGGATGCGGTATTTAATTATTCACTGGCGCAAAAAGACATAAGACCATATGTAGATGAAGATTCAGATAAGAGAGTACCGAATATCGGACAAATATTTGATCCAATCCTATTTTAGGTACTGGAAGACGAAGCATTGGAAGGCCTTCCGCTAGGTGGACCGATGACCTAGTTGAGACTGCGGGAATCCGCCAGATGCGAGACGCACAGGAACGGTTGATATGACAACGCGATACTTTGGTGAAGCCTATGTTCAGCAGCGGATGTCTGCCGGCAGAAATGATGATGATGAATGCCAGTAGGTAATACTCACTTCATTGGTTGAGTTCTCCAAGGGCACGAATGATAATTTGTAGTTGGTTATGAAGAGCGAACCAAAGCGACCGCGGTCCCATTCGCTGAGAGGCGTCAGCATCACCACGCTGTGTGCCGCGCCAGTCACCAACTCACCTAAGAACAAAAAAATATACAGTTCAATAAATACACAATGAGTCCAGGTGTCCTTAGAATTAGGTTTATCCCTGGGGCTATTTGTCCATCATCCGAGTTTTTTTTTCCCAGTAGGGGTGTAGTTATCTCATTATTTCTACCCATTTTCTATTCTAGTAAAAATGCCACATCTAGCTAGTGTGCTGGAAGTTCTGTTTGGCTGTGATGAGTACCCCAATGGTTCGTAATAGCACCGGGAACATTTATCTGCTGTGAATGTAAATGTTACATAATTTTATTCTGAAACTTTAAAATAAAGCTTTCTTTGAACAGAAGTTCGACTGTATTGTTTCAGACTCTACTAAAACTTGAATGGTTTGGTTTACTGGAGCGATAGTTTTAGAAGGTCAAGGCGATTCAAATGTCGGTGGAAAGGTAGCGGCGTATTTTCTACTCCGCGCTGTGGAAACATATACATAGTTACAAAATATAAACACTGATTTATGTCTAGAATTGTCCGATGAAGTGAAGCAGTGCTCTTGGAAAAAATCTATCAATAGAAGATCATTTTGAATACATGATTTTTTTCTCGATTACATTTCCGCCTCAGTGCATTGTTCTAGTGTAAAGCTAGCTTGAAATACAGATAAAAACTCCTTGCAATGTATTTCAAAGACAGATTTAAATATACAACTTAATACAATCAGTTATGATGCATTGGCAACCTGGTCGCTATATTGCATCGTCGGTCCGTCTGGTCGTCAACACAAAAATCAGGTCAAAGTTGTCGATCGGGGGTAAAATCTACGATCAGTTTACCAGTTCTGTGGTCAGAATTCACATTTATTCATTCTTATTTTCTCTTTTTTATGTACAAATAGATATTGAAACCGCGAGTGAGTCAAGGGGGATTTTTCCTAGCGATGAAAGATAATTATGAATATTATTACGGCTTTTTTGTTACGTAGGCTCGCGTCATCGTGCGTGCTCTCAAGGTGACGAGTGGTGGACGAACTTGCACAAGAAGAATCGTTTAACAAGGGTTCTGTTTTGTGGTGTAATAAGTGTATCTTGAGCATGCTGGAGGCTTTAGGCGCATCTTAGGGAAGATCCTAATTCCAACATTGGACTATTTAAAATTGAATGACCCTATAAAAGCATATATTTTTCCTTTTACTTGCCGAAATTTCGTCAGTTTAAAGTTCGTTCTATGAAGATGTTTATACTGGTTACATTAGCAAGTGCCAGACAATAGCACTTGACTTAAGATCGTACTTTTTTAACAGTTCTTTTTTTTAATATAAACAAACACTTTATCTATAAAAAGCGGCAACGACCTACTCACAATGAAATGAGTCATGCGTTAATTTTAATTTATAAATACTGTGTTACGTAAATCGCGCTCTGATTAACAACTTTCATGGAGTATGTATTGTTGTTATGAATAATGAAGCATTCAACTACCTTACAGTTTTACGACACAAGCTCATTTCATATATCATTAAAAACGAAACACACCAATGCAATAAATGGAAGTAAATTGACTAGAAACCTGAAAATGGAATTTAGAAACCTTATTTCAAAATATGGTAAGCGAAAATTATTGGACCGAAGGAAACTCTGGCACTTGTTAGAATTGTGCTGCAAAATTGACTATACAAAATATAATAATCCTTACAAAGAAGATTATACCCATTATTTCAGAGTCATTGTAGCAAGTAGAAATACTTCAATCTGTGTATCATAACGGAAAAAAAAATTCCTGGGAGAATCAGTTTCGAGAAGAGGGTGTTAAAACCCGGACAGCTGTAGTTTTGCATTACCTACACACATCCTGACTAGGGATGCTAAAAGCAAGTAGAAGAAAGGTCGACAAAATTAAGAAATACAAAAGAAACTTATTGGGTCACGACTTCTTCCTCACTATTCATCAGATAGAATAAGAGAGTGACTAATAAAAGATTCCAAGAAGGTATTTCTAATAATTTAGATGGTAAATAAGGCATCCGGTAAATCGGAGATGAAACAAGTACTAGGTTGTTAAAGAACCGAGGAGGTGGTTTCGAATCAAACAACAACAAGGACCTTGCGAGCCGGCACACATTGGCCGTCAAAACAAGACTGGTACTAGGGTGTCATAACAACTGAGTATGTTACAGTGCTGTACAAGACTATACGGTGAAAAGTTTTCGTTCTGGCATCTGATAAGATTCAGTTTTCTTGTGGAGTTGTGGCCTTCACACTCAGCGATCTGGACCATACTTTTTTTTATCGCGATTTGTCGAAGGAAATAAGAACGATTTGCGCAATACGCGGTGACCGTGAACGTTGTCTTTGACTCATGCGGTATCGTGCAACGAAAATATTTGCGGTATTGTATGTAATTTGGCGGTTTACTTTGTTATTACTGGGCATTTTGGTATTTCATGAAAATCTGAAACGTATCATCGACATTTTTAGACTTTAGATTTTTACTCTTAAGTTAGAATCTGCCTGGTGTTTTGACAATGTGTGTTGGTACAGTTATTTACAAACTATTATTTTGATTGACTAACCATGATAGGTATCTCGTCACCTTTTTAGAATTTCGGATTTTACGACTTCCGCGGGATTCGATGTATGGCTCTTACATTTTATAATGATTGGATTTTCAAGGATTGCTTACGTAGATAATATTATTGTACCTTATATTAAACAAACGAATTAATGTCTTATGACTTAGGTTTAGTTTCATTAACTTGAAGAAATGTAAGTATATACGTATCTAGGTAGAGTACATAGACAAAATCATGGGTACTAAATTGTATGGTGTCAATTCGTGCCGTGTGCAATGTGCCGACTCCAACCACAAGAATGCAAACCCTACATATGACATTGTTTACAAATAAAATGGAAATTGTAAATAAATTATTATAACATATTTTTACGCTGTCAGAATCTTCGATCATAAATACACCTAGATTCCCGGTCAGCGCTTAAAAAACGGGCCGAAAAATTGGGCCACAAATACGTTTGTGGCCCTATTTCAAAATTAGTATGTTCCAATCATAGCCAACATTAATACGTTAAAAATGCCGCAATGTGCGTTCAAAAACTGTGAAAATAACCACCGTAACACCTTGATTTTGGAAGGAATATCTTTTTTTCGGTAAGTTTATATCATTAAGTGTTTTTCTTATAGTAAAAACCGAATTAAATAGAAAATATGAATTAATTACCAAATATTATGATTGTTTGACCAACGTTTGCGTCGACAAAGCGAACGCGCCAACTATTGTAACAAACATTGACTGTTCTGGAACAGAGAATGCATGGAGTGGTTTGTAAAGCTATTTTTTTTTTATTATTTAAAAAAATTCTATTGTGTTATTTTGGTCCGACTACTTTTATAAATCAGTCAAAAATATTTGACACCATAGAAAACGAAATAAAGTAACCCCGAAATTTCCTACATAGTGTTTTTAACCTTATTGCTGAAATTTTAAGTTTCATTTTTTAATAAATATTTTTGTACTTACATATAACTGACTTTTAATTTTCAAGTTTTCATGCAAACCCTATCCTACCTAAGTACCCTACCTACCAACCTACCCACGAATCTATTTTTTTAACTGTCTCTATTCGAGCGAACAAAACAAAAAAATAATTATTCAAATCGATCCAGCCGTTTTTGAGTTTTAGCGAGACCAACGAACAGCAATTGATTTTTATAATACAGAAAGATAAGTAGGTAAGTGTGTGTGGCCATTTGAGCGACTTATTTTCGTTCCTGATTCTTAATCTAGTACTTTTATAGATCGATGATATAAAAAAAATAATTGAACGTTTCGACTCCACTCATTCCTTGTCCAAGCTCAAACATAAATTTTAAAAATTCGAATTTCGAATTGATTTTTTTTTGGCACATTGTGATTTAGACTTTAACACTTGCGTGTAAGACTAAATTTTATTGAGCTCATAAAATTTTTATTGCTTTTTATACATCGTTTTGTGAAAGCAACTTTAAACATTGCGTTTAAGGTTGAATTTACATTAATGTATATTTATTCCAAGTAGAATTCTTAGAATTACCTAAACACAATTGGCGTCAGTTTTAAAGATAAATTTTGTATGGGATCCTCAATCTAGGTGTATTTATGATCGAAGGTCAGAATGATAAATTATACTTTCGATAAGCATACTGAACAAGGTCACAGATATCACATGCAGCATAAAATTAATTAGATACCAGGACAGCATAACAGCCCTGTAATTACTGAATCAATTAGAAATATAACGTACCTTTCCTCAGAACGCCCATTGCGAATCACAATACGCCATCAACTGGTATACAGGACACCACTTCCTACCATTACTATGGCTCGAGTTACCAGGCATTCATATATGGCGATACAGTTACGCGTACGTAACGCATACATAATGATTATTGTTGTAATTTGCATCATGCCTCTACTTGAGTAAAATAAAATGCTGGGCATAATAAACACAGGTTACATTGTTTTGTCCTTGAATGGGCGTAATTAAGACGAAATCTTATGCGTCATTGACCTCTCGTATTATGTAGAATGTCGTCCGTAATTATTTTGTGTAATTTTTTTAAAGGGAAAATGTATGTTTATGGTTAATGTGTGTGACTATAATTAACAATTTTGGCTGTTTCCTTATATGGATATTTTGAATTTTGACTGTTTCCTTATATGAATATTTTGAATAGTTGTGCTATATTACATCAAATCAGTCTATTTGACAATTATAAATTGGCCAACAGGCAATTTGTTAATTTGATTCAGCTGTTTCCTTTTTTCAATATACGAAAATCAAATTCAGACTGAGTTATCAGACAGTTAAAAAAGTCAACAATCTAATATGTACCCAGCTTCAGTTCAACTATCTACAAAATCAAGTCATCTCTGTAATGCACTGAGATGACTCACATTTCCAATTTATATTGTACATTTTTATTAAACCTCACATCTTTTCCCATGCAGGTAGACAGAACCACAGAACACCATCTGCGATCCTTACATACTCTTTTTGTTTTATTTACATTCATATATCTGGTCAAAATACCTAAAGAATTATTTTTAAAGTAGATACAATTTTTCTAATTGGAAAAATCCTAATAATGACTTCACACACACTTCATAACCATCCTAAAGAATGTTTAAATTTATGATAGCTTCCATATGTTAATTTCATTTTGTTCATTCAAAACCATTTACAACCTAGCTACAATCTAGGGGTCTTTAAGTCAAGAGTGAATAGGTTATTTTTAGGCAAGCGTGTTTCACCGTCGACCACATCATCGCTTACCATCAGGTGAGATTGTGGTCAAGCACGAGCCTATAGGTTAAAAATGCGACTTCGCTTAAAAATGGCGTACACGGTATAACAACAAAATGTAAGTCTAAGAACGACCTAAGAGCGATTAATATTTATGTTATAATGACTATCAGCTATAGTAACGGTATTTGAACAGTCCCTTAAATGTCGTTTAAAATTGTTTTGACTGTAATGCAACAGCCATGTAAAGTGTGGCATCTTGACTGCTTTATTTATTTGTTTTTGTATGGCTTGCCATACTGTTTTTGAAGTGAGAATATTTATTTGTTATCTATGTGTAATATTTATTAAAGTTAGAGAATTGTACACACATGACATTTATCAGTATTTACTTCGGAACAGCAGCATTATGGAGTTCTATGGGGCATGTAAAGTAAAAATAACATTAAAAAAATGCTATTATTTTTAACATAATACATAGCATTCAATTGTGAAAATTAATGTTAAATCATTAATTATATAACATGACATAACTTTTGAATTTGATATGTATCAACTGATTTGAATTGTATCTAACCAAGTTTTGGAGCCATTTATCAACAAAAAAAAAACAAAAAAGAGAGAAAATTCTGCACTATGATATTGCTTCTTGTCTAATGGATTAAATGTTTTGTGATCTTAATTTCAAATATAATAAAGGCTTATTTTGTTTCTACTCACCATTTAAAAGCTTAGGTTTAATCTCTTGCTTTTCTCCATTTTTTTCGCCTTTGCTCTGAAACAAAGTTGAACAACATTGATAACATTTTAATGAGAATTTAGTCATTGAAATGTTGTTTACTTAGCATAATGTTCAGGATTATCTAAATTCATGTGTTGTGATAGTGAGCTTTAGAATTGCATGGAATTAGAAAATAAATAGGTTCGTTTTACCTGCCAAATAAAAGTAATGAAATGTTATGATTTAAAATTTCTGTAGAGGAGGACTTCCTAACCTCTATCAAAATAAATAACAACACAGCAAAATTTAAATTGCCGTAAGATTAATGGTTTCACATCTTGGTTATATGAATGACTAAGACAACTTACCAGAGGAGATACATTGATGTAACTCTTGAAGTTTTGAACCAACTTTTTCTCATTCATTGTAATCAAATAATACCAACACTGCGTTGACCCACTTTGATCTTTTTCAACTGTGTTTACTAACTTATATATAAATAGATCCTTATAATAGGTTGAACGGAAGGTGATAATTGATTAAATTAACAGTTATCCACATGATTCTACTTATTTAACATATTTTTGATAACAATCATCCGCGCAAACACTGTACTATCTGTATACGAATTATTCAATAACACATTAGTGTACGATACGTAAAACGGTCCGGTCATTTAAACTAAACATAATTAACACTAAAATTAGCTCGAGGCGATGTTATATTCATGTTGAAAGTAATATTCTTATAATTTTAAAATAAGTGACCCACGGCAACACGCAAACCATCAACGACCGACAGATAAATGTTGGTATTGCAAGAGTATAAATAATTTTATTTATTTTTCTATATTATTTCAAAGACTATTAAACAAAATATTTCTATAAAAATTATAATATATTTTTGTAACTTTCCATGAATACCAATCTATACCAATATTATCAATTCAAATCAAATCTTTTTATTGTGGGTTTTCTTTTTTTAAGTATTTTTGTTTGTTTGTACCGAATAGGGTTTGAAACTACTGCACCGATTTACAAAATTAAGGAAAGCCCATTATTTCCGAGTAACTATAATTTATATCCAAAAAACATGAGATCCTTATGAAAATTGCATGTAACCCAAAGTAGCAAACAATTTGCCTACAAAATTCATTATTTGGCGTGCGCTGAGAAAACTATTGATGATACATACAAAATATGTACTACTACATAATTAAAGAACTCATTATTAACTACATAAAAGTCTGTGAGAGAATATATCTCACTATCATAGTTATGTCACAATAGCAGCTTTTGTGTTCTAATAAATCGCCAGTAGAAACAAAAGTTTGTTAAATTCGTTTGTAGGGTATTAATTCTTATTCAAATAAATAATTTTACAAATTGGTAGGTATAATAGTGTAGGGTAGGTAGGTAGGGGAAATAGGTAGGTGGTGGGTAGGTAGATAGCCAATTGACGGGAGCGAAGCCGCGGGGGTCAGACATACTTCATAAAAGATAGCTTGATCTCTGCGACATCTCTCAGTATAATATCAATACAATAACAACAACGCTTGACAGACTAACAATAACGTAACATTAACGTATACGTCAGTTTGAAATATGTCGCGGAGATCAAGCTATCTTGTATGAAGTTTAACGTTTCTTCATTTTTTCACCTAATCTTTATTTGACAGATTGCCTCTTAAAATTCGTGTTAAAATACATCTGGTTATAAATTTGTCAGCCTTGGCTAGTATAGCTCGGTCAAAACAGCACTCGAAATGTCAAACGATCCCACTCCGCGGCTAAGTCCACGTGGCACCCCGCGTTCGCCTCGTGCACTGACTTAGAAACCTATGGACTTGCCATACCTACGAAATTAGCGTGCATACCTACAAAAATCTGGCGCATAAAATGGCTGCCTTGTAGGGTTGTAACTGCGAGAAACATGCGCAGCTGATATCGATGTAAATATCGACCTTCATGAAATTGTTTACGTTGTTGTTCTACGATATAATAATGTAATAACAATATAATATGAACAAACCAGGCCCATAGAAACCGAAGTAGCTAAGGGTATAGAGTATTGTATGACTGGTAATATACAGGGTGGGCAAAAAATATATCGTGGATCAAACGAAATATCGATTTTTGGGGATAGTAGGAGATGTTTTTCTTTTGACCTGCTAGAAAAAGCCCCAAATTTCGCCCTGTTTCGTTAGATTCACGATTTTTGGCCGTCCCTATACCTAACCCATTAAAAACTAAAATGTATTTTGTTTTATATCAAGTCAAATCAGCCTATCCCAATCCACTAGACATAGGCCAAAGGGGTAGTAATAATAAATAATACCAGCCTGTAACTGTCCCACTGCAGGGTAAATGCATCTTCATGCAGTAAATAAATAATAATATTTTGATATCTTCCTACTTTTCGAACAACTTAATTTATGTAAAATAATAACAATATTTTATGTAAAAAAGACATTTATTCATTTTTGAACAAAATTAACTTATTGAAATTCACTTTTTTATTTATTTCTATAAAGCCAGGTTCGGCATTAACATGTTGGTACCTTATGCTCAAAGTGCGAGTGTTTCAAACAAGTGTTGTCGGTATTACTTATAAAATCATACGCTTTCGGCTAAAACAAATTGAAGCGTAAGGGCAAATTTTCTTAATTCTTCAGAATACTTTTTTCTAAAGTAGGCCTTTAGATTTGGCAATTTGCTTTTTACGAAATCCTTCTGCATATTCTTAAATTTTTATTTAGAATTAAACTTCCTTCATTATTGATATATTTAAGTTTCTTAAGGTCTTGAATAATATTAGAAATCTTTCCATCACATCTCCGGACCTTTTCATTTAAAGTTCTCACTTTTTGATTTAGTAAAGCCCATTTCTTTGTGAGATAAACATATATATATAAGTAGGTTGTTGTGAGGAACATATTTGCCTAGGCTGAAAAAGAAAGTCGCATAATTCTATTACTTATTTACATATTTAATTCATTTAAAGAAATACTGTCAATAAAAAAGTATGTAACAAGATGTGTTGAAATTACTGTATTTTGCAACTTTTGTTTAAAAACATACCAGTAAAGTCGATGTGGGCACTACGCCATCAGGTAACCTTATCACATCGAGGGTTCGGTTAAAACAAGATTCCTCAAATTGCATGGAGCAGATATGCCACATTTTATGTCTAGGGTTTGTATTTTCAAAACCAATAGCTTCTATCCATTTCTTCTTTAAAATTTCGTTTCCAGGAAATCTGTGGATTAAAATATCATTGCAATGTATTTTACATACTATAAATTTTATCGATACTTATCGTATGCGAACATCGATCATCACTAACCTTACTTGTCAATAATTATTGTATGTAAACAATGCAAAGAAATATAGAAAATAATAACGTTTTATGCCATACAAACATGACACAGGTTCGAATAATATTCAAAAATACCATCTTGTAACAATATTTAACACAAAATTCGACCGGATTAGTGAAAACTAGTTACTAACCTGTGCAGAGTCAATTTAGGCTGATTTTTGTTTTTTCTCGTACCAGACTGTTTTAAACAATACGAGGGCATGATTTTCCTATTAATGTCCACACTCAGAACACCAAAATAACTAGTTTCTAGACGTATTTCCTTGTAAAACAACAAAAATATTCTGAACAAGCAACTGTTTGACAGCACAACTACCACAAAAACAAAGAGTACTTTTGGCGCATAAAATGGCGACCGGTCACGCATAGGCATGATGTTGACGTCACACAAAAGTGTTGCCAAATTTAGTCCTTGACAAACATTTAGATGTCTCTCTTTTCGTATGCAGCTCTTGGTTAGTTAAAAAGAGACAAAACGCTTTTTGACATGTGTGTGTCGATATGATAGATATTTGTATAACTATTCTTCATATAGTAGAATAGGCCGTCTCCATAGTTAACCTACCTCATTGGCCTCGTGAGCCAATAATGAGAGTCAAATGGAACGTCAGATTGACATTGACATTTCGGGTGCTCAGTTTATCTTGACCAAACTATAGTAAAAAATAATCGTCATCTCCCTGCCCTTATCTCATGGCACTTGGGGTCGGCGTAACACGTTTTCTTCTTCCATTTCGTCTAAAATGTTAACAACAAAATTCTGGATGTGCTGGAATTTATTTGACGCCCCAAAATCTATCAAAATCAGTAATAAAAAAGAGAGGGAAAAATCATCGCAAGCCTGTGTTACCAATGTCCTCGAATTAACCTAGCCAGCAATCAATATTCTTTTTCATAGACAAGAAACTTCAAATGTTTTTGAACCTGTAGCGTTGCATCATCTGTGTCTTATCTGTGATTTTTTATTGAAAAAAAAAACCGGACCATAGACTGTGCATGTCTTATAAAAAAATGGCGATTGTTAAATTTTTGTTGAGAGTTTGAAAGCACAATCCTCAAGCACATATTTAAAACTTTAAATATCGGTTGGTGAAACTGTGAATACTATATTCTGGAAATGGCGGACGCTTTGGTAGAGCGAAGACCCACCGCTCGGTTTTTCTGCCACAGGTGTAACATTGAATTCGAAGATGTTTTGCAGGTAAAAATCAATAGTTTTGGTTATTTCTCCTTAAATGGGCTGTCCTTTAGTGTAGTCTGCACAAATATGATACATACATTAACCCTTTAACATTAAAAGATGGTTTTATAAAACTGTACATAGAGGGGCGAGATTTCTGTGCCTAATTTCCAATAAGTGTATTGGTGCAGCCGGTCGGTTCACAATACTGCGTGACATTTCTTTGGAAAATTGTTCTGGGGTCAGGATGGACGGAAATTGTCAATTTCACGCAATTACATCATTTGCATTATGTGGCGCTTTGAATTGTGAACCCAGCCCAGTACATATTTCTATGTAGTCAGTTAACTGTACGCATACATCCCACAATAGTCCCTGGAATGTCATTGATGTCAATAAAAATCTTCGCTTTAATTAGTTATCCAAAACAGAACCACCAAGGATAAAGTTTATTGACAGTCATAATAAGCAATGTTTATAAGTCATCACCCATAAAGTTTAAACAAACAATGTTCTTATTCAGGGATATATCAACTCCTATTTTTCCTTTTACTATCAAAATTACATCCACTCAGTGGTGAGTGTCCCTCATACAAGAGACATCCATAAATAACATGAAAGTTTTATTTGTATTATAAAAAAAATACAAACTAAAATACTAATGACTATTACTATACTATTTCAGGATTACACATGCCCATACTGCGCAAGCGGTTTCATTGAACAGCTTGAGAACGAGACGGAGGGGTTGGCATTATCAGGAGATGACTTCAGTGATGCAGACATGAGCAATATTGATGACATGAGCAATATCGATGACATGAGCAACCTGGATGACTCGGATGATATCCACCACTTGTCACAAGTATGTTATCTGGTACTTATAGTATTGAAATAATAATAATAAACTCTTACTTAATAGTGTATACTACATTGTCACACATAGTATATGCAATCTAAGACCTATTGTTTTACCACAAGTTGTTTTTATAAACCATAGCATAGGTAGTCTTTTTATCATTGTGGTTTAGATTACAAAAACAAATGTATGAAGTCTTGCCACTAGGACTGAGTTCTGTATAAACCCCAGAGTGTACATCATTTGCCTCTAATAGAGTGGTATAGTGTTCTGGAATTGGACAATAAACTGCAATGATTGGTTGAATATGGCATTTATCAGACATAAGCACATACTTTGGCTAAGCATTGTTCCTGTCACTGTTACACAACTGTTAAACTACAAGTTTAGAGCACAACAAGATATGAGTCGGGTACATATCTAAGTCAAATCACTTGTTAAGTAACATAAAAATACCCCAGTTACTCTTCCACCTTCCTACAAAACATATGCCATGTTGCTAAGTTCTCTGTAACAAGCACAAACATGAATTTTAATCTGTCATTGAAGTCAGCAATGTTGTTGGCTGCCCAATGAACTGTGAACAAGTAATAAATAATATTGGTTGGTGTTGTGAGTCATGTGGAAATGTTTACAATCTATAATCATAGCTTGTAGTGCAATTTTGCATGAGTACCTGATTAATATACAGTTTGATTATAATCAACAAAAACTGTTCAAAAAATATTATTTGATAAAGATAAGATACCTTGAACAGGAATCTGTTAAATCATTATTAATAAAAAATTACCTTGAATCAAGTTTGGATGTATGTTTGTTACTCAATCAAACCAGAATGTCTGAACAGATCTGGATGAAAACTCGCACAGAGTTAGATTATAGGATAGCCTGTTGATTCTAATACTCCCATCCAAGTTCCTATTGGAAATGTCAAAAGTGACAGGATTAATATTTTACTCTTCTTACTTTATATCACCCTAATCATCCTTCCCTCACAGAGAAGAGGCGTGTGCCCCAGCTGTGGCAATATTAAAAGGTTGATGATTATGGTACAAAAAATCTAATAAGATCATTACTATATGTAGGTAGTATATTTTATACTCAATGTATACATGTAAACAATTTTGCTTTTCTCTTCATACATATAAACATTTGTATGTTTTTGTTTCTTATCATCATATTTTCAGATAGCAAATTTTAATGTTGTGGTCTGGTGCAGTTTTGTTTTGTTATTATGTTGGCATATCCCTCTATGCACAACAATACCAACCAGCAAAGCCAAAAAGCATAACCAAAAGATATATTAATTTGGGCATAGTATCCAGACCGTTTTAAATCGAAAAATAATAATACTATCAAAGTAGAATAATGTTATTTTGCATGAGTCGCACATGTTTTCGACCGCGCAAATAAGTGTGTCAGGACTCCCGCGGGACGTGGCCGTGCTAATTTGACGTCGGTGCACGTTATCGCGTGCGGTCGCGTCTCGTCACGCGTGATGTGAAGTTTCAGCGCCCACGTGACGTCCCAGCGACGTGTCGTGATAACAATGAATATTTTGAACTTTTTACCGTCTGATGGTGGGCCCACGTGGGCGACCCACGTATTATTAGATTAGATCGATTATGCGCATTTTGTTACAAGCAATGTCTATCACTGTCTTATTGCCTTCGCTGAAACACTGATAACAATGTTGATAGGGTTTTTTTGAAAGTTCTACATGTTTGTTTACCTTTTTTTTTATCAAAGTAATGGGTGTTTGCAAAAAACATGCATATTTACAGAGGCATTTAATTTTATTCACGTTGAGCAATAATGAATTTTACATTTTGTCGCTTTATTCGCCTGCTTATGTACTATAAGGGTCAAAAGTGCAGTCACACTACTAAAACAGAAAAGGCTTTTTTTTGTAGGCAGCAGAATTTCAACTTTTCGCTGTTAGTAGGAATAATCTATACTTTAATTTCTATACAAAATATTAAATCAGTTGTGGATTTTTAATTTCCCTTCTTCTACAAAAACTAGCTAGGTATTTGAGTTTTGGGAGAGTATGACTGCACTTTTGACCCTTGACTGTACTATGAAATTACGAATTATTGCGCAATAATTTTAAAGAATTTTAAAGGAGGAGGAGAAGGTTCCGTGAAGGCACTTGAATTGCAAATAAGGACGTAAATGGCAATGTTTTTCATGACGTCATTTCATTGTTAAGCTGGTATACACTGCCTTGACCAATAAGACGAAACAGCATAAACATTCGCAGAAAACTTCGAGTCAATGGCCGAACGTCTGTATTCGTTGTAAGGGTAGCGTTGGGGTGATATGAGAGCCTAGTGAAAGGGCTTATTACTTTAAGAAAAGGGAAAATCAAAGAAATAGCTTACAATCGTAATAAAAAAAAATACTAGGTATCAAACTAAAGCTAGAAAGTTCACAGTCAAGGAGGGAGCCTCTTTTCACTGAAAAAAAAACACCTTTTTTAATTATTGTTTGTTGTTTTCAGGGCACCCCTCCAATGTTAAACGATCTAGCATTCCTAATGTCGGGCGGCCGGTTACGGTAAGTCACAATGATACAGCTTATTTAATAAAACAGCTACCTCAATAAGCTGTGACTCAGCTAAAAGGCTTCGCGGCAGATCACAATAAATGATGAGCTGGACAAAACAAAGAAGCAATGGTTATTAGTTAGTAGCAGTAGTTAGACCTTCGCCCAAAATGAGGGGATGCTGGTTGACCAAAAAACCCTATAGTTAATTTAAAACTATTTTCAAAACTGATGGTTGCGGCTTACAACGCAGTGACCTTGTAGCACACGCACATTCGTGCAATTACTCCCTGGGGTGCAAGAGGGGTTGATCGTGTGTCTAGTGCCCATTACGGGTAAAGTAGTAACAAACACGCTGTTGGCTCGTATTCCTGCAATTTTTAGGGTTCCGTACCCAAAGGGTGAAAACTGGACCCTATTAAAATTAAAATGTATATTTGACACAAAGGTAACACGTAACATGACGATGCTAAATCCCAAACTAGGCCTGAGCCTGTATTTTGGGGGCTAGTGAAATGAGTATTACCAAGACTCCACGATCCGTCTGTCTGTGTCTGTCTGTCTGTCACCAGGCTGTATCTCATGAACCGTGATGATGTATTGCTGTTGCCGCTATAACAACAAATACGAAAAACAGAAAAAATAAATAAGTGTGGCTCCCATACGACAAACGTGATTTCTTTGCAGTTTTTTGCTATACTGGTACGGAACCCTTTGTGCGCGAGTCCGACTCGCACTTGGCCGGTTTTTACTTTTAATCCTACCAAAAATCAATCATATCAACTTCTAAAAGCACACGGTTGGCTCATTCTTACCCTAAAATTACGTTTGGCAAAGGGATTGATGATTGCAGTGCCTTATATACCTAGCTTGTGCTCTGAAATCGCTTAAAAGCAAGTGCGGCCATCAATATGAATAATAATATCGACTTATGCCTTATCTGCATAGAAGAGGTCTTTGTCCTGCAATTGGAAAATTATAGGCTGGTATTACTATTAATGGTAATTTTACTTTACAATGACGATTTATACTTGCATGCAAGCTACCTATAGTATAGCATTGTGCTACTATGGCACTGATCAGAAACTTGCTCAGGGGTTCCCTCGAGCTCCTGAATGTGTATGAACCCCTGGTACCTGTCACAGAGGAGCAGGCAGGCGCGAGACGCTGATGGAGCAGCTCGTCTGGATGATCGGGGGCGCGCGCCCTACCGGTGCGGTCACCGCCGGCGCACCCTTCGTGCTCGTCGGAGCCCCCGGGGACTATGTATTTGGCGGTGAAGGTAATCTACATTTTTGTTCGCTTATTAGTTTCATGTTCCCAGGCTAATTTACAGTTTCTTGGTCGACGAAAAATCTTCATGCGCTTTGGGGTCTTATTAATTACAATTTCGAGCTTGAAATGTTGATAAATGAAAAATATCATTGTCCTACTTTTATTATTAAACTTGTAAAATGTGTAAATTAATTCAAGTTTGTCTATGTTTACATAGATACACTTCTTTTTGCGTCATAATGTCACAAATAAGAACCAGATTTCAGTCACAAACAACAAAACAACATTATCAGACACACTTTCGCTCATTTGATATTATAACAGTATTGACCAGTCATCAATTTTTCACGTTTGATTCCAGGCTTAGACGCAGTAGTAACGCAGTTGTTAGGTCAACTAGAAAACGCGGGTCCTCCACCCTTACCTCGAGAACAGATAGCAGCCCTGCCGTCAGTACAGGTCACTGAAGAACAGGCCGCGGCCAACACATCCTGTTCAGTCTGCTGGGAGAACTTCACAACTGGTGAGTTACAGCTCTTGCGTGTCATGGTTGCCTTAGTTGCCTTGTTGGCACTAGCCAGGGTAATTTGTGCTTTTCTTATGATGGATGGGTGATTCAAACCTCTTTGGAATTAGGGTAGCCTGGTAGCAGACTTGATGGTCGACTGTATTCGTTATTGAAGAAACTAATAAATAGATGGAGTTCTGTTTTGTGTTGGGAACTTAAAAATGTAAATGCATAACAACACCTCTTGCTGAAAATGATAACCTGGTACCCCTGTCTGTCAATTGTCATTTCCCAAGGACAAACCACTGCCAGCCTAAATATAATGATTTCAAGATAATCAAGAAGCAAAATTCTTTTGATTGGTTGCATGACTTCTTCAAAGGGATGTTGGCCTGGTAACAGTAGAAGAAAATCGTGGTTCTATCTTCTTTGCTCTCTCATAGATGCTGCCTGCTCGCCTGGCTGGGCAGGCAGCATCTATCATATAATATGGAACCTTCCAAATCTTGGAGCGTTATACAATCTATTATAGGAATAAGTTCTAAATGTGAATAAAAAAATTCCAGGCGAGTCGGTATCCCGGTTAGAGTGCGACCACATCTTCCACGCGAACTGCATCACGCCGTGGCTGCAGCTGCACGCGACGTGTCCCATCTGTCGGCGCTCGCTGCTGCCCGAGGAGGCGCCCGAGCCGGCCGCGCCCGCAGCCCCCCCGGCGCCCGCCAGCCCGGCGGCGCCCGCCACGGGCACCAGCACGCCTGCCGCCACCACCGACACCTCCGCCAGCCAGTACCGTGAGTCCTTATGTAAGAATGCACTGCACCTTCATGCGATCCTAGTAAGGATATGAATCACCTAATGCTGAACATCTACTAACAAATTTGAATAATTTGAAATATATATATCGCTAGTGGACTGTAATGTTGAAAATTACAAAAATTTTTTTTTTTTTTTTTTTTTATAACCTATAGGCTCGCGCTTGACCACAATCTCACCTGTTACTTAGCTACTCACATACATCCTAGTGGCTTGTCCAGTCACTGTCGCCCAACTGTCCAACTACAAGTTTAAGCTAGTGATAGAAAGATAAATCTAAAGCCAAAGTATGAAAGAAACGTTTATTAATCTCGGCCTAGGAGTGTCAAGATGCAAAATATAGTGTGAATATTATTATTTGCAAGAATTTGGTCTAGGTTATTTCTATTCTTAATTTGATCGCATACTACATGTAAATAAGTCGCCCCACATTGACTAGGTACAGACCATATGATATAAAGTAAACAAAAGTATACCTTGAGCAGCCAATAACATCATTGCACTAGACATAATATTATCAAGCACATTCCCTATGTAACAGCCTCTGCATATACAATGTGCTGCATCAAAATTCTATATAACTCGGTATTAAAAATTATGCCTCAAGTTGTTTCATTGAAGGTGTCGAAAATCCCATGTTTCATGAGTAAGTATAATGATGTATAATTTCCTTTAGAGCAATATTTTTCTTTAGTATGTATGTTTAGTGGTCCCAACATAGTAGTAGTTTACTTGATTAGGTGGACCCTGACTGGTTGTGCACATTGCAGCGTCGCTGACACAGCTGCTGGTGCGGCGCCTGCCCCGGCGCGTGGGAGGCGCGACGGGCGCGACAGGCGCTGGAGGCGCGGGCGGCGCGGCGGCGCCCGGCACGCCGTGGGCGGCGCTGGGCGACAGCAGCAGCTCGTCGGGCAGCATGTCCACATCGTCGTCGGTGACGGCGGGCGGCGTGTGGGCGCCGCAGTCGCAGTCCAACACCAACTCCACCAGCTCCAACTCCACGTCGTCGCTGAACTCCACGGAGCGCGAGCGCCAGTACAACATGGACATAGACTTCGACTAGACTAGACTAGCTCGGCAGCTCTCGGGCCCGCTGCCGCCCTGGTACATGCTCGACAGTGACGTTGTCTCGGCGATGGTTGTGTTGGTGAAGTGTTATGTTGTTGTGATGTGCTCGTGATACGACATTGTTGGATAGTAAGTTGAATCGTTTATTTTTTTATTTATGTCAAATTGATAATATTTTTTCATAATGAATTACATGAATACGACCATTGTACGAGATCTATGTATAAAATATATAGTTGATACCATTACTAAGTTCTTACTTTTAGATAACAGATCATATTAATGATCATTTGGAGTTGTGTGCCTTTGATTTGTATTTGCAATGTAGTGTAACAATTCCATACAAGATGACACAGTTATAATGTTTTCAATGTAACATGCTCTGTTCAAACACAGTGTCCTATGATACAGACGAGCATGTACATTTGAAACACATTGTAACTCGAGAATAAATTATTTTGCTAATGTGAAGATAATTTAATGAGTTAATGTTTGCAAAACATTTAGTTCTTCAACTATGTACAAAATTTCCTGAGTGAGTATGAACTTCATGTTTTTTACATGCAATGTTTTATTGCATCTATTTTTGTTTTCTTTTGTAAATTTTGTAAATATGCATGTAAGTTTAAGAACTTTGCTATAAGCTGTAGTATATTTAATACTCAGGTAAATAGCTGAATATATATTTCGCCAAACGAAGTGATTTTAAATTGGGTTTTATTGATATAAGGGGATCCTTTTACTACATGTTTCTATAATCGTCTAGTAATCCAAATACTTTAGACTTATAGGCATATTCCATCTATATGTTGTCAATGCAAGAATCTTTGAATTGAGTAAGCACATTTTTTTTTGTATATAATGTATGATTTTAAAGAATAATATTTTATTTTCTGCTTTTGGAAGATATTTTTTTGTAGTGGTGACCTTTATATATAAACCGCTTTTTTTGGGGAAATACTTGCTACAGAGGATTTAGTGAGTGTATATGCAAGTTAGAATAGACGTATAGTCAAATACATATGTTGATTGGTATGATTTGGAGTTGTGTAAGTTAGATGTGATGACCTGCACATGTGGTACTGTATGCTGCAGGTGTGAGCCGCGAGCTGGCGGCATGAACCGCCCCAGGTCCTAGACTACGCCGTATATCAGATATATTGGGGTTTGTGAGTGAATGACGAAATTAAATTATTTTATTATTATATTATCTCTTTTTTTTCGACTGAGTGCTGTATTATTGTTCTGTTTGTGTCTTGCTCAAGTGTACAATGATAAACAATGGGATTGAAGATATCATTAAACTACTAACACATAAGTTTACGTCCTGACTAAAATAATAGTGTAATTATCCGAGTTTTCAATAAACTTTACTTGTACTAAAGTTTGGAGTAAAAATGTGTGATGTAATGAATATCTAGATGTCGTGTTCTCTTCATATTTTTGTAATACACACAAGGCAGGACATTCCTGGTAGAGTTTGACTTATTGATAGTTTAGATTTATTCCACACTGAGAGCAGAGTGAGAAGTTTTTAGTGAGAATACTTTTTTATAGTGAAGTGGCTATACTGTGTATATGAAGTTTGACTTTGATCGAGTTTATTGAGTATATTTGTAAATAGCAGGGCACGGGCTCGAGTGCGGCGAGCTGGAGGCGTCCGACACAAGTGACGACACGCACATACTCCACACGAACTGCTGCCGCCAGCCGGCACTCGCCAACCGGCACTCGCCACTCGCCAGCCGGCACTCGCCACTCGGCACTCGAGGCCGTGCCGCCCACGACACACGACTGTAAGTAACACGAAAAGCTCATAACGACTCCAACATTACCTTCAGCTGGTAAACGAGACTATGTTCCTATCCTACTTAGATTACTCACTAGCGTTGTTTGGACGGATGTGTCACCAGGCCCGGCTAACTTCCTAACTGGCGCTTCAATCGATACGTGATGATGATTGTCCTATAAACTAATATAATAAATTGTGTCTCGCCTAATTATTCAAATAAATAACGTAGAAATCGTTTACAATACTTCTAGGCTTTGGTGATTCATGTGTCTCAAAATATGCATTTCAAATTTTAGATTCGGGCAATCTGGATCTTAAGACTGATCTCTTAAGTGATAATACTTAAGTTAATAAAATTTGAAATTGTATTTTTGTATAATCATCACTTATTCGTAGTTTAGGCCTAAACTTTCTGAGGGTTATGCAGTGAAAGAGGTTTGTTAAAACTTTTAATATTTGATGAAATCTGTGTCCCTATAAACTGTTTTGTTTTATAGTTGAAATGGCAGGCACATATTTATGAAGTATTTCCACCTGGTACATATTTATTAATAGTTAGGTCGGAACACATCAGTTTTAAGTAAATTACGGTTGGAAACAATTTAATTTGATATGGAACTTGGTGTAGGCGCGTGCTATCTAGCTCGATGTTGCAGACAGGTGTTTGAAGTGAAAACACATTAGTATTGTTGATCGTTTATATCGACAAGTGCATTACTGTACTTTCAAGTGTTGATCTGAATAAATATTAAATGTAAAGGTTATGAAAATAGACATGAGTCATGTTTGGTTGAATAATGTTAAAAAAGACAGGTAAATATAGAATACTGTATTTTTATTGAATTGTTTAAGACAATGTTTACATTATGTGTATTTGAATGATTTTTACACTGGCGCTCTCGCTTTTTGAGTAGTAGCTTAATCATAATATTCTCATAGCTAATAGGATACCCCTCACTCTATCTTAGGATACCACATAAAAATCGTTCAAATACGCATAATGTAAACATTGTCTTAAACGATTTAATAAAAATACAGTATTCTGTATTTAACTGTCTTTTATTAACATTGTTTCACACAACAGTGTTAAGTTCCTGTCACACTAGCCACTTGCATAGGTCCACAAAAGCCCTGCTACTAAGCGACTTCATAATTCATACATTTATTCAAGTTGTAACTGAAATAACTGGGAACCTAAAAAAGGGTTATTTTACTCGTCACGAACGACACCGTAATTTTGTAATAAATATTACGATAATACTAACTTTCGACATATTGTGAAAGCATCATTTTGAAATACGATAAAGCCCATCCAAATTCGATATTTTACAATGTTATATTCGTGACTTATCGAGAAAAAAGATTTTGCGCGCAATTTATTAATAAGTTACGGTGTTTGAAATAACCCGGTGACAATAAATTTGAATTGGTGGAAAAACTGCTCCATACATTTGTTTGCAGTTATTTAATTTGCAACTTTTTGTTCAATGTTTCGTCATTGCAATTTTTAGTTTTTTTAACGTTTTTTTTCGCTAGTCTGGTCTGTCCCACTCACACTCTTTCCATATTTCGCGAGCCCACGATTGGACCTTTCAGTTCTGACTGAAAATCTGACTTGTTCCTCCCGTCATATCCTTCGTGGGCTACCGTGACCTTGCCTCACTGGCTAAGGGCACCAGCTCTGCGACTTTGGCTCACAATTTGTCTGGGATGTGGAAGACTGTTTATGTATGAATCAAAAGCGAAATTCAGTGTCTATAGCTTTTGAACTGGGCCCTTGTGGCTTGCAAGTGGCTAGTGTAAAAGGATCGTATAGTTCTCGCCAAACTTCTTGGCCGCCCTGAAGTTGGCTACAATGGCTGCGCAGTAGGAAATCTCACACAAAAACAGCACCGTTTCGTGCCTTGCGCCTCGGAAAACCAACTTCAAGGCGGCCCAGGAGTTTAGCGAGTACATAGGTACCACTTAGTAGGTATACCTATTTAACCTTTGCATAAAGATTTTCAGGTTGATAATAATTTTAGTAGCCATTAAAATGTGCAAAGTTCTATATCAAATTAAAAACCTATTACATAATGTATAAAGGCAGAGTCTTAGAGGTTTGTAAAAACGTTAAAATTACTAAGGAATGTAAATGTTTTAAATAACATTAAATTTGAATGTAAAGTTTGAAAATAAATGCAAGTATATTGAATTTAGTGTTGTTATTTTACTGGCTTGATTGTGGTTCTATTGTCCCTTCATACAAATATACACAATATCCCACCCTTTTCCCATGGGGGTAGGCAGGAACTATGACGCTACCTGCTAAGATCTTACGCAATCCTTTTGCTTCTTCCATGCATGATACCTATAGTGCGAGATCCGCAGTCGTTCTGCGTAAGTGCGTAAAGAGTTTAAACTCTATCCAACCGACCAAATCGGCCAATCACACAAAACGGAAATCCACATCGTGTCATTCATCTCGCATGTGATTGGTCGATTTGGTCGGTTGGATAGAGTTTAAACTCCTTGCACACTTACGCAATACGGCTGCCGGTATAAGAAATAGACACCCCCATATGTTATTTAATGATGTCTCGATGATCTATATATATATACAAAATCAATGCCACTTTTCCAAACCTACCACCTAAATAAAATAAAATAAAAAAGCCTTTTATTTCATGCATTACATTTTTTACAAATAACAGATTGTTAATTTATTTAATCTAGATTGTTAATTTGTTCAATCCCTATATAATATTTAGGTGATGGCAACAAAACATAAAAACTTTGTTTAATACAAATCAGTTATCAAAATCTTAAATAAGATTCATAATTATAAAAATTTGCATACCAGCTCAACTGTCCATATTTCCGAATCGGATTAAAACAATGGTAATTTCTATTGTGTCTGGAAATTGACACTTTGAGGGATATAATGTTTAAATACTTAAATTGGTTCTTACGATATTTTCGACTACAAAAAAGAATCATACCAAATCGACGTTTAAAATAGTAAAAATAAAAATGTATAAAAAATATTTAACAATTAATAAAGCGATTAATTTAATAATAAATAATTGCATTACGTTTTTTTTAATAATATGATAATTCAATAATCTAATTATTTAAATACAATAATTTAATCAAATAAATAATATAAAATAATAATAACAAAAGATATTATTATATTTTACAGAAGATGGGTACTTAAAACTATTTAAAAATATATTAAATTGATCATCATTATACTATATATAGGTAATGGCAATACTAAAACATTTTTTAAAATCAAATATCAATCAATCATTAAAATCATAAATATGATTCATAATCATATCAATTCTTTGCAAAGATTATTAAATTGTAAAGTTGGTTACTATACTTAAAACTATTCAAAAAAACCACCTATCCAACCTACCACCTATCCAAACCAAATGTTACCAATTAAACCCTGATGGTTTGTTTTTCTTTTTCTATTTCATATTCATTCTTTTAGTCTTCTTGAATATTTAAGGTTGAATAACTTTCGACTTACTGGCACGTCGAGCCAACAGACATTCGATGGATAGAACTATCGTTGCAATGGCTTTTCGGTGAAACGGACGCTCGATCTAATGGCTATTCGAAGATAAAGATAAAGATATTTTATTTGCTTAAAACATGGTATAAAAGGTGTTATTGAAAATAGATAGATCAAACATGTTTTGCTTAAAACTAAGCGTGCAAACTTATTCACTAAAATATTATGTCAAAATTGAAATTAATTACATTAAAAATACATTTTAGGTCACTAATACTATAACAATTATTAAAAATTCATTTTAAAAAGTCATTAATATTACAACAATTATTAGAAATTCACTTTAAAAAGTCATTAATACTGTAATAATTATTATTATTGAGCCATTCATACAGTTGCATTTTGAATAGCTTACAATTTAATGTTCTAAAAACACTTGGTAATTTATTATACAGTCGTATACACATAGCCAAACAATTTTTATTATATTTTGCTGATCTAGGTAGCTCTTCCAGCACAAGCCTATATTGGTCACGTCGACTTCGAGAGGTTGTAAATAGTTCTTCTGCTGTTCTAAATAATTCCAAGTGCTTCCGAACAAACATACATGCTTCATATATATATAATGAAGGCAACGGTAGCAAACCAAGTTCCTTAAATATTGGTTGACATGATTCGTCCGATGGAATCTCGTATACAGCTCTTAGACATTTCTTTTGGGCAACAAATGCTCTATTACGATCAGTACCATTTCCCCACATAATTAGTCCATATCGAAGTGAGGACTCCACATATGCGCGGTATGTCATCACAGCCGTTTTTATATTAGTCACTTGTTTTATTTGTCTCAAAGCATACACAAACTTATTTATTTTATTGCATACAGTATCTACCTGTGCTTTCCAGTCTAAGTGTTCGTCAATTACTACTCCTAGAAATTTAGTTTTTGTCACTTGTGTAATTTTCGGAATATCCATTTTAAAATTAAATGTATTATTATAAGATTGATTAAATTGTATATATACTGATTTATTTAGATTAATTGATAAATTATTATTATTTAGCCAGTTAATTAGATTATCTATTGTATTATTTATGTCCATTTCATGATCCTTAATTGATTTATATTTTTTATCGGTAGTAACGATTATGGAAATGTCATCGGCAAAAAGAAAGCATTGATGATCAGTTACATTAACTATGTCATTTATATAGAGTAGGAATAAGATAGGGCCCAATATGCTACCCTGGGGGACGCCCCGTTTTATATTTCTATATTCAGACGAATATTCTGTCATGTTCCTACTTTCATTTAGTATAGTAACAGTAACTTTCTGTTGTCTGCTAGTTAAATACGACGATATCCATTGTAGTGGCAGTCCTCTAATACCAATAGCCTCAAGTTTTTTTAATAGTCCTTCATGTGAAACGAGGTCAAAGGCCTTAGACAAATCAAAGAATAGCCCTGTTGTTAGCTGTTTGTTGTTGATATTAGTCAATACCGCTTTCAGAAGTGAAAAGATGGCAAGAGATGTGGACTTGTGTTTCTGAAACCCAAATTGTTCTTTTTTTATAATATTGTACTTTGCGCAGTAATCGACTATTCTTTGATACATGCACTTTTCATAGATTTTTGACATGATGGGTATCAATGTTATGGGGCGATAATTATTCATGTCACATTTTTCTCCCTTTTTAAATATCGGTTTGACAACAGATATCTTTAAAGCGTCAGGAAAGACTCCTTGTGAAAAGGAGAGGTTAATGAGATGGGTCAATACTTCGCTTATTTCATTAACACATGCCTTAATAATTCGGGTACTGAGTCCATCATAACCTACAGAATTGGTATTATTTAATGACAAAATGTGTTTTCGTACCTCATTTTCGCTCACAGGTGTAAGGAACATAGAGTTAGCAATTAAGGCATCACTGCGATAACTATTTGTACAATTTTGAGTAGGAATAGAATTTGTAAAATAATCATTGAAGGCAGAAGCTATTTCTACTGGTTTGGTAAGTACGGAATTATCAATTTTAATACATTCAATGTGGTCTTTGGGGTCCGAGTTAAGTATTTCATTTTTTACGACTGTCCATGCGGCTTTACATTTATTGTCATTATTATCCATAAACTTTATGTTAGCATTTCGTTTAGCCTTGTAGATACACTTTTGTAATAATTTTGAATATGTGATATATCTAGGTACTCTTGTTCATTATATTTTTATTTTTGTAATATTGGTATCGTAAGAAACGCTTTGTTTTAGAACTTTGTTTGAGCCCCTTACTTATCCACGTCCGTTTTTTATTGTTTAAATTTATCTTAACCCTAACTTTTGGAAAACAGAGATCAAAAAATAAACATATTAACTCGTGGAAAACGCGGCATGCTGTATTTGCATCGCTTTCCATATAAATATCTGTCCAGGATAGATTTTGTAAGCATTCCCTAAATTTACGCATATTATCTAGACTGTAGTCTCTTTTGTAAATATGGTATAATGCGGTCTTTGCTGTTTGAAGTGTTAAAGGAAAGCTTAGCATTTGTGCTGTGTCGTGGTCAGAGAGGTGTAGTGGTAGTACTGTTGGGATTGCATTAGGTATGTTGCTCAATATATGGTCTATACAAGAAAGTTTCCGAGTAGCCACCTCAATATGAATTTTCATATTGTGATTATTTGCCAGGTCTTGAAATTCTTGAGTGATTTTACTTTTTTTTAAGGTATTAATATTGAAGTCACCAGTCAAGACTATACGTGTGCTAGATTTGTATTTCTTGTGTAAATCCTGTAAGACTCTATCTAACTTAATCAAAAATTGATTAGGGTCCGACTGAGGTGTTCGATATAAGCAAACAATCACTAATTTTTTATTTTCTATTTCTATACCACATGCTTCGAAAGTATTTACCGATGCATATGCTTTAATAAACTGTAATTCTTTGTAGTGTAAACCCTTTCTGACTAGAATGCAAGTGCCACCTCTATTTTTATCCCTGCAAAAACTTGTAGCCATTTCAAAATTTAATAACTTAATATAGTTCTCTTGACCATTTTTAATGAAAGTTTCGGAGAGGCAAATTACATGAGGTTCATTATGTAAGTCACGCATTTCCTGTAATGTTAACTCCAACAGTTAAAATTGTGTTACATCGATGCTATGGAATTTCGGCGATTCGGACGTACGATCTGATTGATGACTTCAAGGAATTAACCATCGGGAATATGACATTCGGAATCAAGCAGTAAACCCATTTCTTATATCGGATCTAAGACCAATAAGAAGTTCTTGGTTAAGTAGGTTGGTATATCAATAAAGATTATTATGGTTTATTTTACTGTTGGCTGGTATATTTAATTTACGTCAGATACAAATTGATGGTGGTGTCGGGTTTATCGTCCACAAGTCCCTTGTGAACAACGTGGTGAAGGTCGAGAGTGTGTCGACCAGGGTGGCGTACCTTATACTCAGAATATCCTCAAGATATTCGCTGAAGGTCATACACGTTTACGCCCCAACCTCGGCACACCTCGACGACGAGGTAGAGACCATGTATGAGGATATCTCTAAAGCCATGCATGGTTTCAAAACTCACTTCACCGTTGTCATGGGGGACTTCAACGCAAAACTGGGCAAACGAGACGAGGATGAGCTGCAAGTGGGGCAATTTGGAGTTGGACGTCGGAACCACCGGGGTCACCTACTGGCCAGTTTTATGGAGAAGGAAGGCCTCTATATGATGAACTCCTTCTTCAGAAAGCGTGAGCACAGGAAGTGGACATGGCAAAGCCCCGATGGTGGAACTAAAAACGAGATCGACTTCATCATGTCAACCAAGAAGCAAATGTTCAATGATGTCTCTGTGATCAATTCGCTGAAAACCGGGAGCGATCACCGTATGGTAAGAGGCACATTGAACATTAATATCAAGCTTGAAAGGTCTCGACTGATGAAGTCCACGCTCCGTCCAGCACAGATCCAGATCCAAAACCCCGAGAGCTTTCAGCTCGAACTCCAGAATCGTTTCGAGTGCCTAGGGAGCTCCGTGGACGAATACAGCGATGGGTTCGTGGAAGCTGTCCATACGGTCGGGTCTAAGTTTTTCAAGACCCGCCGTACATATAGAAATAAAAAGCTCTCTGATCCTACTCTCAAGCTAATGAAGGAAAGGCGTGAGATGATCCTGCAGTCTTCAGACGATGCGGTGAAATACCGGCAGCTAACTAGACGGATCTCAAAGTCCTTGAAAACCGACCTCCGCCGCTTTAATACCGAAAGCATTAAAGATGCTATCGAGCGGAATAAGGGCTCCAAGGTCTTTGCAAGAGATCTGTCTATTGGGCAGAGCCAGCTCACAAAACTGAAGACCGATGATGGCAGGATTGTATCCGCCAAACCGGAGCTTTTGAGGGAGATCGAGAGTTTCTATGGGCAGTTGTACACGTCAACCAGTAAACCCGTTGCGAATCTAGCAAACGACCCAAGAGCTAGATTGACCCGACACTATACCGAAGATATCCCGGACGTCAGCCTGTACGAGATTAGGATGGCTCTGAAACAGCTCAAAAACAACAAGGCGCCGGGTGACGACGGAATCACGGCTGAACTCCTGAAGGCGGGTGGAAAACCGGTCCTTAAGGCCCTTCAGAAGCTGTTTGATTCCGTCATACTCGAGGGCAAAACGCCACAGGCATGGTGCAGGGGTGTGGTGGTCCTCTTCTTCAAAAAGGGTGACAATGCCCGGCTGAAGAACTATAGGCCTATCTCACTTCTTAGCCATGTCTACAAGTTGTTTTCAAGAGTCATCACGAATCGTCTCGCGCGCAGGTTTGACGATTTCCAGCCTCCCGAACAAGCCGGATTCCGAAAAGGCTTTAGCACCGTAGACCACATACATACGCTGCGGCAGGTTATACAGAAGACCGAAGAGTATAACCTGCCTCTCTGCTTAGCGTTTTTGGACTACGAGAAAGCCTTCGATTCGATCGAGACTTGGGCTGTACTGCAGTCTCTCCAACGGTGCCAGATCGACTACCGGTACATTGAGGTGTTGAAGTGTTTGTACAGAAACGCCACCATGTCAGTCCGTCTTCAGGATCAGACCTCGAAACCAATATTTCTCCAGCGTGGCGTGAGACAGGGAGATGTCATTTCTCCGAAACTGTTCACTGCTGCGCTGGAGGAAGTATTCAAGGTTCTGGACTGGAGGGGCCTAGGCATCAATGTTAATGGCGAGTACATCACTCATCTTCGGTTTGCCGACGACATAGTGGTCATGGCTGAGACCATGGAGAGCCTCAATACAATGCTCGATGACCTCAGTAGAGCTTCCGGAAGAGTGGGTCTTAAAATGAACATGGACAAAACCAAGGTGATGTTGAATGCCCATGTTACACCCACTCCTATCAAAACCCGACTGCTTAAAAAGCGAACTAAAAAGGCGTAAACAAGAAGAAAATCATGCTGTGCAGTAGGAGGATACATATTCGCGGGCTGGCTGACCAAAATCTGGTGTATCCTCCTATTCTGATGAGTGAACTGGAAAAGGCAATAAAAAGTCAAAAAATGGAGAAGGCACCCGTACCGGACAAAAATGCGAACGAGATGTTGCGGGGCACTATTGATGAATTAGTACCAATACTTACTAAGATGTTCAACCAAATTTTGAAAAGTGGATATATACCAACACAATGGGAAACTTCATAAATAATCCTACTACATAAGAAAGGTGCAAAGGACGACATCGGGAATTACCGGCCAATAAGCCTAATGTCGAATGTGTACAAAATATTCGCAAAGATCTTTTTGGGCAGGATAAGCGCAAAATTAGACGAAAGCCAACCAATAGAACAAGCTGGTTTCAGACGGAACTTTTCAACGATAGACCACATCCACGCACTCAAACAGATAATTGAGTAGTATAACGAATTCAACAAAACACTGTATGTACCTAGCGTTTATAGATTATGCAAAGGCATTCGACTGCATTAGTCACAAGGCAATATAGGAGAGCTTAGGAAGGCAAGGTATACCTGCAACATATAATAACACTATCAAAAATATATATACAAACAGTAAAGCAAAAATCCAATTGGAAGTCATGGGCAAAGAATTCCGGATCAAGCGAGGAGTTAGACAGGGAGACCCAATGTCCCAGTTTTAGAGAACGTCTTTCGCAACCTTGACTGGGAACATCTATAACTCATCTCAACATAGATGGAAGAAAACTAAACCACTTAAGATTTGCCGATGATTTGGTTCTACTAGGAGAAAATCCAAAGACATTCGAGAAGATGATCCTAACTCTAAATACTGAGAGCTCTAAAGTGGGTTTAAAAATGAACATAACAAAAACAAAACTGATGACCAACTCAGAAATGGAACCCATTGAAATTGAAGGACGAGAAATAGATTATGTCAACGAATATTGCTACTTGGGCCAGATCATCTCCCCTAAAGACCAAGCAACCAAGGAAATAAATAAGAGGATTGCTAATGGGTGGAAAAGATACTGGCCTCTCAAGAAATTTGTAAAATCTAAAGACCACAATATTGCAACGAAAAGAAAAGTATTCAATGCTTGTATTCTTCCATGCATCACCTACGGCTGCGAAACATGGTCCCTTACAAAATACCATAGAGACAAACTTGGAAAGTGCCAGAGAGGTATGGAACGAAGTATGACAGGAACAAGAAGGCAAGATAGAATTTGCAATGTGCAATTATGAACAAAAACCAAATTAACCGATATCTTGGAAAAAGTAGACCTCCAAAAATTTAGGTGGACCGGCCACATGTTGAGATCTATACAAGAAAAGTTGAGCCAAATTACAACGAATTGGTATCCAAGAGTTGGCAAGAGATGTCGAGGACGACAACAAATGCGCTGGGAAGACGAGTTGCAACTTACTGCAGGACCCAAATGGAGGAGAGTTGCTCGAGACAGGAAGCAATGGAAATTACTGGAGGAGGCCTTTGCCAAAAGGCACACTGAGTTGAGAGATATTCTATAATAGCCAAACGAACCAAACAACACAGTCATAAAGATTAATCTCACCCAGTTTAACGGGCTAAATAAATAAATATATTTTTGAATATTTTGATACCCTACACAATGGGAATGGAAGAAAAAAATATTTGGGCCCCCACAATATGGCGCCTAAAAGCCGCTATTTTGCTATTTTCCAATTTTAATGTAGCCAGTGACACTAGCAGGGTTAAAACGAATCGATTGACGTAAGAACCATCAAATCATCTAGCGCGTTTGGTCTCTATAGAACGCCATATAAGAACAAACATACATACATACATAACAACATACATATATAGACTGATAAACACAGTACCCTCCTTCGGCAGTCGGGTAAAAAGGAAATAAATAAGTCCGTTATTCTATAAAATCGCTTTTTATAATGGCCAAATTGATGCGTATTATTTGATCGAAGGAGGGGTTGAGCAGGTAACACAGGTAAATTAATTATGAAGTACCAGGAGAGCAGATGTGCAGACACGTGCGCCGGTGCGCGGGCGCCAAGCAGACGGTCACCGGTGCCCGGATGATTTATGTGTATTGGTGTTAGTGGGCACCATGGTCCTTTTGATGGCATTAGAATTACAACTAGAAGGGTACCTATTAATTTGATAGACTAGTTCAGGTGCACTAAAGACTGACTACGTCTAAATAAGAATATAATGTCGTAATTTGATTCGGTAAGCCATTATAAACTAGTATTATATAGAGGAAATTGTTCTGTTGTTTAAATACATCTTCATAAGATGAACGCCTCAACCAGGCCTCACGCCTTTTGCCAGATAGGCAGAAACTACCGAACCCCACATACTCTACAAAGGATAATAAAATTGTTTTGCAAAGGTTACTTTTATCCCCATCGACAGATAACGGGCGCGAAGAAGGCAGGAAAAAGCTTTGTTTCTAAAGAAATAATATTCACAGCACCTATAGGTATCTAAACAGGTGCATATGCACCTGTTTAGATACCTATAGTGTAATTAAATAAAGATACTGCTAGTCTAGAGCTTCATAAATCTCACATCTTTATTAGATAAGTGGTAAAAGCTTGTCATTTAACAACTGCTTGCCTTTTTACCCGACTGCCGAAGGAGGATAATGTGTTAATCAGTCTATGTATGTATGTTTGTTCCTGGCTGATTTTGATGATTCGTACGTCAATCGATTCGTCCTAACCTTGCGAGTGTCACTGGCTTCATTAAAATTGGTCAATAGAAAAAATGGCGGATTTTGGGCGCCATATTGTGGAGGCCAAACTTTTTTTTTCGTCCAGACCCATCGTGTGGGGTATCAATTTAAAGGGTTTTAAGAGGTGATTTCAAAAATATATAATATTATATGGTTAAATATACCTAATTCGAAAAAAAACTAACTAAAAAGTTATAAATAAAAAACAGTTAAATCATAATCAGATCAAAAAACCCGACTGCTTCAAAAGCGAACTAAAAAGACGTAAACAAGGATAAAATTATGCTGTGCAGTCGGAGGATACACATTCGCGGGCTGGCTGACCAAACTCTGGTATATCCTCCGCCTGCACAGCATGATTTTCTCCTTGTTTACGTCTTTTTAGTTCGCTTTTGAAGCAGTCGGGTTTCTTGTAGTTGGCACCGTCATAGTTATAAATAAAAACAAGGAAGGTGTGGTTGACACTAAAAATTGTTGATAACTCTCGAAAGTAAGTGTACCTACACTACTAACCTAGCTTATATCCGCCTGCTTTTCCCAAAAAGTGCACAAGCCATCGAAACAACTACCTACGCCTCGAGCACGAATTTAATGTAAGAGTAACTAATTCTAAGTACCTAGAAGATATTGTCATGTTGATCGTAGTGTTGAAAAAAACAGGTACTTACCTAGTCTACTGAAATCCCTAAGTACCTACCTAGTCATTTTACAAGCATTTTACACTCGAGGAAGAAGAATGTTCATAGAAGGAGCAATTTATGTAAACGCCTGCTGAAAACTGAGGAGCATTTTTCACTTACTCGCAACGCAAGGCGCCTTATCTTCCTAAAATGGAAAGGCACCTGTACTGTCTGTCTTTAACTTGACTAGAAAGACTAATTATTACTAAAAGGCACGCATAGTATATTTTAAAGAGCACTTTCTTTTAAAAAGGAAACAAAAAGTATCCTACACGTTGGTACCTGCATCAGCATCTGTTGTTAAACATGGTACGTTGGCACATGGTCTTTATTAGGTTGGCATTCTTTACTCAACGGGGAGTGCAATAATGGAATTTATTAGTGTAAACATCTTTATAGTAGTCGGCTGCCATATATTGTTACTGGAGCAAGCATTTTGTGTTGTTAAATATCCACACTTATAAGCGTAGGTACCTATAATATATGTATGTACCTACACAAGAAGATTTCTTACTTGATAAGTCATGGACCCCTCATCGGTCCTTGGTTGCAAAGGCAGCTGCGGACTGTATAGTCTCAAGTTCGATTTACAGGTGCGAAGTTATATTATAATGCATGACAATTCGATATACGTGGGACACTCAGAAAGTTTTGCGAAACTAAAAAAAATTGTTCTATACGTACATATATTTTTATTAAATCTTTTCAAAGTACTTTCCACCAGCCTCTATACAAAGATTCATGCGCCTAAACCAGTTTTCAAAACACTTTTTCCAGTCCGCCGCAGACACCTCGTTTACAGCCTGCTCGAACGCAGCCAGCGCATCTTCCGGCGACGAAAATTGTATCCCTTTGAGCTGATTTTTTATTTTTGGGAATAAAAAGAAGTCACACGGTGCTAGATCAGGGCTGTAAGGAGGGTGACCCAGGAGTTTGACTGGCGTGCTGTCCAGGAAGTCCCTCGTTTTGAGTGCGGTGTGCGCAGGTGCATTGTCGTGGTGGAGCAGTAGCCCGCGGAGCCCTGTGTTTGGTCGCTTGTTGCTTATAACAGAGAAAACTTCTGGCAAACATTTGGTAGTATACCATTCGGCATTAATGCTTCTTTGATCCCGTAAGGGAATTGATACCAAGTGGCCAGTCAAATTAAAAAAGCTAGCGATCAAAATCTTACCCCCGCTTCTAGATCGCTTCACTTTGGTAGGCGTTGGCTCATTTTGAAACACCCAAACAGTCGACTGGCGCTTGGTTTCTGGGTCGTATTGATAAATCCAGGACTCATCACCTGTAACGATGTCGTAAACACGCCGAGACGAGCCTGCTTCAAATTTGTTAAGCATATCACGGCACCATTCCACCCGGGCCTGCTTCTGAGCATCGGTGAGGTTGTGCGGCACCCAGCGTGATACTATCCTCCTCACGCGAAGATGGCTGTGTAGAATCTCGTGAACGCTTCCCGATCCAATCTTCAATATGTGTTGAATCTCCTGATATGTAATTCGCCTATTGTCTTGGATTAAATTTTTCACTGCTAGCACGTTTTCTTCGGTAACAGCCGTCAAAGGGCGACCGCTTCTTTCGTCATCCCCCAAAGTTGGTCGACCGCGCTTGAATTCGTTATACCAACGATACACGGTTGCCTTGGAAGGGCCTTCATCCATGAATGCCATTTGAAGTCTATCGTACGATTCATCCGGTTTCAGGCGACACTTGAAATCGTATAAAATCATAGCTCTAAAATGTTCCCGGCGCAGATCCATATTTCAGTGAGACACAATACTTTGAATTAACTCGCAAAAAATGTGGAGGGAAATTTTGAAATTGGAACTTACTTATTTTTACTTATAAATAATCATATTTTCGAAAAACATTATAACTGGCCAGTCTCCCATATATAAAAACTTTTTTTCGCAATACTTTCTGAGGGGCCTGGTATTTTCAAGAAGTGATGAAGAGAAACACCGTGTGGTTTTAGTCAGTAGGAGTCTGACAGACCCCTCCGCCTGCCCCAGAGCGGAGGACATCCATGAGGATTTCCACACGAAAAAAAAAAAAAAAAAAAAAAAGGGTAGGTAGGGTATTGTAGGGTAGGTTAGATAGGTAGGTAGGTAGGGTAGGGTAGGGTAGGTAGGTAGGGTAGGGTTGAGTACGTAGGTAGGTAGGGTAGGTAGAGTATCTAGGGTAGGTAGGTAGGGTAGGTAGAGTATCTAGGGTAGGTAGAGTAGGTAGGGTAGGGTAGGGTAGGTAGGGTTGGTAGGATAAAAGTACAATGAATTAAAAAAAAAAAAAAAATGGTGTTTTGTTACTTTTATGGCAAAACAACGTTTGCCGGATCAGCTAGTTATCAATAATTATTATGCTATAAATACACTGTCAAAAACAATACATGAGGTGTCGGATAATATCGTATTCAATAATTATGTAAGTAGCTACAACCCCTGTCGACCACTTTAGTGGTTACAGGCGTGACGGTACCATAACGTAACTAACAACTGTTATATACTATGGCTCATTTAACTCTCTTGACAAACAGCATACGGTGAAACACCTCGTTTGGGGAAACCGCTGATGCATCTAAAGAGTAACGGTAACTCAACTCATGTGCGACTAGTAAGATCGCACCTAAACTTGACAGCAATTTAAAATATTAAGTATACAATCAAGTTAAGAATATCCTTTTTGAAGAATTTGTGCAATTTCGCCTGCATGAAGTGTGTATCCATCCACTTTTCGACATAATACTCGGGGGCCTTGAAAAACTGCGATGTGATATTTCTTACTAGAATTGGTAATTCTACTAATCTATCCTGTTGAATAGATTACAGGAATGACTTTCAAACCAGGTTAGTCACACTCATCGCTGGTGTAATAAAATCTAACAGCTGTTTCTTATCTTGTAATGTAAACGAACGTATAACATGACCATAAGTTATCACAGTCATAACTTATAACATCATACACCTATATTTTATCGTTCCTTATATTTAATTTAAATCCTCGATCACACGCGAGTGGCCGCCAGTCCGCCACAAAACGATACAAAACCGAGCGGCGCGGCGGCGGACGAGGTAAACAAAACGAACGCGGGCGCAATGCAATTATTACAAAGGTGCGTGCGCGCAGCTGACACCGCACCTGCCGCCATCTTTAACGTTTCTTTAAGTTTTTTTTCGCCATCGGAGTTATTGGCCTATTTTTTATGGCGCAAGCTGTCCCGGCAGCTGACGGCATGTGTGGATAAAGGCTTTGTTGCCGTTGACTGGAGGGACAAGGATTCCTTAAGGCGGTATCTAGGATAATAAGAGCGTCGCCAGCTGCTCAGATTGAAAGGTTTGAATCTTCGCCAGCTGTGGGTGCTTCTTCACGTCACACGTGGATATCTTAAACCTTTCTTCGCCGCCTATTGTTGTCTTGTCGTTTTATTTGGTTTTCAAAAAAAGTTGATTGTGAGTTTTTGTTGATTTTGGCTTCCCGTGCGAGCATGGGAATATGTTATAAAAAGAGATGTAAATATTTTAAAGGATGCTGTTAAGCGACAGCGATCATAGCATAGGATAATGGTGATGATAATGCTAAGTTGATCATTCTTAATTAAATTATATTTAATTCTAAAAGCGCAGAATAAATCATCTCAGTTGGCAGACATTTGTCGAATTCTTATGGAATCTTCCTAAAGATTTCATCGCTATGATTTATAAATTCGCTTAGAAGAAAGTTCCTAAGTATGTGATCCTTGTCTACCTTAGGTAGTCTACCACGATAATCATCGTCTTTAACCTCAATGGCCTAAAGCCACGATTACTAATACCTGAAATTCTTGGTATTGTGTTTGTGTCCATGATGATTGTCGAAGCTCGTCGTTGAATGTGAGTCAGTAGGGTCTACGACCTATGCACCACGCACCACGCAGTCAGTCTGACAAGAGCGGTATACATGTTTGTGCTCAAGTTGTCCAGCCACATTATTATGTGGCTGTTGCACTAACTTTTGTTCGACCACCTGCTGCACTTTTCTGTAATTAGTTAAAGAATATCGAGGACAATGGAAAGGCGATAGGTTGTTGTAGTCTAATTACTACCAACTTATCGTAATTACTATCGAGGATGTGTGTTTAGTTTGTAAATGTTGGACTTTTTTAATGACAACGTTCTTTGTTCTATTTTTCACTGTGTTACATACATACTGTTTATTTTTTTAAATAGATATTTGTTGAGGCTAAACAATAAAGCTAGAACAAATATTATTTATTATGTTTATATAAATTTACAAAAAAAATATCTAGGTATATTTGACTATGATTCCAAGTAATACATAAAATCTTTCCCATGGCATTACCGTATCAGCAGGTCCCCCATGGATCGATGGTGCACACCGTTAGAGAAGCACCCTTCACGAAACTAGGTCATGTTCCCCCATAGCGGGCACCCTTGTTACCAGGATACTAGCACCAAGCAAGAGATCGAGCTTTGAATCTACTGGAATAGATAACGTTCCTTATTTTAAGATAGGAAGTGTTCTATCGCAGTTACGCAGATTATATCCTTATTAATACGTGCAGGCCTATAAAATAATAATAATGAACAAGTCAATAAAATTAATAACTATGCTCTACTTCGCGTCTTGAAAGTTGAAAGGGGCTGTATTATTTTGCACGTACTCTGTATTTAGCAACGATTTTAAAGCCATTTCAAGTTATTACATGGCAATTATACATAATTTGTAGGCTTTTGTTTTGTGACGCAAAAACCTCTATGATTAACCGACCGCGCAGGTCGATGACAGTCGCTAAATGGACTTGTTCAGATGCATTTATGATCATTCAGTCCTATTTATACTTACCTTTCGGATTAATGCCAAACATTAGAACTAGGTACTGATTTCATGAATGCCGATTGCAGAAAAAGAGTAAAGCTAAGATAATTTATGATTAGTTCACATAGTTAAGGCAATTTTTCATACTTGAGTGTAGAGCAAAAGGCTAAGCTGATTAATTGAGGGCAGACCGCAAACTAGGTTCTGTAAGTCTCAGCAAGCATGGGTCATTACCTCAGCTAATAAGTAGCTGATTAAACTAACTTAACTCAGCTACTGGTCAGCTTCATTTGACTGGGTGAGCTTTGACTGCGGCACAATAAAGCAGTGACCAAAACGTATAGCAACTGCCAAACAAGAGTTCGGGGGTACCTAGAATTTTAGAATATTTTTCGACCCTTTCTAGTTGAAGAACACAACGAACAATAAGGCAAGGCCTGTAGTTCGTTCATAATTTTGCTGATATTTTGTTTCCCCCACTTTTATCATGTTTTATTGTTTATTCTATTTAGGTTAATATCCCCGTTAATATGCGTCCTGTCATCCCTTTTATGACAAAATTGTTTTCGGCATTCGGATTTTATCGATTAATACGCTAATGGGTATTTTATTATCCTGTTAATTGTATTTGATTTGTTAAGGGTGGGTTACTTGTACTTTTGGTAATAAACAACAAGGAAAGTACCTATCTTTCCACGGATACGTTACTGTAGGTGTTCAATATAGTATTATTGTTCTTCTGGGTTAAATCTATTAAACATTCGGCGTTTAAGCTTATTCATTAAATCACCCAAAAACATTATCATCCGTGGTATCTACAGAGCAGTGGCTGCCAAGGCGTCTCGGCGTATCAAACCCAGGAAAATTTTCTTGCTGTAACACTTATGGTTACTAGACCATTGGCGCTATAAGCATCTTCATCATCGACGCATAGGACCGATCGATCAATGGCGACACTTGGCGCCGCGTATGTTCAACAGTGGACGTTTTTGGGCCGAAATGATGATGATGCTGCAACATTAAATGTCGTATGTTTTATTTATCATTTGTCTGTCTAAAAAAATTCATGCTTTTCTACTGTTCATTAGCGAAGTCAACTTAAAACCGACTTAAAGCATATTCGGGTGCAGATAAAAAAATTATCAAATATGTTTTGGCTTTGGGCCAAAGAATACTATACACTACTATACAGAGCAAACCATTAGGTAAGCGATTTAATTGCGATAATGTGATAGTCTGTGCACTGAACTATTCGATACACTGTGATAATCAATTTATGTACTCACTCCCGGGTACTATAGAGTTACACCGGCTTCGTCCGAGCGTAATATACTCGTATATAACGACATATTCATTTGTTTAAAACTCATTCACAAAGGTGCAAGGATGGACTAAATGCTTGCTTATTTTATTAGGAACTCAAACGAACAAGAGATTCCTCGAGAAACGACTTGAATGATGGTCAAAGTTGCATCGAAACTCAACAAGAAAATAAATTCATTTTCGAAGAGAGTGATAATGGTACCTCTTGCAAGCCTATTATGGATAATGGATGCAGGAACTCTGTACTGTTCTCCTTTTTGGTTAAGCTGGCTTTCGTCGGGTTCTTCTTCTTTGTACATTTTGCATTTCTTTTCATTATATTTTCGATATACAACCTAATATTAATAAAATTGGTCTGCTTAATGTGATACACTACCTATATACCTACTATCCGACAGATAGGTATTCTATCGGAAGATACAGGTAGTCCCTTAGTACTGTAGGTGTTTAATTGTATTACTCTCGTTTCATGGTGCCCTGGTCGTTGTATGGGGTCACGGAGGGTTGTATCGGGGTCGAGGACTCTGGCACACCCCTGCTTCACCATGGCGTTACTATGGAAGAGTATATTAATGATTTTAGTCCCCGTGCCTTTGGCAGTCACGGTGAATTAGAACAATATAGGTCGACACGATTATGACTATATTGTGTCGGTTACACTGAATTTTGGTGAAAAGGATCAATCAATCAATTAAATTAATAGTAATTGCTATTCATTGTTTGAACACTAAGCTATGCATTAAAAACCAAACCCTTCCAAACGCCTTAGACGAGAACTTTTCACGCGGAGACCAAACCACAGAATAAATGACCAAAGTATCACAGGTTTGATTCGCATCCCAATTTAGTGAATCTGATGTACCGGTAAAAACAAATGAATAAGAAACTGAGCTTTTGAGTTTATTCGATTCTTTATTCCCTGTTCAGTAATTTTAGCTTGGCCCTTATTCTTAATAGTAACAACTTATATCAACTAAAACGAGTTATCAGCTACTCACCAAGACGACGTCCTTAGACCCAAACAATGCCAAAGATTTCACATGAATGGCGAGGACCTGAATTAACCCTCAGATAATTATTAAACAGGCCTAAATAACAGTAAATACTGTTAATAGGTACTAGGTAGTCAGAAGCACAAAGGAGATTAATAATAGCGATACAATTAACGGGTAGGGACTCGGGTCACCGGCCGATCGGATCCTTGGACGGGGACAGCCGTGGTCGGTGCACCGGGTGTCAACGTATGTCCTCCAACTGCATTCGAAACGAATACTTTTACTGCGCGTGTATGTAGGGTGTATTTGTTGTAGGTATGAGCAGAGATGTAGGTAAGATTTTTGCAGGTAGTTCGGGGTTTTTATGCCGTTCATGTTACTATAGGTAGTGAAGGTATCTTGCCTTCATTACTTTTAGTAACACAGTACCTTATGCAAAACAGCTGAGCAGGTAGTAGGTACTTTCTAGTCTTGATTACATTGCTGTTTGCATTAACAAGTAAATTATTTATTATTCAATTATATGTCTTATCTGATTAGATATGAATACAGATTTATTTTATTAGGTACAGATTAAAGTTAAAAAAATGATGAAAAAAATATGGAAAAGGCGAAAATTTCATAGTAGCAGTACAAAATGTTCTTTCTGCACTGTGGGTGTGTAGACAAATATACAGATTCACTTAATATTGAGAGTAAATTGCTCCTGCTACCTAGTGTCTCATTTAATGAACATAATGACTTAGGATTTGTCGCAGGCAAGTGGCTAGTTCACTAATAATGCGTTATTGGGGCCTTTACTCCATTCGTAATGACTGTAAATTGTATTTAGTCGATACAGGTCCAGTTACCTTCCGTTTGTAAAATTGAAATAATAAAACTAAGTAGAGACTAAATACCACCTAGCTCATATAGAATAGCCATGCAATTTTTTGTAGTAGCAACACTGTTGTTTCCGAGGCTAATCTTTTTGCTAAAACTAAAGTACTACTAAAACTAAACTACAATACTTACTACTAAACTATAATACTTAGGTACTATTTTTTTTTAAATAAATTTGCAAAAGGAACGCAATATCAGTTCCATGATATCTAGGGCATAAATATCGGAATCTCGGAATCTCTTAATATCGGAATCTCGGAGCAAAATTTGCGATATTTCAATTCCGATACTGAGTGATCCAATATCGGAATCTCGGAATCAGAAAACACCTATATTTCAGCTCATTATGGATCGCCTTGTTTGCTTAAACATTACTTCATGAAAAAATAATATGTAACTTTAAAACTTTCGCGTTTCATAATTGAAAACAATATAATCATCGCGTTAAATTTCCCGTGATAATTATATTGTTTTAAAATAATATGTGTTGCGATGTATTCCGAATTTATAGTCCCAAGATTGCCAAAAATGTTACCTTTAAGAGTACAAGTAGATACACAGTTTCATTAAACCCGTTGTAACAGTTTTATTTTCATTGATTATGGCTTTGGTTACGGAAATCCACTGGATTTGAGACGCACGGGATCGGCTAATGTGACGACACTTGGGGGTGGCTTATGTTCAGAAGTGGATGTCTTTCGGCTGAAATGACGATGACAATAATGATTATGATGAACCCTAAGATATATTTTCATACTTTTGAGAGAGCTGTTACGAAACGAGTAAACTTTATTTCAAATTTACTATACTTGCTTGGAAAAACGCAATAAATTAAAGCTTAATATTTTTCAGTTTTCTGCTAGGATTGAATACAATAAATTAGTCTATCCGGTCACTAATCTGTTGGATAAATCAACTTCCAATACTTGACTACATTGTCTCTCATCATTATCATCATTTCAGCCAAAAGATGTCCACGGCTGAACACACGCCCCTCCAGGAGGCATCGCCACATTGACCGATACTTATACTGGATTTATCATTCATTATACTCTTCATCGATCAATCTGAAAGTAGTCCCGATAAGTGTAATTATCTGGACTACTTTAAGATTGATCGATAAAAAAATATTTTGTGGTGTTTTTTGCATTATCCTTTTTCAGAAAGACATGACTAATATTCTTTCTAGGGAACAAATGTGCAGTTTAGATAAATAAGCGCCCGATTACCCAGTCACTGCTGATTAGAGAGTCACAATAGAATATCCTAATATGTCGCCGCAATAACAAGTTTTAATTGTACCCAATCCAACGTCATACCGAGTTTGAGCAATTGGGTTGCTGAATTAAAAAAAAAATACGATTTTTTTTATGTATTTCGAAACTTTACATATCTTAAATTATATTGTTGTTTCAAAAAACTCTTAAATATTTTTTTTCAATTTATTATAAGCAATTGAAAATCGATAAAATTTTGAAAAGAACCACGTGACTACAAACGGACCACATTTGGTTGCCATGTTGGTGACGTCATAACGTTCAAGAAAATCATAACAATATAGTGTCAACTACACGTATATTGACTAAAATATCCGAAAATGAGTGTAAAAATATTATTAAACAATAAATTTTATTTAGTCATGTGTGATAAAAGATTTATAAAGGCTAGTGTCGATAATATACCCACCTGATGGACGATTTGGAAGTTTTGAGCATACATAAAGTAGTCGTAATGAATAATACGTGAGAGTGGACCGGTATTAGTTAATGTTGTTTACCAGGTACATTAGGAAAAATAATTGTCATAATGTAATCGTTTTTACATATGGGTAGGTGATATTGGTGTAAAATAAAAAGTAAACAAACACGATTGGCGCGTAACTTTGACTTTGGATATCAAAAAACTTCATTAGATACCACTAAATATGATAGACATAGTTACACATATAATTTTCGGTAATTACCATTATTTACATAACCCTTAATAGAGGAGCTCGTGGCTAAATAATAACAGCCGCACTGTTCGATCATCAAGGTTAAGCTACGTTTGACGAGGTCGGTCCGTGGATGGGTGACCATTTCAACAAACCGAGTTTCCTCCGTGCCTCGGAAAGCACGTTAAGCCGTTGGTCCCGGCTATCATTTGAAGATCTTTGACAGTGATTACGGATAGTCAGAAGCTTGAGATCTGACACCAGTCTTGCCAAGGGTACCGTGTTACCCAGTTACTGGGTTGTGGAGGTCAGATAGGCAGTCGCTCCATGTAAAACAGTGGTACTCAGCTGAATCCGGTTAGACTGGAAGCCGACCCCAATATAGTTGGGAAATGGCTAGGCGGATTGACAATATCTCTCAATAATATTGAACACTAATGTCTATATTATATATTTACAAACACTAAAAAGTTTGTAGAAAAGAAACGTGAAAATATTAACTTGGTAGATTTTCGTTACACTAATTCTTCAGTAAATATCGCATACATAAGTCGACCGATTTTTACAATTCAAACTGAAATGTTAGTTTTACGACTATATCTATCATTTAAGTATAAAATAATGAATATATCACCATAAACAAAAAATCATGTTTTCAAGTTACGTAATTATACAACAATGTCAAGTTTTCTCGAAAGTTCCCTTAAAAATTTACTATTCTCAGTCTTTAATGATCAAAGTAAGAATTTAATACGAATTTAATACTAAATTATAACAAGATAACAACAGAATTAACACATTATATGTAATTGGAATCTAGTTAGACGTAGAACTCTGCTCAAATTTAGTAGATTGCTAGGTACTAGGCTATTACGCGAATCACATATAATTGGGATCTTTTTGTAGTATTCGTACATAATGGTACGAAGCAAGCACGATAACTTTTAAGGTTCGATATTTATGGTCAATATATTCAATATTCATCAATATATTGACGATAATAACAAGATTGAATCGGTTAAAAGTCAAAACACATTATCAGCGATGTGCTACAATGAGTAGAAATGAACGTTGTGACGTCACACGGGCTCGGTTTTGTTCGGCAAACTATCGGGGTGTTTTCGGTACTGGATTCAAAAATATATTTTCAATTTGATTTTACTTTGTAATTACAGTAAAAAAATAAAACTAAAAGCAGTTTTGTATGGAAACTTATATATGATCTTTTCATTTTTAACAAAAAAAAATTTGGTTCAACAAACCAATTAACAAAAAAAATGGGCAACATTTAACGAAAGTGTGCAATTCCGATATTAATATCGGCATTCCGATATTGAGATCTATCAGAAATCAATATCGGAATTGAAAATTTTCCGATATTGCCCTAATTATATCTTGCTTGTTGGAATTGAACCCCGAACATCTAATGTTGGATGCTAATTACTTAGCTACTGCGCCAATCTATAAGTGCCTGTAACCCTCGAAGGGAATGTGACAAAAAAAAACAACGTAAACAAAACCTACCAGGGAACTATGACAGCAAGGAGTTAACTTTATATCAGTACGCCAATGCTTCCGCTCACCCCTCGAGCAAATAATGGGCGCCTAAGATAAGCCAGAAATCTCTTCGGGATGTTTGTCCACTTTATGATATACAATCCTATTTAGAATGGGCTCGCCCTCTGTACTAATATGACATCACGATTATAGTCTCTGGCTGAGGAGAAAGGATATTTAAATAAAGTCACCATACTTTTTTAAAAGCTTTTGCTAAAGTTAAGCTGGAAAACTACGAAAATGTCGAATGGTTCAGTGGCTAATGCGCCACGTGTCGCGACTTCGATTCTACTAAGAACAAATATTTACATTTAACCAATCTAAACCTAGCTTGCTCTTTCAAGGGGTCACAACACCCAACCAAAGAGATGACCATCGAGACGAAAACCTATAATCATCGAGGTCTAAGAAACTACTTCCTAGTTTACAAATTCACGAATATTGGGTCTGTATTAAAAATTTAAGTTAACAATGTCAATTTTTGTAATTCTTTAAGTAACGGAACCAATTTTACCTGAAATCATCTGCCTGTTAAGCAAATTTGAAGGTGGTGAAAACTGACCACACCAAATCGGATACCGGCTAGCTACACACCTGGCTGACAATTTTTTTTATAATCATTAGACCGTCACAAAAAGAGGTTTTAATACCCACCAGGTGCACCCCTATTAGCCGCCTGCGTCCCTAGTACTAGGTGTACAGATACAATGATTGCGCACACACATGTCCAGGACAGGTGGCTGTGCATAGTACCACATAGTACCCATGCATGTAAATAATTAATTAAAATATGACATTTAAAATAGGTATGGAATATTTGATAGTATCACGATGTAATTACTCTGCTGCTCGGTAAAGGTAGGTGACAATAAAGAGACAAGGAATGTGATGTGTAGCTTCACAAATAAAGTCGCCGCCAAATAACAAAAAATAAAAGTCACTGTCTTTTACCAAAAAGTATAATTACGTAACTTGAAAATATGATTTTTAGGGTTCCGTAGCCAAATGGCAAAAAACGGAACCCTTATAGATTCGTCATGTCTGTCTGTCTGTCTTTCCGTCCGTATGTCACAGCCACTTTTTCCCGAAACTATAAGAACTATGCTGTTGAAATTTGGTAAGTAGATGTATTCTGTGAACCGCATTAAAATTTTAACACGCTACGGCTACGGAACCCTTAAAACAATAAATATTGGGGGTTCCCATACTTAAAACTGAAACTAATATTTTTTTTTCATCAAACCCATACGTGTGGGGTATCTATGGATAGGTCTTCAAAAATGATATTGAGGTTTCTAATATATTTTTTTGCTAAACTGAATAGTTTTCGCGAGACACTTCTAAAGTGGTAAAATGTGTGTCCCACCCCTGTAACTTCTAAAATCAGAGAATGATAAAACAAAAAAAAAAATTGATGTACCATGTAAACTTCCACCGAAAATTGGTTTGAACGAGATCTAGTTAGTAGTTTTTTTTTAATACGTCATAAATCGTAAACCGCAATTTACCAAGTACGGAACCCTTCATGCGCGAGTCCGACTCGCACTTGGCCGGTTTTGTTTATAGAGGTATTTTGATAATTTTGGTCTCAAATGAAAGGTCAATAAAAATAGCGGTTTGACATTTTTATTCCTCAGTTATAAGATATCAGAGTATAAAAAAATCGGCCCTAAATCATATAAATATAAATCGGTCCATGCGTTTATGAGATATTAACTCATTACTGAATGCCAAGTGAAACGGTCAAGGGCGCACCTTACCGCGATACGTTTGTTTTCATCGTGTTAGACTGCCTTTACACATTTTGCGTTTCGTTTTGAAATATAGCAATACATTGGTAGGATGACTTTTATTTTTAGAACCCGAAGGGTCCAAACGGAGCCCTAATTGCTGTCATTCACGTGTCTGTCCGTCTGTCACAAAATTTTGTTCCGACGAAGTTTTTTACTTCCCATTGACCTATGAACTTGAAATTTCGTGATAATGTTTATTATTACGTATATTTTAGTATGCGGGAGATTTTTTTTCTTTGGTACGGAACCCTAAATGTGCGGAGTTCCGACACTCACTTGGACGGTTTTTTTGTTATCTGGCGGTGACTTTTATTTATTTATTTATAGTTAATTAAAACGGTACAGATACCAATTACATCAATTAACATAGACATTGTGAAACAACAATGTTGACAACTGTGTTACATAAGATAATTAAACAATTCACATATACAATTAAAATGGCACAGTACAGCGGCAATGTATCAATAATAATATTTAAATAACAATTCATAATTTAAAAAAAAAAGAAATAACAATTGGTACAATTTAACATGGAACAGTGGACACCCTCGCATACTTTCTCTTACAGAACACCAGACATGCACGCATTAGTTTATACCATTCGTCCGCAAACACATCACATTCAGGATTGGCAGTCAAGAGGGCATTGAGCATCTTCAAAGCACGACATACTGGGGATTCAGCTCTTGCGACCGTTCTGGATGACGGTGGTGCGAACAGGTCGTGACGGCGATTCTGACGGTGCCCAACGTATTTGCTGGGCACAAACAGTCGGCAGAAAAGGTCATGTAGCTCAGGGCAGTCAATACGTCCGCTCAGAATCTTAC